>MU224560.1:106163-130351 GCA_018584345.1 Thuja plicata
ACAGTTTTAGTCTTTCAAAACTTATTTCTTAAGAGGGAAGAAAGAGAGAGATAAATACATATGGCAATAAATTATTTGTTCCTTATCTTTCAAGTTCCTACTTCAAGAAGTCACAAGGGAGGGGAAATAGAGAGATAAGTCAAACTATTATTATATCTCAACTATCTATTACAACCTTATTCATTCATGTTACCTAGTTTCTCCTTTCACACAATGATCTATGCTACCACTCTCTTTCATCTTTTGTCAAAAATAAGAGAAAAAATCATTTTCAAATTTTGAACCAAGATAAGACACCAAATATTTTTCACTTCTTGGCTAGGTACAAATTATTAGCCATGTAACTTAATTATTACCATTTTAGCGAGTACTACCACAACCATTTCTTTCTTCACATTAACAATGCAAACACAATTCAATAGAAGTCAACTAGACATTTATAAGAAGATAGAGTGAACAACATTTCCAATAAAATATATTATATGTAGGATCAGAGGATAATATTATCTACTACTATAATTAAGATGCAAAACATTGAGTATCCTTTTACTTTTGACATTTCTAGGGATATCAGTGCCTTTCAAGAAGATGAAAAACACAAGTCTCAAAAATTCCTCAACATCCCATTATTATTTTAGAAAACATCTATTTAACACATCATTGATGTTAGAATGCAAAAAAATAAGTAATTGTTATATATATAATTCAATCATAGAGGAATAGGTGTACTCTTGTAAGATAATGTAACATAAGAACAGGAAATGTAGCCTTCATTTCCTAAGGTTCAAGTTTTTATTTTTATTTATTTATTTATTCATTCATTTTTTTTAGCATAAAGACGAAATCCAAAAAGAGACAAAGATAAAATACTCAAAGTTATGTATAGGTGAGCTACAATTCCCAGAGTTCCCAGTGTGGAAACCTAGGGCTCTGATACCAGAAGTAACGCCCCGCCAGGCAACCCGAGAGGACAATACATAAAATATCTATAAGATGCAATTAATATATTTTTTTGTTTAACTAGAATAATATTCATCATTGTACTTCATATCTCTAAAATAAAAAACATACTTTGCTACAACTTGAATGCAAGATTTATTCAACTTAAGTCCTCACAGGTCCCCTAACATCACTACTAAAGAAACATTATCTAAAATATTTACATGCATAAGATATCCATTTAATGATGAGCTTAAAAGATCTACATTAATTTTAATGCACCAAGGTAAAATTCGCTAACTTGTTTCTTTCATTAAACATAAGTTGATCGGCTAACATCATTATTCATTTTATCAATTGATGCCATTCCATCATATTGATTTTATAAATATCTATTATCCTTTGTACTAATTTCCTCTAAACATTTAGGTAAGAGATTAGTATTAATAAGGTATAAATTATGCTAGGTACCTCATTAACCCATAAACATGAACCAACCCTTAACATTACTATCAAGTTACTATCTTGTTTTATTATTTCATAACTAATCATTATTAATAATTCCAATCACTAACCTATCATTTCTCAACAATTTCCTTTGATCCTTTCATCAAGAGAGAATATATTATTGTGCTAGTACATCATTAAATATAACTATATCTAAGATTATTTCCTTTATATATGAACAACATAAGAGAATAGGAGAAATAACATAAACACTTTCTGTTAATGCTAAGAACATGTCCAATATATCATATATTATTTTCCCTTTATTTTACCTAGGACTACCCATTCCTAATACACTGCTTTGAATTTAGATTACATCAATACTTCAAGATTTTTTATAGGAGATTACAATTACATGAAAAAATCTACATAAGTACCTCTCAACATAATAAAATATCCAATAGGAAGTCTTCAACTGCAGATCTGGAAAGGAACATGTGCTAGGATCATCCAAAAAACCACAAACAATACCTTAATATAAATATTAACCACCCAACCACGTGGGACCAATAGGCCCACTCCCCCGAGCTAGGAGATAGAACCAAAGGCCCATGCAAGAGGTAAAAACTAGGACATTCCTAAGGTGGTGATAACTTTTCCCCAAATTCACAACACAAAAAGGAAAGACAAGAAGACCACAAGGAATACCAAAGGCATGATCAAAATTGGTAGGGAATCTAAGCTACAAGATAGGTGAGTTTCATCATAT
Source organism: Thuja plicata (assembly GCA_018584345.1). Lineage (NCBI taxonomy): Eukaryota > Viridiplantae > Streptophyta > Pinopsida > Cupressales > Cupressaceae > Thuja > Thuja plicata. The sequence goes on from MU224560.1 coordinate 108,319, forward strand.
AGCCCTCACCCCTTGGGTTTTCCTGGTACTAGCCACTCTGGGCCCCGGCCCCAAGTAGGCACATGCAGAATCGAATGCCTTTCGTACAGACAAGCGCCATTCAATTATACCTACGCATAGGTACCTTCTCCCACTCCCATCCATAGCCTTTACTAGCACTAATGGAATGGGTGAGGCATAGATTAATCTTTTTAGTGTTTGAATCCATTCCCATAAGTTTAATTAAATTTTCACTTGTTAAATAACTCTTCAGTCAGTTATCCTGGTTCTAGCCACTTAGGACCCCGGCCCCACACTGAAAGCTTCTCACCTAGTCTACTTAGGTTCCCTAACCTACATAAAATAATAATAATAAAATAATATATCCAATATATATTATACAATATTTCATATCAATATCATAACAACAATTGATTGAGTTTAGGAAAACATATGTTGTCCCTAGTCCACTGGACAACCCTAAACCCTGATATGACATTCAAAATGTTCCAAACACATAAGAAGAAATCAGAGTGATATTATGAACATATTCATAATACACATAGATCCAAACCAAGAATTAAAAATCCTAATAGCCTCTGGTAACCATACAACACCCTAAAACTTGGTAATGTTCTTAAACTGATATATTCCTAAAAATGATTAAAAGGATTAAATGCAAAGAATAGCAATCATAGAATAGTTGCCAATATCTTCCACAAAACAAATAATAAAACCAATTTATTTGGTGGGGATTTAGGTGACATTATTATATACTCTCCATTTTATTTTTTTGACGATCCAACAGTGGGACAAAGAGTTATGACTTCTGGTTTAAAACAGGAAACTCTAGTTAGGGTTCAAACCTGCCTTCACTAAAATGATTGTAATTATCAAAAAAACATAATAAAAATGACCCAAACCAATTGGAAATGAAATATAAGAAAATTTATGATATATTATATCAAATTCAGAATTTTATATTATCATAAAAGTCTATAGCATATGAATACATTTGACAGAAAAATTGGAATCAAGAAATGATAGGCATAGTCTGCCAAAATGTCAATAATAAGGGATTAATTCGACCCTATAAACAAAATCAGAGAGATACCCATTTCAGATATAATAATTTAAATTCTATAAAAACATTTTATAAAAACCCTAGATGCAATTTATTTTATTATAATCATAGATCTTCAAAAATGGGTTGCTAAAAACCCTAGGAAAACACATGACAATTTTCACAAACAAAAACTCCAAAATTTTAAATAACTACATGAATGAAAATTACAGATATAATAAATCATTAAAATATGTAAATAGATCCATATTTTATCATATTATTTAATCAACCAATAAATTCAATCCATACCTCAAATCCTACGAAGATTCAACCGAAGAAGGAGACAAAAGAGGAAGACAAATCCAAACTTGAGATGCATCCTTCAAACCCTTTCCATTTTCAGAAATATCCATGAAATAAATCACCAATCCACATAAATTAATCCCTCTCTCAACTACTCAAACTCTCACAAAAATTTCTCTCTCCCAAAAGCAAAGATAACCATAATTCATAAAGAAATATGCTTACAAACTCTCCCTCACATCTCCTAAGTTTTTCTCTAGAATATCCTTGAAAGAAAAGTCATCCTCCCCTCAATGATTCAGCCCCTAAAATTCCTTCCTTCAAATGAAAAATAGTGCATATAAATATATTTCCAAAGGTTGTGAGGAAAGGTAACCAACTCCCAACTAACTCTTAACTAAAGGGCATTATTAAATAACTTAATATAAGAGTAAACTCACAACTATATATTACTAAAATATACTATGATAAATTATTTATATACATTCATACATATATGTACTATTATTTAACGTTTTGCACAAGACATAAATAATTACATCAATATCTATATATAACCTATCCACATTATTAATAATTAACAATTGAGAATAATATATCTCGCATTAATTAGTAATAATACTATACTTTACATAAATCTCAAAATATACACCATCAACAATATCTACAATAATTAAAATGTAATCACATATAAATTATATATATACACATACATATATGTGTGCACCCATATATATATCTATATATATATTTATATTGATACATGCCAAATACCAAATACTTTAATCTATATGATTATGAAGCAATAGATCACAACATCATTATTACATGTTTATAATTACTATAGGATATAACATCGAGGTAAAATAAAATTAGATGCCTCAAAATAAATCTAATCATCTAAAGAGGCTATAATAATCAACTAAGAGACATATCAAGGTAACCACAAGATCAAACAAGGTCAACCAAAGTCAACAAGGAAAGTCGAGCCAAACTCCTGACCAAGCATGAAGCTCTGAAACACAACATAGAAAGATTAACTAAGAATAATACCATGAAGGAGAAATAAATAAAATGAGTAAATAAATCACACAACCAAATGAATGCAAGTGACCACAAGCACCAATTACAACATTTCCCAACCGGGTGTGCTGGATCTAAGTTTTTCACCCAAAGGTTGACTAACAAAGAAGGAACCCTAATATTCCTAAATTGGAATAATGAAAAAGGAAGACTCATGCAAGGGCCTTATTACTATCTCCATAACAACAACCATCAAGGATTTGAGGGCACACTCAGACCTGTGAAGCTAGGTGAAGTCGATTCCCGATACCTGCAAGCCTACATCATAGAGAAGAAATACATGTGCATAGATATACATATAAGAAGACATTGCATACAGATGACCAGGATCGATACATCATGTGGACCTCAGCTATGTGAGTAACTATGACTTCATCTTGAATCATGCAAACACATCATGTATATATACACACACACACTCACCAAGCATGTAGAATCATCCTAGCGAAGGTTAGAATCTTGAGCATTGGGTTAGTATCTAATCAATACTAATAATAAATCAACATAATCATGAGACATAACCCAAATTGTCAAGTGACATACAAGATTCATCAAAAGTAACCTTAATAGAATAAAATATAAATAATCGCTTATATATATTCATATATAACATCCTAACTATATTCATAAAGGTCTTGAAGCTCCTCAATACATAAACAGAGATAAATACATACAAAAATTATACCTTTAGACAGTATGTCTGATATTAGAATCCTCGGGTACTGGTTTATGAAATCATTGTAAACAAACTATAGGAATAGATCAAACAAGTATCATGAATAACTTAAGCTGTAAGAAAACATCAAAACATCTTACTTTGTTCAAAAACACAAAATTTATATTAGGGTTAGAGGGGTATTACACTAAGTTTTTCTCTCCTAATATCGTTATGCTTGGTGGTTAGTTATTTACATTCAGCAACTTGGCACAACAGTTATCTCTTGATCTCATAATGTTAGCGGCTAAGTAGTGACATCTGGAGATCTAGTTACAAAGGAAAATACTTGACATTTAATGCTTGTCTTTGAATCTCGTAGTGATGTGGTCAAGTCCTGGAAAATATGGAGATTAAGCGAGGACTGTCGATGTAAGACAAGATCAAGGGTTGTCATTGGATCTTGTGAGCTAGGTCTGGTTAAGTTATTTATTCAGTGATTCAAAGATAGCCTTTATCTCTGAATCTCAAGACCAGATCATGGTTAAGACTTTCATTTGAAGATTACATGTTATGCTTTTGTCTCTAAATCTTGAAACATAACTTGAGTTATGAAAAGTCTTTGAGATCATGCACCAACCGTTGATCATGACCCAGATGTGCAACTGTCACTCAAACTCAAAATAAACCATGGGTCAAGAGAAGCTTTTGGTGATTCAGAGATGGCCTTTATCTCTGAATCTCATGATTAGACCAGGGTTAAGCCAATCATCTAACAATTCAAAGATACAAAGGATTGAAATTCTCTGGGTCAAAGGAAGGTTAAATACAAAGAATGGATGTGGGATTGATCGCACAGTCGACGTTGTTCCTCAAAGTAAATATTATATGATCATGTCGCATTAAGGAAATGTGCCTGCTTGACACATAGCTGTGTTCAGGTCACATGTCTCAGGTTTTCATGGAAGGACAAAGAGTAGATAAGTTTGTGTTGATCTTTTGGTTGGCGTTATGACTTAAAATAAATATGCTTGATGATTAACGATCAAGGCATTACGCATGTCTGCCACTTGCATAGTAAAATCTAAGATCATCGTTGAAGGATCAGGTAAAGGTAAAGTAGGTTTTTGTTCATTAGACAGATGACGTTGTGCCTAAAATAGAAGATCGTCAGGAGATAATGTTAAAGGCATTGCAAGAGGGTGCCACCAGTCTGATGAGATCATCAGAGCCTGGGGAACTTAAAGAAGATGTATGAATTGGTTTAAAATATAGAAAGGGTTCAAATCTTGACTGTCGATGCCATGTTCCATGCCACATGTAGCCATTATAACCAAATTTCAAATATTTAAATGTTTTCTCAGAGTTTTTCATGGCGGTGGACTAAGATTTTTGTTCCTAGACATAAATGTGTCCATTTGATCTTTTAGGTCATTCTTGCATAGTTGTAGGATGATGTTAGGGTGGATATATGATGGTGTGAGATGCATTTATGTGTGAGGTGATGTTGTGGGGGTTTTTGATTAGATTTGGATACCTTATGTTACACCTTAAAGTGGTTCTTGGTGTCCTTTGCATTTATGTTGAGTTTATCTCCACATCATGGTGCTTGGGAAATTAGACTTCATGGTACTATTCTCCAAATCCCAAGAAGTATGACTATAGAGCATATCATTTTGCAAATATTGCAGTAAATATTAGATTGCAACTTGATGACAGACACTTGAATAAATTGAATTATTTTATTTCTTGGAAGGACTGATTTGTAAACCCTATCCCTAAATGGCCTGAAGATTATTGCAATCCCTGCTTCCTATAAATGAATTTCCAAGACCATTTAGTCAGGGCTGGAGAATTTGGAGAATATAGAAAAAACATTAGGTTGTATATTTGTTTCCAATTTAGGATATAGAAGATGTTTTCTGGACTATATTAAGACAGAGTAGAAAATTTTTATGATCTTTTTCATATTATTTAATGGTTTATGTCCATATTCATATTATTGCAGAAACTTGATTCATCATACTTAATATAATTTCCTCATATTTGAGTCTCTCCTTGGTGTTATCTTTCGAGTTTTGGATTTTCTGATTCACTACATAGAGTTTATCAATGTATATGTTTTATTCCATAGTTTTTTATCTAGGATCAAATTAAATTGATTTGGATATGGTATAAGCTCATTTGGTTATCTACATAAGGATACTATAAGAAGTGTGTGGTTTGGGTTAATTATGTTTATGGTTATGAGTCTTTTCTAGTAGGTTGGTTTCAGTTTTCAATATTTGTATTGAGGGCTTTCCCAATGGGTAAGGCACTGATCAAGAACTAGTATATTCTATTGAGATATATGTCTGATAGGTCTAGCTATATTTTGCCTCAAAATTTAAATCAAAACCATTTCAGTTCCTTTTATATTTTGTGGTTATTGGTTTTTGTCCTGCATGGTAATGGAGAGTCAATGAGTGTGTGGTTATCATTTAGTACTTTCTTACCATTATTTATTGTTAAAATCTAGAGTAATAAGGAGTTGTAAAGAGTTGAGTATCTATCTGGATTAGGTGTACCCACCTTGGTTTTGTAGAGGTAGAAGTGTAGAGGGTAGTCTTGTCCCTATAGTTGGTTCAGTTACCTTGCAATGCTTTCATACTTGGAGCTAACCACTCCTAACATCAGTCTCGAGGTATATTGATGGCTTTCAAAGTATAAAAATTTTCAAACACCAACACATTCTACACAATAAATAAACTACATGAGCATTATTGAATTGACCAATGCAGTTATCTGACCAAATGAGATGTATATCCATAGCAATATAATTTTCCTACAAGAACTCAAAATAATTCTCAAAACAATGTTGGAAATACTCATGAGAGTGGGATCTATCATCGCGCATATAAAAATGGTACTCTTTGATAATATTTTGTTCATCTTCATTACTATCAGGGGAATGCCTATATGTTATGTGGACAAAAATAGCAATCTAAATGAAATTGTAGTATTGAGCTTGCAACTCACTTTGGGGCTACAATGTATAGTTCTCTGCAAAGTCAAAATCTAATATAATAGTGTCAATCAAGAAAGTATCCTTACACATCCTGAATTGCTGATCCAACCACTAAGAGCTGTGACTATGCTTTGCATACTTGTAAAAATGATTTTTCTTGAAATATAAATTAAAATCATCTATATTGCATTCTTTTGGAACCAACTAACATCTAGATCCTTCACCTCCACTCTTCAAAGTATATTTCACCATTTAATATATATTGTCTGCACAATTGTCTTTCCAAAATTGTGTTCACAATGCTCATGAAAACATGAGACCAACTTCAACAACACACCACATTTTGAGAACTTGTCATTCAAGAAATCATTTCTATAAAAAAACAACCATCATTTCTAGGACATAAAAATTGATCTAGCAAGTCTCTTGATGATTTTGGAAGACCACTTGCACCACAATCCTCCAACGTTTCATAAGTATGCAAAGTAGAATGAATGGAGTGTAATATTTCATGGTGCATTGAAAACTCAACATGATATTTGCAACAAGTATTTTGAATCTTAATAGGTACACAATAAAATATTTTAAAGGATTCAAAATCCCTTTCTGAAATTTGTAATGTTGGATGTATCACAAAATATTTCAAACAACATTGTTTGATTCACCTCCAAATAATGTTTAGGATGTGGGGTGTAGTCTCAAATCCCAATTCTCAACTTCATGACATCCTTCAAATTTGGTGACATTCTTGAGTTAGAGTGCCAAAATAGTTGAAATTTACCCTTCATAGTATTCGTAATCTTCTTATCACAATTTGGAAGTCTCCCACCATAATTCCATGTATCATTTGAAAATAATCATCAAGTTTTTCTCTTATTGCAAGTGCTCTATCCAAAGTTTTATGATTTATGTTCAAGTCAACACAAGTTTGTCTCATAAAGTGAGCCTTTCTCAAATGATGGCTTACTAAGGAGGTTTTAATAACCCCCTGAGAAGCTCACTAGTCTTTTTCCTTGCTAGTCTTCCCAATGGAATTGAGAACACTAAAAAGATATGTCACAATAATAGTATTTCTCTCTATTTTCTTGTTCACATGAATTATTTAGCTAGTATAGGTCTCATCTTCTGTATCTTTAAAAACTGCACAAAAACATGGCATTTATCGATCAATTTCTTATTGCTAAAAATTGATCATAAAGTCTTGAAGCCCAAAACCAAACAGTTCTTTGTGATCTCTTTCCTTAAAAATTTCTCATAATGTTCTCATCAATTTCAAGTAACCATCTTGGTATTTTTAAAGGTCTCAAATTTTAATTTTGTCTTTCTTCCTCGCAAGGGACTTCAATTTTCATATAATTTGGAGACGTGTAATGTTCATTCAGTTCTTGTGCAATATTACCATTGTCAATTCCTTCATATTCATTCCCCGTCTCTACATTTAAAATTCCCATCTCTACATTTTCAATTTTAATCCTTGCATTATCATTCCTAACTTCTACACTTCCATTGTCCACCACTACAAATTCATTTTCTAACTCTACATTTTCATCTTCTATCCACACATTCTCATTGTCAAAATTATTCTCATAATTACTTTCAAATTCAATGTCTTCTTCACTTGAAACTGCATTTATGGGTGGGTCTATGACCTCACCTTCATTAATATTTAACATACCTTGTCTCTTATTCTGGAAATTAACCATATCTCTTTCTTTATATACTTCAATTTCTTTATTTGTGAGATTCCTCTTGTGTTTATGCTTTTAATGACTCTTTCTCCCCATTGTGAAACCCAAAAGTTCATAGAAAACCTTTAATAATCAAAAAAATTTCAAAAAAATGGTGGAAATAGTTATTTTTGTTTGCAACTGCTGCAATCTCGTAATATTCTCTGAGAAATCCGTGAGTCTCAAATATAAGGACCCAGAGAATATTAATTTGCGTCCTGATGCCACTAAAATGCATCAGGTATCTGATAGATATTGGATACCTGATATACAACTTATGAAATTATAAAATTTGGACATTGGTGCAAAGATCTAATATAAATGGCACTTTTTTTTGGTTATGCTCTATCTAATTTCTTTTTTTTATATTTTTCAATTATGATTATTCATTGGTGTCTTTTTGGTTTGTTTATATTTTGTTCATTATTTTATTTTATATTTTGAACATAATATATTTTTTGAGTAAAATTGGAACTTTATAAAAATATTTAAAAAATAAATAGGCGGCATAAGTCATTGTATATATATATATATATATATATATATATATATATATATATATATATATAGAGAGAGAGAGAGAGAGAGAGAGAGAGAGAGTTCCTATAGGGTTCCTAAGGGGTACTAAGGTGTATTGACTGGTAACTAGGACCCATTAATGCATCATGTGACCCCATATGACCCTTCCAACCCTTGAAAGCCTATGAGTACATCTTAGGGGTTGTAAGGGGTCTTAAGGGGTACTAAGACACATTAATGTGTCCTATGACCCCTTAAGACACCTTAATGTGTACTAGCACCCCTAACATGTATTCTCAGGGATCCTAAGGGGTCGTAAGGTGTCTTAAGGGGTCTTAGGACACATTAATATGTTCTACGACCCCTTATAAACCCTCAACCCCTTAGGAAGCCTAATAATACATCTTAGTGGTTGTAACATTTCTTAAGAGGTCCTAGGACCCATTAATGCATCCTACGACACCTTATGACCCCTTATAACCCCTTAGGAATCCTAAGAGTACATCTTAAGGGTCGTAAGGGGTCTTATGGTGTCCAAAGACACAGTAATGTGTCCTATGACCCCTTAAGACACCTTAATGTGTACTAGAAGATGTATTCTTAGGGTTCCTAAGGGGTCGCAAGGTGTCTTAAGTGGTCCTAGGACACATTAATGTGTTCTATGACCCCTTATGACCCCTTGACCCATTAGGAAGCCTAAGAATACATATTAGGGGTCCTAAGACACAACAATCTATCCAATGACCCATTAAGACCCCTTAATATGTACTAGGACCCCTAATATGTATTCTTAGGGTTCCTAAGGGGTACTAAGGTGTTTTAAGGAGTCCTAGGGCCGATTAATGCATCCTACAACCCCTTAGGAAGCCTAAGAGTACATCTTAGCAGTCAAAAGGGGTCTTATGGTGAGCTAAGACATATTAATGTTTCCTTTGACACCTAAGTGTGTACTAGGACCCATAAGATGTATTCTTTGGGTTCCTAAGGGGTTGTAAGGTGTCTTAAAGGGTCCTACGAAACATTAATACATTCTATGACCCCTTATGACCCCTTAAACCCTTAGGAAGCCTACAAATACATCTTATGGGTCGTAAGAGGTATTAAGATGTCTTAAGAAAAAGTAATGGATCCTATGACCCCTAGAGACCCCTTAAACTATACTAGGACCCCTAATATATATTCTTATGGTTCCTAATGGGTACTAAGATGAATTAAGGGGTCCTAGGACCAAGTAATGCCTCTTACAACCCCTTATGATCCCTTTTGACCCCTTCTCAAGCCTAAGAGTACACATTAGGGATTGTAAGGGGTATTATGGTGTCTTAAGACAAATTAATGTGTCCTATGACCCCTTAAGACACCTTATTGTGTACTAGGACCCCTAAAATCCATTCTTAGGGTTCCTAAGGAGTTGTAAGGTGTCTTAAGGGGTCTTAGGACACAATAATGTGTTCTATGACCCCTTATGACTCCTCAACCCCTTAGAAAGCTTAATAATACATCCTAGGGGTCGTAAGGGGTCTTAAGGGGTCCTAAGACATAGTAATGTTTCCTATGACCTCTTAAGACCTCTTAATGTGTACTAGGACCCCTAATATGTATTCTTAGGGTTCCTATGCGGTCCTAGGACCCATAAATGCATGCTACAACTGCTTATGACCTGTTAGGAATCCCAAGAGTACATATAAGGGGTCATAAGGGGTCTTATGGGATCCTAATAGACATTAATTGTTAGAATAATTGATGCAATTATGCTAAGTATTACATTGATGAAGATTGGTCCAGATTTGATGACAGATGAATTAGTTATTTGGTTGTCATTAATGTCAACTGATTGACTTAGAATTTTCAATATGTTACCAAATATTGTGTAAGGGAATTATGAGTTTTAGTATTTTTTTAAGTTGCTATTATAAGGAAAGAATATGTCATGTGTTGTGATGTTGACTTTGTAATTGTGACTTTTGATATGAAGTATTGAGTTGGTTATGTTTGAATGAAGTCAAACTAGGTAACTAAAAAATAGTTAGTGACAGACTGCAAGTGATTTGAATGTTATCTCAAATAGGTAAACTATTTGTTGGAGCAGTCATAAGATATGATTGATAACAATGTCTAGATACTATGTTTGCGATCACAACTCATATTTTTGAGAGGTACAACTCATTTATTTTATTGGAAGTAGTGTTCAAAGAACAAATAGGTAAACATGACAAAGTTCTTGAATAGGTTCTGAAGATTTGTGAATCGGTGAAGAAATAAAAAGTGGAAATAGGATCCTTGATGTTTTGCATGAAGTAGTAAGGTGGTTTTGTGATTTATGGAATATATTTGACAACACATTTCTTGAGGTATGTGTTTGAGGTGGATTCTTCAAGAAATTTATTTTGGTTAAATGAGTGTCTGAAGATGTTCAACTTCCAAGGTAAAATCCATAAGTAAGATGAAGTAGTAAGAGAAAAATGGTTTATGATTTGTTAGATACATTGTATCTTTGCTAATATGATATGGATCGTTCATATCTAAAATCCAGGGTTTGTTTTAAGTCAGTGGAAGTAAATCTATATGTTAGAAAGTTGAAGGGGTTATAGAGTTGATAGTGAATTACAGAAGGATTTGGTGACAGAGAAAGTGAAGGGGTCAAGTGCGATAAATTTGTGGAAGAGTATATAGTATGGAGGATATTTTCATAGCTTAATTGGGTCTGATCATGGAGAGGTAGTGCAATTTCACAGATCACTTTATCTATTACTTTCTAACAATTATAGAAGTGAAATCCATTAACATAGTGGATCCTAAAATATCTTTATTGTAAATCCTCTAACAAGGTGGCATTTGAATTGAATTTTCTAAGTACTCTAACAAAGCTTCTCCTAATAGGGAAAAGATCCTAATAGATCTAAAGGAAAATCCCTTAACCGGGTATCACCTAACAATCCTTTATTAACCTTAAAAAGTGTAAGCTCCTAACAAGGTGTATTGTAGAAGAGTATAGATTTAGTGGGTACCACCTCACACCATGTTTTTTTCATTTGGGTTTCCACAAGAAAAATATGGTGTTTACATTGTTTGATTGATTACTTGTGGATGCATGCTTTGAAAGTCTTATTTATATCAGTTGTTGTTGAATGTGTTAGTAATAACTAAGAGGTGGGAGGGGGGGCTAAATCGGTGGCCTAAAAAATTAATCCTTAAATCAACCCTTAAAACTTATTACCACTTTTAAACCTCTAGTTATACTCAGTCCTACAAGATGAATGACTTGAAATACTTATAAAAAATTACTACTTGTCTGAATGCTTTGTAAAACCTTCTTCTATATGTTTACCAATAAGCAATCTTCTATTTACCGAAACATAGTAAATAACTAGTGTATACCGATCAATCCATAATTGCTTATGTGAAATGTAAAACAGTAAAGTAATGAAACATAAACACATAAAACATGGTTTTTTAACATGGAAACCATGTTAAGGGAAAAACCACTGGGACTGGTACCCCAAATTTTCACTCTTTTGAAGTGAGCTATGTTAAGAGCCAACCCTCTTAAAGGTTACAAACACATTGTTAGGTGTGATCTTGTTAGAGGATTTAAATAATAGTTTGTCACTTAGTATCTGACATCTAATGCTACCATCCTTGATCAAACACTCACTTGTCCTGTCAATAGGTATCAGGAATATATGATGCTACTCTGTATGATCAAAATTTTTGATACTCCTTGGGATGTATCTCAATTATAGAAGAATTTTAAGTCCTCGGTTAAGAGACTTGATGATTCAATGGTTAAAATGAAATAGTAAAGTGATCTATTCACACATACAACTTGAATTGCATATTTTTAGATCTATTGTAAGTGCATTACCTCACTGATCAATATAATCAATTCAATACCTTTTCTCAACATTGTTCTGCTCTGTGATGTTGTCTCACTATTTGTCGGTGTCTATAGAATCTATCTCTTTCCTCAGCTTGTTGATCAGTTCTGAATGAAGAATTTCTTCTCCTTCAAAATCTCTTTAGCATCTTTCCTCTTATCTCTTATTTTCTCTCCCCCCAATTTTGTAATGAATTTGGTTGTATCTATATAGACATGATTTCACCATTTCTTGGCTTTCTTGATCCTTGGCATGATCCACAATTCTCGCCAATTAGATTTAAAGAAAAACTCAAGTTTAATCTCAAAGAGATCTTCTTTCCAACTAGACAAATCAAATTTAAATCAATTTCTTATCTCTTTCTTTATCTTGTTGATTAAAACAATGATAAGTACTAGTTATGTCTATCTTTAGCTCTTGAAAGCTAAGCATTTTGTCATTTCTAAACTCTCAATTCTGTCAGTCAATACTTTACATTAGTCGTCGGAGATAACTATCTATTTTTTTGGTGTGACTTCAGTTGTCATTGGGATCTCCGTCCTTTAGCTTATCCATCAGGAAACACTATAATTATGTCTGTCGGGATACACTGTACTTTTCTTGTTGAGAAACACTATGACTTTTCTCATCGGTAATGTTGTGTATTTTCTTGTTGGGTAACACTGTGACTTTGCTCTTTTACTATGACGGTCGGTGTGCACTCTGTCAGTATATACTATCAATTTTTGAATACTTGACTTATATGCATTATTAATAGCATAGCCTTTGATTCATTAGTTCTTTGAATTCTTTGGCAGTATGTCCATGACCATACATATTATATCAAGTTGACATCAATGAAAATACAATACATTAACTGATTTAATGCCTTGCATGATCATCAACTTAACATCTTCAAATAGTCAATCAGTTATAGTTCATCAATCTCTCCCTTTGGCATTGATGGCAACACACTACATTATCACACTATATTATCACTAATACAATATTAAATATAACAGTTGAAGTTCATCAAACTACCAATCTTATGTACTATAATTGATACAAATATTTGGTCCTTGATAAGCTTCTCATAGCTTAGATTTGATTCTTGCAACTTTATCTTTGTCTTTAATCCCTTCACTGGATAGATGTAGAATCTTTCTTTCTCTGATGTTGTGTTCTCCTTCCTGTGTCAAACTCTCTCCCTTTGACTATTCTCTTCTTTAGATGTCTCTTGTCAGCAATTCTCTTCCTTTGTATGTACTCTCCCTTTCTAATTACATCTATCCCTCTATTATAATCTACCCTATGGATATAATATCTCCTTGTGTGATAGTGGATATAATCTCTCCCTTTGACAACAATGCCAAACAAATATTTTTGACAGTAATGTCAAACAGTCCTTTCTATCCATAATATTCCTTGAATTTTCCAATCATCAGCAATATAACAACTCTGGTGCTCCGAGTAGATGAATACCTTGTTGTGTATAGATTTATCTTTGAAGTCCATTTCTTTGCTTGCATCAACATGTATGATATTTTGATAATATGTAGGTTGATGCAGCCTTCTAGTCATCTTACTGACCAGTAGACAAGGGTCTGACCCCTATTCTCTTTCTCAAGTATTCAAATGCATCATTGGGCAGTGGCTTGGTGAAGATATCGGCTAATTGTTCCTTTTATTACACATACTCAAGTATCACCTTCTTTTCTTGAACTTGTTCTCTTAAGTAATGATACTTGATGGCAATATGCTTTGTTTTAGCATGCATGACTATATTCTTGGAAATTTTTATTGCACTGGTATTGTCACAATAGATAATTACCGGTTCTAACATTTGCATATGCATACCTTCCAGTAACTGTTTGATCCATGCAATATTTGAGCAGTTTGCAATAGAAGCAACATACTATGCTTCTGCAGTAGACTAAGATATGCATCCTTGCTTCTTGCTGATCCATGTGACAAGTCTGTCACCTATAAAGAATTCTCCTCTAGTTGTGCTCTTTTAGCCATCAATGTTTCTAGCCTAATCAACGTCGGTAAAGACCTTAAGTTCAAATTTTCCTTCTCTTCTATACCATAAGCCATATTCCTTGGTATTATTTAGATATCTTAGGATTCTTTTCACAGTAGTCATATGTGATTCTCTGGGAATAGAAAAAAATCTTACAACTATTCCTAATGCATGTGCAATATCTGGTCTAGTATGTACAACATACATGATTTTTCCAATCATTGATCTATACAAAGTCTGATTTACTATGTTGACTTTTCCTCCTTTGTTATTTTACATCCAGCTGCCATCAATGTTCCAACCGGTTTGGATTCTTCTGTCTTGAATATTTTCAGCACTTCCTTGATGTATTTGGATTGTGTAATGAAAATACCTTCATCTTGTTGCATGATCTGTAGACCAAGAAAGAAATTGATCTCTCCAAACATAGACATCTCAAACTCTTTGCTCATTTCATTTGCAAATGATTTGCATAGCATATCATTTCCTCCAAATATGATGTCATCAACAAATATTTCAGCAATCAAAATGTTAGCATTAGTATCTTTCTTCAAATAAAGATTACTATTTTCACTAGTCCTTACAAATCCAATACTTATGAGATAGGAATGAAGTCTTTTATACCAGGCTTAGGGTGATTGTTTCAATCCATACAAGGCTTTGTGTATTCTACATACCATGTTCCTTTTGTCTAGATCAACAAACCCTTATGGTTGCTCAATGTATCCCTCTTCCTCAAGTATTTCATTTAGGAATGCAAACTTGACATCTATTTGGTATACCTTGAATCCTTTATATGCAGCATAAGCAAGTAATATTATCACTCCTTCTAGCCTAGCAACGGGTGCAAAGGTCTCTCCATAGTCAATCCCTTCTTCCTGTGCATACCCCTTGCATACTATTCTTGCTTTATTTCTGGTGACTTCTCCATTCTCATTCAATTTATTCTTGAATATCCATTTTGTACCGATGACATTCTTGTCATCTGGTCTTGGTACAAGTGTCCATGTCTTGTTTTTCTCTATCTTCTCAATCTCTTCATTCATATCATTTATCCATTCATCATTATCAAGTGCAACATTGACAAATTTTGGCTCAAAGTCATAAATTAGACATCTTGTGTTTAGAGACTTACTTCTAGTTTTCATACTAGCCTTCTTGTATCCAATGATCTAGTTTTGTGGATGGTTCCTTCTGACATATCTAGCAAGTACAGGTTCATATATTTGTCTATCATCTTGATCATCAATCTTTCCTTCATTCTGTTCTCCATCACTTGGTACATCATCTTGAGCAATATCTTGATTGTCGATATTTGCAGCCTGATGCTCAGGTGCAATGATTTTTTCCTTAGGAGCTCTACATTATTGGTCAAGTAGAGTGTCAGGTTCTTCATTGTAAAAAAACCTATTGTATTCCTCTGGTTGTTTTGTGCTTTCCTTTTCATTCTTCTCTAAAAATTCATATATCTTTACATTTGCACTTTGAACAATTTTGTTAGAGGCTTTGATGAGACATTTATAAGCCTTTCTCTTGGTGGAATACCCTATAAAGATTCCTTCATCACTCTTGGAGTCAAGCTTTCCATTTCTATCATATTTTAAGATCTAACATTAACTTCCAAAAATTTTGAAGTAACTTACATTGGGTGTGTAACCATACCATATCTCATAAGTTGTCTTCTTGGTGTCTCTCTTCAATTGTACTATGTTTAATGTGTAAAGAGTAGTACTGAAAGCTTCCCTCCAGAAGATTTGGGTGATGCCTTTCTCTATCATTAGTGTCCTTGCACAATCAACAATGGATCTGTTCCTTCTTTCAGCAATTCAATTTTTCTGTGGTGTTCTTTGTGCAGAGACCTGTCTTTTGATTCCATGCTCATCACAAAAGTTAGTGAATTCATCTGAAATAGATTCCCCTTCTCTATTTGACCTTAATAATTTTAGTTCCTTACCACTTTGTTTCTCAACCATTGCTTTGTACCATTTAAACATCTTAAATGCTTCTGATTTATCTTTTAGAAACATAACTGTCATCATTCTAGAGTAATCATAAACAAAGAGAATAAAATATCTATCTCCATAATAACTCTTTGTCCTCATGGGTCCACATAGATCAGTATTGCCTAATTCTATAATGGCATCAGATGTATGGATTTTTCTTTTGAAACTAGACTTTTTCATCTTACATTTTTGACAATTCTTACACATGATATTGTCACACTTAGTCATCGTCGGTAAGCCTCTTACATTTCTCTTTTTTCTTATCTTTATCACATTGTCAAAGTTCACATGACACAATCTATTTTGCCACAACCATATGTCTTTGTTTCTAGGCATTAAGAAAGTGGTGTCAGTATCATTCAGATAGAATAAATTACCTTTTGTGTACTCACCGGTACCAATCAGCTTTCCTGATTCATTGAAGATTTTTGCCTTATTATTTTTAAATTCTACTTTGTGACCTAAATTATTCAACTGAGAAACACTCAATAGATTATAATTCAATCCTTTCACCCAATAAGCATTTTTGCATTTTATCAAGTTATTCAACATTACGGTTCCTCTACCTTCAACTGGACAAGGTGTATCATTACCCATTCTTACTGAACCACCATTATAGTATTCAAAAGTCTCAATTATTTTTTTGTCACCGGTCATGTGGTGAGCATAGCCACTATCTATGATCCAGACATCATTTTTACTAACTTTAGATATGAGTGCAATTTCTACATACCTTTCTTCATCATCATCTAAATCATCTTTTACTTCCACAAACACCATCTCGATGTCTTCATCAGATTCGGTGTCAATATCTTCATCTTTGCATTTAGCTAGGTAACTAGCCTTCTTTCCTTTGTCCTTATAGTCTCAGGTATCTCATCTTTCTGATTGTCGATTGCTTCTGTAATCACCTCTGTCAAACTTCTTTTCAAATGACCTATCATTACTTTTGTCATCTTTTCTTTTGTTAGGACATCTTGCAGCAAAGTGTCCAATATCTTTATAATTAAAACAAACAAGTGGTATTTTACCTTTGCCTCTCTGTATTCTTCTTTCCATAAGTGCTTCAATTTCATCAAGATCTTCTTCTTCACTTTTACTATCACTATCTTTTCTCATAGTGTGTTTATGACTTGATTTACTTATTCTCAAAGAAGATTTGAATGCAGACTCTGTGTTTGGTAAGATACTATTATCAAAGTTATTCATCTCAAATGAAATCAGTCTTCCAATCAAACTATCTAGAGTAACATTTCTATTTTTGACTGCTCTCATTTCTTGTATGGAATATACTCTAATAGCATAAGTAGGCAGTAAGGTTTTTAGAATTTTACTTACCACTGTATCTTGTTCTAGTACACCTCCAACTCCTTGGATAGAATTGAATACCTCTTTGATTCTTGTTCTATACTGAGTGATGTTTTCAACTTCTTTCATTCTGAGATCATCAAACTTTCCTCTAAGGCTTTCTCCCTTGTCTCTCAAAACATTCTTGTCACCACCATGTACAAAAATCAATTTGTCTCACATCTGCTTTGCAGTTTTGCAAGTTTTGACATCTTCAAATTTAGCATCGGAGAGTGAGGAAGCAAGCTCTATCATCATGCAATTGTGCTCATGCTTCTCTCTCATTTGTTCAACTATGGAAAACACATATTCAGTATCTAAGTATTGAGTAACATCATTTCCAATACCTGATAAGTGGAGTCTTATTGTGCTTTGCCATGAAGCAAAATTGTCTTTGTTCAACTTGGGCACATCTCGTATGTTCATCTTGTGATCTTTATCTTAGGCCTTGAAACCTTCCTTCTAAGCACAATATCTCTGATACCAATTTTTAGTAATAACTGAGAGGGTGGGGGGGTGAATCAGTGGCCTCAAAAATTATTTCTTAAATCAACCCTTAAAACTTATTACTACTTTTAAACCTCTAGTTATACTCAGTCCTACAAGATGAATGCCTTGAAATACTTATAACAAATAACTACTTTTCAGAATGCTTTATAAAACCTTCTTCTATATGTTTACCAATAAGAAGTCTTCTATTTACCAAAACACAGTAAATAACTAGTGTATATTGATCAATCCAGAATTGCTTATGTGAAATGCAAAACAGTAAAGTAATAAAACATAATCACATAACACATGGATTTTTAATGTGGAAACTCTGTTAAGGGAAAAACCACTGGGACCGATACCCCAAATTTTCACTTTTCTGAAGTGAGCTCGGTTAAGAGCCAACCCTGTTAAAGGTTACAAACACAGTGTTAGGTGTGACCTTGTTAAAGGATTTAAATAATAGTTTGTCACTTAGTATATGGCATCTAGTGCTACCATCCTTGATCAAACACTCATTTGGCTTGTCAATAGGTATCGGGCATATCCAATGCTACTTTGTATGATCAAAATTTTTGATAGTCCTTGAGATGTATCTCAATTATATAAGACTTTTAAGTCCTACTCAGTTAAAAGACTTGATGCTTCAATGGTCAAACTAAAATAGTAAAGTGATCTATTCACACATACAACTTGAATTGTAGATTTTCAGATCTATTGTAAGTGCATTACCTCACTGATCAATATATTCAATTCAATACTTTTGCTCCACACTATTTTTCTCTGTGATGTTGTCTCACTATTCGTTGGTGTCTGTAGAATCTAGCTCTTTCCTCAACTTGTACATCAGGTTTGAATGAAGACTTTCTTCTCCTTTAGAATCTCTTTAGCATCTTTCCTCTTATCTCTTCTTTTCTCTCCCCCCAATTTTTTAATGAATTAGGTTGTCTCTATATAGACATGATTTCACCATTTCTTGGCTTTTTTGATCCTTGGCATGATCCACAATTCTCGCCACTTAGATTTAAAGAAAAACTCCAATTTAATCTCAAAGAGATCTTCTTGCCAACTGGACAAATCATCTTTAAATCAATTTCTTATCTTTGGCTTTATCTTGTCGATTAAAACAATGATAAGTACCAGTTAAGTCTATCTTTAGCTCTTGATAGCTAAGCATTTTATCATTTCTGAACTCTTTGTTCTGTCAGTCAATACTTCAGTTAGTCATCGGTGATAACTGACTGTTCTGTTGGTGTATTTTAGTTGTCATTGGGATCTCCATCCTTTGTCTTATATGTCGGGCAACACTATAATTATGTCTGCCAGGTTACACTGTGCTTTGCTCGTTGGGAAACACTATGACTTTGCTCATCCGTAATGCTGTGCATTTTCTCATCAGGTAACACTGTGACTTTGCTCTTTTACTCTGACCATCGTTGTGCACTACGTCAGTGTATATAGTCACTTTGTGAATACTTGACTTATATGCATTACTGATAGCACAACCTTTGATTCATTAGTTCTTTGAAGTATTTGGCAGTATGTCCATGACCATATAGATTATATCAAGTTGACATCAATGAAAATACAATAAATTAATTGATTTAATGTCTTTCATGATCATCAACTTAACATCTTTAAACATTTAATCAGTTATAGTTCATCACAATGTATTGGTGCATATAGTTCAAAGAGATTGATATTAGTGAATTTTTTTATTACTGATTCACTCCTCCCCTCTTAGTAATTATATATGTATTAAAAATTGGTATCAGAGCCAGGTTCCCTGACTGTGAAACCTTAACAACTTGATGGAAAAGATCTAAAGATGTATAACAAGGAAGCACCTAAGTTCACTAAGGAAAATTTCTCTACATGGGTAAGCAAGATGAATCTGCATCTATCAGGTATTGGAGAGAAAGCAATGGATAATCTCACAACAAAGTATGCTCAACCTTCTGGCACCCTAACTGCTGAACAAATAAAAAGAAAGATGGAGCATAACGCAGTAATGACATAAATATCAAGTGTTCTATCTGATGCTGAGTTTGTAGATATCAATGAAATGGTTAATGATAAAGATATGTGGGACAAGTGATGACATTATTTCACCCTTACTATGCAAAGAACACTTTCAGTAACCATACACCAAAATACAAAATAAAGAGAAAACCAAAAGTTAGATATAAGAGATCACCAAAAATTCCTAAGTACAAAGAGAACTGACATGTAATACCTGCCTCTTAGTTTTCTTTTCAGTTTGTAGATGCCAAACTCTTTTAGGCCTTTTGTGTATGTGTGGTTTATTTCAGATGGTTTGAGGATATTTATGTATTTGCATTTCTTTATGTATGGATCCATTGCATGGTATATTATATCATCTTTAACATGTGATTTGTGGTTACTTTATGATGCTTATGTATACGTTAGAATTGCATTTCGATTATGGTTTTCTAACAACATTGACCCTAGATTTATATACACATGGATTATTGTATGTTGTACTTTACTATTTGATGTGCTTTGTATGGTATGGGACAGAGTCATAGTTACTTGCTTCGACAAGATCCACATGATAAGATAGTCTCAACCATTGTTTACTATATTGTATATGCATGTATGTTCATTTTTGTGATGACAGGTTTGCAAGTACCGGGCTACGTCTTCCCTGAATTGGAAAGAATAAGTGTGCCCTATCGCAATAATCTTGATGGTAAGAGAGGGGAGATAGTATTCAAATCCAAATCCTACCCTAAACCTAATTGTCTGAAGTATTGGACAAGTATTCGTTTGACTACCCTACCCGAATTCGTCTAGTTGACATGAATTTTTGGATTCCATCCTTGTTTGTGTTTCATTGTTGATTTTGTAGATTTCAGTTGAATGCAATGATATTGTGTGATTTATCATACGATTTATTTAATTAAATATGATTGGAATTAATTATTAAATATAGGGTATTTAATTAATTAAAAATTAATTTAAATACCTATGTTTAATTGAAAAGTTAATTAAAGTGCAATTTTTGAATATTAGTATTTAATTGAAAATTAGAGTAAATATACTTCTATGCTTTATTAAATAATTAAATACTAAGTTGCATGCATTATTATGATTTAAATATTTAATTTAATATTTTATTAATTACATGTGGATGATTTTGTTGAAAAAGTATTTTCAATTCAAAGATTTCAACTTGATTTTAGGATTCAAAGTTGAGTTGTGGAATTAAAAGATATTTTAATTATTTAATTAGGATTTTCTTTCAATTTCAAGTGGAGTCTTTTTAGGGATTGACTGAGTGTGTTGTCTTGAAGGTTTGCATGTTTGGGGGAAATTGAATTCCTTTAGAAGGAAATTGGGGTTCATTTTGGAAAAACAAGTTTTGGAGATTTGGAAGGAGCTTTGTGTGTTCTTGGCTTTGTGGAGAATTGAGGATTTTTGTGGTTGCATGTTGGATTGGAGATTTGTGTGATTTCGTGTTTGCATGTGCTTTGATCTTCGTGGTTTTAGATATGTGGTTGAATTCATTCTTGGAGGATTCAGGGTTCTACAATCTTCAAAGGCATTATTTTCAG
Source organism: Thuja plicata (assembly GCA_018584345.1). Lineage (NCBI taxonomy): Eukaryota > Viridiplantae > Streptophyta > Pinopsida > Cupressales > Cupressaceae > Thuja > Thuja plicata. The sequence goes on from MU224560.1 coordinate 129,955, forward strand.
TTTCTTGCATTGGATCTAAGGTAGGGTTTGTAATCCATTTGTTGATTTCAGTTTTGCAATTGTATGGTTTCTTGTGTTTGAATAGTTGCATGTGTTTTCATTATAGTTAATAGGTGTTTATTTGAGTTTTTGTAATTTGGGGTATTTAGAAAACCCTTAGATCTGATATTTTTATTATTTATTATTACTTGGCATAGTACAGTTATGCTATCCAATTTCCGTAGGAAAAATTCATTCTATAACTCCTAGAAAACAAAAAAATTTAAGTGCCTATAGTTAGAACTATGGAGAAGGGAAAAAATAAATTATCTTATGAAGAAAAATTAAATGGTTGAGGAAAAAACACCTCTCTGTAAAAAAAAATACAGAGAATTAAAATTACACCAGTCAATAAAAA
>MU224560.1:130510-141565 GCA_018584345.1 Thuja plicata
ATATATATTCTTGCTTTCTGTTTTTGAAAATTTAGAAATTAAAAAAAAAAGGTCTTTGAACATATGTTTTCGTATTGGATTGTTTTGAAAAAAAAATTTATAAAAAAAATGTTATTATGACTGGGCAGGTGGGGGCCACCGCCCCCCACCCCCAAGGCGCGGGGTTGGCCACTAGTGTGACAGCCAAGATGTCGGCATGGCAGCCAGAGCTGCCGACACGATAGTCAAGGTGCCACCCACGACCCTTCCTTAAGGAAGGAGCCCGCGAGGCGGTGATAGGACAAGGTGGGGTCCACGGGACACCCCCAAAATTTATATTTTGTTTTATTTAAAATTATTATTTTTTTACTATTAAATTTTAATTAATTAAAAAGTTTTTTTATGATATTTAGTATTTTTTTAAATTAAATTTTAATAAATTTAAAATTTAGTTATATGATTATTAATAATTGGGTTTAAGTAAATTTTATAATTTAGTTTATAAAAATTAAAATTAACTTTAGATAAAGTTAAAGTCTTTTTTATGTGATTTAATTTATGTAATTAAAGGTTGTTGAAATTTCGTTTAATTTAATATCATTTAGTTGAAATATTAAATTAAATTAGTTTTATTTTTAAATTGTGGAATGTGAATTAATTGGGGATTGAATTTTGTAAAAATTAATTAATATTATTATTAATTTATAATAAGGAGGGTTTATTTTTTTAACATTTTTATAAATTAACTATTATTAATCAGCGAAGTCTATGGTGTAAACTAGTTGATAATAGAGGTATTATTGGGCAACTTTTGTTAATGCTTATGTTGCACCTAGGATTTTGTAATTTTATAATTATAGATAAATTGGTAATTATTCTGTAGGTTCATTTATAGGCTGATTTTATAAATAAATCTATAGGATATGTTAACGTTTGTCAACATGGAATATTTAATTATTTCAAGATTGTAATTTAAATGGATGAATGAATTTGCATAATTAGGATTTTATAAATTTGTTTGTCCTACGTTAACACTGGGTTGGATTTAATGTATTCAAAATATGCATTTTTATGCCATGATGTGTCTTGAGTGCGTGATGAAATAAATTATATATTCTTGTATGTTATCATGTTTTCAGGTATCTGTTGGGTTAGATGACCTTAGGAGATAAATTTAGATCTTTTAGGATTGTAATTTCTGCATGGTATCTTATGTGTTGTTAGTTCGTGTTTTGTGATGATGTCATGGTCCTGATTTATTATACCCAACCTGATTCAGTATGATGTGCTTTATGGTCTTATGAGAATACTATGGTTATGGTTTGGTTATTTGAGAACCTATGTTCTCCTGAATGGGAAGGATGCAATTTTTTATTTTGTATATCTTCATGTGTTGATTATGAGCCTAGGTAGGTTAACTAAGTGTATAGAGATGAAGTGGCTTGCAATGGGTCCAGGGCCCTAAGCGGTTGCTAGGGTACCCCATTGGAAAGTTACTTAATAAGTGATAATGTGAAATATTAAAGGGGTTTAAAATGAACTAATAAGATGTCTGAGTCTCTACCCATGCCTTGAGTGTTTCTGCATGATAGGATGGGAGTTGGGATCCTTGTCTTCACGAAAGGATTACTTAGCCACATAGTGTCACTTGGAGGCCAGAGTTAAGAGGTACTACTAGGGTTACCTTCAAGGTTAGGCTTATGTGATGAAACTTCCCTATATACATCTTAGGTTATCCTACGTGTGTTAGTTAACTCTGATACTATTTAGTGTTCCTTATTGTGGTTTAAAGTGCTTCTAGGATCTTCCTATGCATTTGAGTATGATGTCATGTATACCATGATGCTTGCCTTCTTGTTGTATACCCGTATGAGTGGGCCTGTTACTATCTCCTCAGCACGGTGGGAGTGGACCTTTGGTTCCACGCAGTCCGGTGGTAGTGATTCTTATTACCATTGAGATTATGACGGTTCTTCTTCATGCCTAGATGATCCTTGTTGAAGTTTCATCTTCTTAGTCTTTTGGAGACTTGTTTAGTTACATGAGTTGTATACTTGTACCATATGTGGATATTGGTTATCATCCTTTGGAGGATGAATTGTATTATATTATTATTCATGATTACATACCCTGCAACTTGTGTAGTGGATGTTGATTGGGTAGTATACCTTTGGTATCAGATGTATATGTAATCTTTTATTATGAGATGTATGTTATTGGATTCAGATGATGTATCCCTTATGTTAGTTCTTTATATTTGTTAATCGTAGATTATTCTACTTAAGTAATTCTACATCAAGGAACCCTCAAGAAATGTTATCTATGTTGTGATGTACTTACATGTATGTCATGTACTTCATTGTATTGCTTTCACATTGTTATCATTATTTTTTGTAAACATCTAAAAAAAATATTATCCTATTAACTTAGTGTAAAGTTTAGGTTAGTTCTCCTAGGTTCCCTGGCGGGGCATTACACGATGACACAATTTTGTGTGTAAACTGAAAAGGCAAAGTCAAAAGGATAAAGAGGAACCCAACAAGTAGGTTATAGTGCAACTTGGGAGACTGTCAAAGTGCAACCCGAGAAATAATTCAAGTAAGGAACCCAAGAGACAATCAACTAACTTCAGAGCATAATCGACCGACAGAAAATGAAAGTCAGTTGAAGCCCACAGAAAGTGGATCTGACTTCCACGTAAGATAAAACAATCTTATTCTATTTATATAATCTTGATTTGTTTTTAAAACCATTTCTTTAGGGACAAGAAACATGAATGTAAGTGTTTCAATCAGTCTAACTGATTTAAAACACATAGACTAGGAGATCAAGGTAAAAGTTGTAAACCTATGATCTTAGAGTTAATATTCTTTTACGTGAAACTTGATTAGGTCAATCTATCTTATAAATAGATGATGCAATCATTCTTTATGTAAGGATGTGAGAATGAATGAGGCCTTCAAGCACATCTATGGATTAGACTAAAATTTTCAAGAACCAAAACAACAAAAGGTTAATTTGGCTATCAAGAACCAAGAACAGAGGTTACCAAGCAACAGAGGTATTATTCAATCACATTATGCAATAGATCTATAATCAGCAATAGGATATTGCATACACCAGGTCAAATTATAATTTTTTTTCATTCTAACAAGTGAAGCAAAGTGTAAAAATCCTTTCAAGGAAGGTGGATTTAAGAGCCCAATTGTAAATCTCTTAGTCGAGTGCACACTCAATGGTGTTTGAAAAATCTCTTAACAGAGCATACTTTAACATATCTCCACAGATACTCCTAACAGGGTAGATCATCAGAAGTGATCAAATTATATGGCTTAATTGGCCCCTTCCAATCTGCAGATAGTGAAGAATTTGTGGGCGTCATCCCCACCGCAGTTTTTCTTCCTAACAAGAGTTTTCAACGATATCATATCTTGTGGTATGTGTCAATTACTTTCATGAATGTTTCTATGAATGTTCACATGTATGGATAATTTAAAGAATTGATATATCTTACATCAAGATAGTATAGAAAAGATGGTTGGATAAACAATTGATTACCTAAAGGATAAAGGTTAAAAGATACAAAAAATTTAGAGGTACTGATTCACCCCTCCCCTCTCAGTACACACTTCCCATTAATTCCAAAAATTGGTATCAGAGCTAAGTCTCTTATCTGGAAAGATTAAAGGCTTAAGAGAAAATATCATACAATGGAGAAGTACAGACTTGATAAATTTTTTGAGAATAAGAAGCTAGAAATTCAGATCTTCTATGAGCAGTATAAAGAAGCTAGAATCAATATGAGACAACTATTAGATGAAAGAAATATTATGACATCTTTTTTTAATGAAACAGATTACCATGAAGAAGAGATACTAGATTTGTTTGAGTCATTAGGATCAACTCCAAGAAAAGCATCAGATACATCAGAAGAAAGCATCACAAGCTTAAATGAAATCAATCAACATCTGGCTAGACAAGTGAAGTCTCTGCAAATCAGTCAAGAGACACAGATGATAAGAATGATTGATGTCATAAACAATGCTAGACAAGCTGAACAAGAAAGAACACTAGCTATTTATGATAGAAGATAGATTATAGAAAAGTTACAAGAGAAAGAGTCTAAAATACAGAGACTTACATAGCATCACCATGAGATTGTAAATCAGATTATTCTTATGAGTCAAGAGGAAAACATAATGAAAGTTGAACTCATTAAAAGAATAGAAGCTATCAGTGAGCTAGGGGAAGAGAATGAAAAGTTGAAACATGAAATAAGAATTCAGCAGCAACATAATGAAATTATCAAGAAAGATGAAGAAAGCAATAAAAGAATGGATGATTTTCTTGAAGGACAAAAAAGAGTCAACAAAAACACTGGTCTAGGCTTTACCAAGAATAGAGAATCACCAAATCAAGTTGATCCAAAGAATTTCTATGAAAATCCAAGACCAAGAAAGCTGACATGCAATCACTGTGGAAAGCAAGGCCACACATCAAATGTATGCAGCAACAAAATGAAAGGTATTCCCAAATCTGCATCTTCATTCATAGGATTTTGTTATAAATGTAACAAGAAAGGACATAAGCATATGAATGTAAGTCTAAGATGAAATAACCAAAGAAGGAAACCTACATGGAATAATATAGTCCTACTTGCAAAATGAATGGGCACACAATTCTTGAATGCTGGAAAAAGAAAAAGCAAGCATGGAAGCCTAAAGGTCAAGAAACTACCTATCAACCAAAAATAGTCGGTAATCAGTATGTATGGGATTACAACACATGGGAAAATTGCATAGCATTTGGAAGATTTGGTCACATTGCTGAAAACTACATGAGACAGTGGACAAGAAATTCTAGAGGCTGGACAAACCCCGGAATGGTATTCTTACACTACCATAAAGTTGGTCATCTCAAGAAAGGATGCATAGACTGAATGACAGAGACCAGCACATATCCCAATGGAAATACCATTGAATACATCCAGAGAATGAGAGACAAAATGTGGATATAAGATTCAAACAATGATGAAGCTGGACCGAGCAATGCAAATGGTGACACCCCATCCAATGGATCTAGTGACATCACCATCCCCACCTAAGAAGAACAAGTAAGTATGGAACTGCATTACTCTAAGTATTATTTTACATCAGTTCCATAATATGTTGATGAAATGCCAAATTAGCATAAGAAAATATGCATCATGATGTTACTTGTTAAAATATGTGAAACCCATTCTATCGGGTAATACATACCAAAATCCATCGATATACACTCGAAGCTGAATTGTCTACATTTACCAAGAATCATCGGCTAACGTGTAAAAAGAAAAGTTGCTAGTGTAAACTGACACTCGTCAATAATAAAGCAAGTTGAATAAGTTGTTTTCTCAAAACACCGAAACCCGTCGGTAAAATAAAGAGGTTAGACGACCACCCCAAAACATCGCGTTGTCACCGAAGAGACAAGTTAATGTTTTAACCGATGAACTCTGTCTTCCCACACCAAGGACTGGTTGAGCATTAATGACTCACTTTTAGGGAAAACGTCTATAAAAGGGTGATGTAAGGGTTTCATTGTTCACGACGACCAGAGCAGAGTGAAAAGAGAAAAATTTGTGCAAACAACAATAGCATCATAGAGAAACTTCAACTTGACCCAAAGTACTCCAAATAGATTAGTAATCACTACATGTGTAAAAAGTAAGTTCCTACGATAACCAAGAACTCTATTTTACACATTTTTCAGAAAGCTCTAAATTGTCTTAAATAATGGCCATGACCTCAAGAACCACCAAATTGAAGAACATCAAGAAGGATGAGGTTAAACTCATCAAGAATTATGTATGTGAGGAACCACATTACAAGATTTTCCTTGAGGTTGCATCACAACCTGACAATGTTGGAGCATTCTCACGAATACCAGATAGCGTTTTCCTCGTCGAAGACATGCACGCATACATCTACTGTAAGATTATAGAAATTAGTGACTTAGAGGTGGAAAAAGATTTCAAGAAGCTATGTAATGAGGATGGATCCATAAAATATGAACATAAACACATAGAGGTGAAAGGGCTCACTAATGACCTATTATTCCCGAAGGTATTCAAAACTGAGTGGATTTGGTTAGTACTGAGCCAAATTCACAATCACAGGCTATGGATGGATGAGCCTAAGATGATAACCCAAGATGTTATTCATGCAGTCATTGGTTGCCCTATAACCGATAAGGTAAAGGCATTGAAACACCCACCTAAGGATGAGATTGAAAAGAACACATGAGCCAAGTGTGATGGCAGAGGACTGAAAGTATTCACTATTACCAATGATGAACTAAAATTTAGAGCATGTTTCCTAGGCTACAAATTATTTCAAGCCAGCAGGATGAACAACATAGCATCCATAGCAGTAGATACAACATACAATATTGTAAAGAAGGGAACTCAGTTGGATATGTCTGAACTTCTATTGAACCAGTTAGAAGAAAACATGAGAACAATCAGGAATTCAAAGACAAATACATGTAAGTTTGGATCACTTATTATGTGCATTTTCTTTTACTTCCAAGATTCATTTCCATCAGTAGGAGCTGTAAAATGGGATACCGCAAGACCAATCACCATGCAGATAAGTGAATACATAACATCACTAGGAGAAAGCTTTGAAACAGTCATGGATGAGTACTTTACTGGATTCAAGGACCGAATGCAAAAAAGAGTAAGGATCCCTGAGCAACTTATTAAGAAATTCAAAGATGAAATATGTTTCATGGTTGACATAGACCACACATACATCAAGCCTGCTATACCAAGGACAACATGGTTACAACCATTAGAATATGAGATAAATATTGATCAAGCATCCAATGCAATCAATGCATTGATAAATGAACCATTAGACAAGAAATAACCAAACTTTAGAACTTATGAAGAGGCCAAATCAAGAATCAAAATAGGCTTGGTTGTAAAGAAAATAGATAGGAAGAAAGATAAAATGGTAAAGAACTTGAAGAAAATATTGTCGGTTACAGAGGAAGAAACCGAAGGACAGTCACCCATCGATGAGGCTGAGCAGGAAAGGGGAACTGAATCTATAGATTCAGATACTCCATTGTTGACACCAGTTAAGAAGCCAAGAACCATAACTGCTTCAAGAACAAGAAGCCAAACAGATAAGGACTCAAGTCCTTCACCCTTGAAGAAAGGACAAGTAAGAACCTACAAGAGGAAACTGACCACATAGAAAAGAGGGCCAACCAAAAGAAGAAAGTTCATTAGAACTAAGGAAGATATTGAGGACACCGAACAAGATGAAGGTGTACAAGGAGAAAATATTAAGGTTCTAGAAATCATTGATGAGGCATGAAAATCTATTGCAAATTCAGGATCTATCACAGATTCTAAGATCAGAAGATGGGTAAAAATGGATCCAGAAGATTGAAACAAAGTTGAAGATGCCATCATTGCAAATATGTAAAAATTCAAGTATGTACCAATACAATTCAAAGGTCAAATTTTACCAAAGGAACTCTTGAACAAATTATATGCTAGATGGTCATATGCATTAAAGGAATGAGAAGGAGATAAGGGAAAGAGTACTTTTTTCTCTTATGCCTCATGAATCCAAGAGGGAAGAAATTGATGAGATGATGGAGAACCATAACAAATAATTCTCGCCCAAGTTGAGAGCCTACAAAGTTCTTGAAGGGAAGCTTATAGATCTTGAAAAAGAAAGTCACAAAAAATGGAGTAAAATACTCAATAGACCTATTGAGGAAAAAGACCTAGAATAGAAAGATGATAATCAGGAAAATCAAGAACAAATAATAATCAAAGATGCAGAAGATGACATGTGAGTTGATTTAGATAAAGAAGAACATGAAACAACTGGAAACAAGAATATGTATGTTGTAGATGAGACATGGCCATACACCACTATGGAAAACATTATGGACAACACATTCATTGACAAATCGATGATCCATTAGAATAAATACAAAAATATGAAGATGTCACTGTTACCAAGGACACAACCAACAAACAGGACACCATAATTGATACTTCACAGGTGAACATACCAGGCAACATGCCAACATTGATGCAAGCCATCAATATACTTCAAGAAAAAGACAAATCACCTGAAAAAGATTCAAGCATTCCCGAGGATGCTGGGGATGAAGGAAAGAAAGAAAACACCAATGATCAGAAGGACATCAGAGACACTCATATTGTAACCGAAACTGACAAGGTTACAGAAGGAGAATCAAAGAAAATAGATGGAGACACAACTGAGCAGGATGCATAGAAAAAGGCAGATGAAGTAAATAAGGATACCGATGAAGGAGCAAAAACAAAAGATGACATTCCTAAGGTAACCAAACAAGTTGCTACAAATAATGCAAAGGTTGATGTGGAGACATCCACTCAAAACTGACAAGATGACACCAAAGCACAACAACAAAAAGAGGCAACACCACAAGTCACTTCATCTAGCACAATAGACAAAGAAGAGAATTTGGCTATGGTTCTACACTCAAGTGAAACTTAGAAGAAAAAGAAGAATTCCAAAAAGAGTAAGTTGGAAGTCACTCTAGATGAAATCATTGAGATACCTAAATGTGACCCAACCACACTTGACTATGAAGCATTGAAAGAATATGATGAAATATGCCAGAGGAAGGCATTACAGGAGAAGCTGAGAAAGCAGCACCAAGACTCCATGGTACTGGAAACAATTAGGGACATCATGCATCAAATTGTACTCGATGTTGATCAGAATAAATCGATACTCAATCAACTAGCCACTCTCATCGAAGTCATTACAATGTAGAACATTGATGCAGAAAAGGCAATAGAGGAAAGAGTAGAGAAAAAGTACAAGCACAAACTTGTTGAAAAGATCAGCCAGGAAGTGGCAATAAACAAGGTAAAGTTTTCATAATTCATAAGTGAATTAGACCTAATTATTACTGAAGTTATTTCCTTGACTCAACAACTAAGCACACTGGAGAAATTCACTAAGGAGCATAGTGAAAACATAGCAAAGTTAGATTTTGATCTAGCTAATAGTGCTAAAATCTTAACCATAGAAGACAATGCAATAAAATTGCATTATGAAAAGATTATTGAGATAAAAAGGTTTTGGGAAGCTGAAACACAATTCAGGGAAGAAGTCACCAAGCTCCAAGCTCAAATTCTACCAAATCTAACACTGCTTCAACAACATATCAGTTTAGCAAGACAATTGATAGCCACCCCCGGGATGTATGTAGCAAACAAAATCTACGATATACATTCAAAAATCACACTCGGGCACATGGCTCTAGGGAACCTGAAGGACCAATGGGAAAAGATGATGAAAGACATGAAATATTCACACTCTCACATTTTTGATAAGCTATAAGGTATACACCTTTTCCCTTAATATCCAAAAAGGGGGAAGACAATGATATGTACAGATAGAAAACTATACAATACTACAAAAAAAAATAACAAAACAAAAGGGGAAAATAATGATATACTGACATATACATAGGGGGAGTCATGAAATGACTAATGATTATATATGTTGTACATAAATTTTTGTTAGTATTTTTCACATATCAGTTTTTGATACTAATGTCAAACGGGGAGATTGATGATAGTATTTTTCCATTAGTATGCAAAGAACACTTTCAATAACCATACACTGAAAGACAGAACAAAGAGAAAACTGAAAATCAGATAAAAGGGATCACCAAAAACTGCTAAGTACAAAGAGAATCGATGACACAATTTTGTGTGTAAACCAAAAAGGCAAAGTTAGAAGGATAAAGAGGAACCTGACAGAGGAACCCGACAAGAAGGTTATAGTACAACCTAAGAGACAGTAAAAGTGCAACTCAAGAAATGGTTCAAGAAAAGAACCCGAGAGACAGTCAACTAACTTTAGAGCATAACTAACTGAAAAAAATTGAAAGTCAGTTGAAGCCCGCAAAAAGTGGATCTGACTTCCACGTCAGAAAAAATAGTCTTATTCTATTTAGAGAATCTTGATTTTTTTTAAACCATTTCTTTAGGGACTAGAAACGTGAATGTAAGTGTTTCAATCAGTCTAACTCATTTAAAACACATAGAGTAGGAGATCAAGGTAAAAGTTGTAAACTTGTGATCTTAGAGTTAATATTATTTTACATGAAACTTGATTAGGTCAATCTATCTTATAAATAGATGATGTAATAATTCTTTATGTAAGGATGTGAGAATGAATGAGGCCCACGAGAACATCTATGGATCAAACTAAAAGTTTCAAGAACCAGAATAGAAAAAGGTGAATTTGGTTATCAAGAACCAAGAACATAGGCTACCGAGCAACAAAGGTATTATTCAATCACATTAGGTGATATACTTATTAATTTAATCTTAAAATGGATCTGTAATCAGCAATAGGAGATTGCATACACCAGTTTAAATTGTAATTTTTTGTCATTCTAACAAGTTAAGCAAAGTGTAAAAATCCTTTCAAGGAAGGTGGATTTAACAGTCCAATTGTAAATCTCTTAACCGAGTGCACACTCAATAGTGTTTGAAAAATCTCTTAATAGAGTAGAATTTAACAGGTCTCCACAAATACTCCTAATAGGGTAGATCATCAAAAGTGATCAAATTGTAAGCCTTAACCAACCCCTTCCAATCTATAGATAGTGAAAAATTTCTGGGTGCCATCCCCACCACAGTTTTTACTTCCTAACAGGAGTTTTCTATTATATCTGTGTGTAAGAAAATACACCTTCATGAAATTAAGAATGAAAGCAACAATTCTATGGAAAGATAAACAAGTTAATCTAAGAATTGAAACTAAACAATTGTATCATCTCATGGTTCTCTATCCAAGCTTTGTTAAGAGATATCTTAGGATTAATCCCTCTTAAGGAAAATCCTAGAATGAGATATGTATGAAAAAGAATGTTCAAATCTAGCTAGAATGCTCAAAATGCTCAAAAATGCTCCAAGATCATAAGAGAAAATAGCAAATGCTCCTAAACATGATATGCTAAATGAAATGAAAATGCTAAAACTCTCTCAAAAGCTCTCAA
>MU224560.1:154021-187680 GCA_018584345.1 Thuja plicata
AGATTTTAAAGAAAGTAAGGATGCCAAATTATTTAAAGAGTAGGAAATTTTCTCTTATATGCAAAGAACACCTTAATATAATGATCATATAAATGCTCTTCCTCAAACAAGCTCTCTAACAAATTTGTATTATGAATCTCTTTATCATTTTTGGTTTTAGCTCTTACCTCCTTGCTGGGCCTTGAGATTCGCTTCTCTGGTTTCTGCACCTTTGGGTGATTTTTCATCTGCAGAACAAGAAAATACAGAGAATTATAAAAGTGACAGAATTAACCAAAAATAGATTTAAAGAAAAAGTTTCTACGCGACATTTTACAGCTAAACCTCGGCTACCAAATGCTAGTAAGCGTAACTTTAAGCTTTAAAGGCAGCTTTTAACTCTTACTACACGGCTCTTAAAATATCATAGGCGATAAAGTAAAAAAAAAAAGTGGCGCAGAAAGTATAAAGAGTGGTCAGAAATTGCTGATAAGCGGCTGTTGAAAGTTCACAGGCGGTACACTTTATCTGATAGGCGGCGCAATTTATCTGAAAGGCGGTCCAATTTATCTCCCACGCGGCAGCAGAAAGAAAGACGGAGACGAATCAAGATTTTCAGGCAGCATTTTGGTGTTCGTAGGCGGCTCTTAGCGTAGCATACGTGGCTCTTCTCCTATTTTCTGCAAGAAAAACACCAAGAACAAAGAAAACAGACCAAATATTATGATAAAAATGTTAATACAGAGGCTTACAGCCCCACGGTGGGCGCCATTATGTGTGTAAGAAAATACACCTTCATGAAATTAAGAATGAAAGCAACAATTCTATGGAAAGATAAACAAGTTAATCTAAGAATTGAAACTAAACAATCTATATTATCTCATGGTTCTCTATCCAAGCTTTGTTAAGAGAGCTCTCAAGCTTAATCTCTCTCAAGGACAATCCTAGGATGAGATATGTATGAAAAATAATGCTCAAATCTAGCTAGAATGCTCAAAATGCTCAAAAATTCTCCAAGATCATAAGAGAAAATAGCAAATGCTCCTAAACATGATATGCTAAATGAAATGCAAATGCTAAAACTCTCTCAAAATCTCTCAAATGCTCCTTAATATTCCTATAATAAGGATTCTTTTGTTCTTGAATTATTGGATTCCAAACACAAAGGAAATTGCTTGTATTTATAGCATTTTCCCAAGGGTAGGGGCTAGAGTGAGTTGATCATGATCAAAGCTTGGTTAAGTCAAAAGCTTTGAGGTGTTTGCAAATGGAGGGAAAGTTGGTTGGTTGTCTCAAAGAATTAGGAATTAAATAACTCCATAATTTAATTTAATTAACCATGGAAGGGTGATTGGGTTGGATTTGATCCTTTTTGATTTGAACTATACAATTGAAAAATCAATTGCATAATTTGATTAATCCCTTTAGGCTTGGATTTAATTATTTGATTTCATGATTATTTAATCTTTTAATTTGATTTGAATTTTGTTCCTTTGATTTGATAAATTTCCATTTGATTTGCATTGAGATGATATTATGAAGCATTTAGCTGAGATTTATAATTTGGAATGCTTGAGATACACCTGGTAAATTTTAGGTGTCTACAATATCATATCTTGTGTTATGTGTCAATTACTTTCATGAATGTTTCTATGAATGTTCACATGTATGGATAAGTTAAAGAATTGATATATCTTACATCAAGATAGAATAGAATAGATGGTTGGATAAATAATTGATTACCTAAAGGATAAGGTTAAAAGATACAAAAATTTTAGAGGTATTGATTCACCCCTCCCCTCTCAGTACACACTTCCCATTAATTCCAACAATAAGTTGATAACAATTCATGGTGGCCACGTTCAAGTTGAGAATGATGAAATGAGAATGCATGAAGGAGAAAACATCACTCAACACAACAATAGGCTAAAGGAGGTTGTTTCTGCTATCAAAGGAGATGGTGGACAACTTGAAGAAGATGAAGTGGTAAGTAAAATCTTAAGAACCCTACTACCATAGTATGCTAGTAGAATATCTTCTATACAAGAATTGAGATCTATTAATCCTAAAAATGTGACTCTAGATTCCTTGGTTGGAAAGCTTACTGCTTTGAGTTAAGTAACTTTGATAACAATATGCCTAGAATAGAATTCATACTCAAAGATTCCCTAACCATTGGTTCATAAAAGAAACGAAAAGAAGTCTCTATCAATTTTGAAGGAAATCATTATTATGAATCTATCTTGTATGATGAAAGAGAACAAGAAGAGTTGGAAGAATTGCTAGCAAGGAGATTACCTATAGGAAAAGGAAATTAGAAAGGTAAACTTCCCTTATAATGCCTTTCATGTAACAAAATTGGTCATATTGCATCTAGGTGTCCTGACAATGATAGGAAGGATAAGCTCAAGAGATTCAGGAACTTCAAAGACAAGAGAAAGAAGGCATGTTACCTAGAAAAACATGGAGTGACTGATGAAGAATAAGATGGAAGAGATGATGAGGAAAAGATAGTATTTGTTGCAGTTAAAGGAGAACCCTCAACTGGCGTAGATGGAGATAGTGAGGAAAAATCAATGATTTGAACAATGAATTAAAATGGTGACTGGATAATAGACAATGGGTGTACACATCACATGACCAGTGACAAAGGAAAATTTATTTCAATGGAATAATGTGATGGAGGTACATTTATATTCAATAATGGTTCTCCATGTGTGGTAAGGGATAAAGGTTGAATAACACTTAATGATAACACTAATTGTGATGATTTTTATTGGACTATTAGATTAAAGTATACCTTGTTAAGTGTTTCTCAGCTAAATAACAAATGTTTCAGATTAGAATTCAGTAATGGTGTTTGGAAGATCTTAGGAACATCTGGAGATTTTATTTCTACTAGTGAGCGGACTAGAGGTAACCTATTTTGATTGAACTCTACTGAGAACACTGCTTGTTTTCCAAAGTTGAAGACTAGTGGCTATGGCATAAAATATTGTGTCATGTTAATTTTGGTAATCTAGTAAAGGTTAGTAAGAAAATATGTGTTAGAGTTTTACCTACTTTAGCTAAGTCTGATAATCCTATGTGTAAGGAGTGTCAATTGGGAAAGTTAACTAGTTCTAGATTTACTAGTAAAGTCTATTCATCTTAGAGCATTCTTGACCTTGTACACACTGACTTCTGTGGACCAAAGAGAACTAAGGGCTACTATGGAGATAAATACTTTACCTTGTTTGTCGATGATTACTCAATAATGATGTCTGTTATGTTTTTGAAGGATAAATCAGATGAATTATACATGTTTAAGGTGTATAAAGAAAGAGTTGAAGAAGAAATAGGTAAAGCACTTGAGTTTCTCAGATCTAATAGAGGGGGTGAGTTTACATCACATGAGTTCACAACCTTTTGTGAAGAACATGGAATCAAGAGACAAATGTCAGTGCCAAGGAAAGATCAACAAAATGGAATATAGAGAGAAGGAACATATCCATAATTGACTATGCTATGACACTTTTGATGCAAAAGGGAGTGACTCAAATCTTTTGGAGAGAAGTAAGTACTACTGTCTATACCTTGAACCAGGTACAACTTAAGAAAGGTACAACAAAACACCTTATGAGTTGTTGTATGTTCATACTTCTAGTGTCAATTATTTCAAAAAAATTGGAATTAAATGTTTCATAAAGAAGGATGAACAAAATGGTAAATTTGATTCTAAGAGTGATGAAGGGATATTCCTAGGCTATTGCACTAGAAGTAAAGCTTATAAGTGTTTTAACAAGCATAATAAATTGATGGATGAAAGTGCCAATGTTAGAATTGATGAATTTTCTAAGAAAAATGAGGAAGATAGCAAGAAGGAACTGTAAGACTATGATAGGTTTGTTTATGTTCAACTGATGGAGCCAGATGCAGTACCTTGGATGACTAAAGTGGTGAATGATGATGAAGGTAACCAAAGGATAGAACTGGTACTCCCAAGGTATTTGAAACTTAATCACATGAAAGATCAAATTATTGGAGATAAAAATGTTGGAGTGGTGACAAGGAGTAAGATAAGGGAAACCACTTGTCTACTATCTGAATTCGAACCTAAAACTATTAAAGATGCTTTGGAAAATGATGACTGGGTTAAGGCTATGAAAGAAGAATTAGATCAAATAAAGAAGAATAATACATGGAATTTACTACCTAGATCTACTGACAAGAATGTTATAGGTTCTAAATGGATTTTCATGAATAAGTTGAATGAGAAAGGAGAAGTGATAAAAAAAAAGACAAGGCTAGTTTGCAAAGGGTATACACAAGAAGAAGAACTGGGCTATGGTGAGACGTTTGCACCTATTTCTAGACTTGA
Organism: Thuja plicata; assembly: GCA_018584345.1. NCBI lineage: Eukaryota > Viridiplantae > Streptophyta > Pinopsida > Cupressales > Cupressaceae > Thuja > Thuja plicata. Next base: position 158,361 of record MU224560.1, read on the forward strand.
AGGTGTAAGGATAATTTTGGTATATGATGCTTATAAAGGTTTTAAGGTCTATCAAATGGATGTAAAATATTCTTTTCTGAATGGTGTGTTAGAAGAAGAAGTATACATTAAACAACTAGAAGGTTTTGCTAGTAAAAAAGGTAAAGACATTGTATGTAAATTGAATAAAGTATTTTATGGACTAAAACAAGTTTCGAGAGCATGGTATAAAAGGATAAACACTTATCTTATTCAGATACATTTCACAAGAACTAGTGAGAATAGAAATGTATATCTAAAATCTGAAAGTGAAGACATGATATTGATTGCTGAAATTTTTGTTGATGACATAATATTTGGTGGAAATGAAGCATTGAGCAGGTCATTCACAGAATAAATGAGGAAGGGATTTGAAATGTCCATGATAGGATAAATCCAATTCTTTATTAGTCTTCAAGTACAATAGATAAAGAAAGGATATACATCAGTCAATCCAAGTATGTGAAGGAGATTCTGAAATTTTTTGGCGTGGATGATTAAAACCAGTGGGAACACCTATGGTCTTAGGCTGCAAAATATCTAAGGAGGATGTATCCAAAAAAGTAAAATAAACTCTGTATAGATCCATGATCGGAAAATTGCAGTATGTTGTGCACAGTAGACCAGATATCGTTGGATTACTAAGAGAAAGGGTGAATAAAAAACAATGATACTTTAAACTTTAAAACTTAACTCTGATTCAAATCGGTAGGATAAATAGAAATAGAAACCAAATCACCAAATATCTTCAATAACTTAAAAAATAACCTACATTAATAGTAAATAACATACACAATAACCATTCAACACATTTGACACTAGATTTAATGAGGAAACCCAATTTGGGAAAAACCTTTGTGGGAATCGTCACCCACAAATGAAAATACTCTTCTGAAGTATGCTTAGTTAAAATCTTATCCTGTTAAAGATTACAATACACATTTGTTAAATGTGACCCTGATAGGGGATTTACCTCAGACCCGTTAAGATCTTCACCCTATTAGGAGTGGTTTGGTTAGAGGGATTTGAACACTCTTTTAGAATGTCACCTTTCTAAAGGATTTTAAAATAAGAATGTTAAGTTCACTCAATTAAGAGATTTTGTTTTTACAAATACAAATAAGCAAAAATATGTAAATGATCTATAAAACTGCAACCACCTCTTTCTTGATCAAATCCCTTTATGTGCTCTCAGAATACTTGCATCAACACTTCATCAATCTCTTCACTTAGAATCAGATTTATCACTTCCTTTCTCTTCACTACATCACTAGGTAGCACTTCAACTTGTCAAACATTTGTTCTTTGAATTTATCCTTTAAATAGACTCTATTTTTGCCTCTTAATCCACTTGATTAGGTTTTCCTTCAATCACGCTCAGTCGTTAGATTACATTTTTGAACTAATTCAGTGAACTTGAAACTCGATTAGACACTTTGGCATCACCTTGGAATTTGCATTTTCATTGGAAATAAAACCTTCACTTTTGCTACTTAATCTATACCATAGATTTTTTCTTTGAATTTTCCCATGCATAGATCTTGTAACCAACTTCCTTTTCATTCTTAGAATCCTCCAGATCGTTATAGCATTGTATTAAATGTGTTTTTATCCTTGTTTCTAACATCTATTATGCTTAGAAACTAACTCTTGGTTAGGTGAATAACATGCACTACTTGGTGCTTCAATGTTTCAGTGTCCTGACCAAATTTCATAACCCTTAACCGAAAGACTCTCTCTTCTCAGTAGCTTAACTCTTTATTCTTACCAACTTGATCAATCTTCTTTACCGACTTGATAAAGTATAAAACAATTATCTCAAGATGATCTTATCATTGTCTGATCTTTATCTATTGCTCAATTAAATCAACTCTGAAAGATATGGAAATTCAATATGAACCAGAAATAAATTTCTTGACATCAATGAAAAAATAAAAATTGATCTAATTCTTTCTACAATCATGTATAACTCTGATCTCGGTGTTCATCATCATCTCCATCAGTTAAGTAACAATCTCCCTCTTTCGCATTGATGGCAACACTATTAATTGATGATGGAAACACTATTCATCTTCCATTTACATCTTTGTTATGTATTTACTCCCTCTGAGAAGTTTGATCTTGTTCTCCCTTTGTGTTCATTCTCTCTTAACATCTTTATGCATATTCTTCCTCTTTCTATTCTTTCAATCAGTCGTTCTCCCTTAATCTCTTTATTCATAAATTATTCATTCTCTCACTTTGACAACAATGCCAAAGGTTCATAGTCCTGAGAACTTTTTCAGGAAGTGGATCATATCTTGCATGTATTGATAACCCTTTGCATTCATAATTACTTTACACAACTTTAGGAATACCTAAAGTGTGAATACTAGCAACAACTCACAAAATAGATATTCTATTGAGTCCTAGAATTGATGCAGCATGCATCTTTCTCTAATGAATGTTGGATAGGGGTAGGACCCCTAACTTAACTCAGAGATAATCAAAATCATACTTTGGTAGTGGCATAGTGAATATATTTGTTAATTTCTCCTTTGAGCTCACATACTCCAACATCGCCTTCTTGTATTGAACTTTCTCTCTCAAGTAATGATGCTTGATACATATGTGCTTGGTCTTAGAATGCATTACTGAATTATTTGATATGTTTATAGCACTTGTGTTATCACAAAATATAGTAACTGGATCGCTAATATCCTCTTGCATACCTTATAGTAGTTGTTTGATACATACAATGTTTTCACAACTCACAACTACTACAACATATTCAGCCTAGGCAGTAGACTGTGATATACAACTTTGCTTCTTACTCAACCATGTAACTAGTATTTCTCCTAAAAAGAAAGCTCCTCCACTTGTAATTTTTCTATCATCAATATTTCTAGCCCGATCAATACCGATGTATACTGTTAACTCAAAAGTTCCTCCTTTCTTGTATAGTAGAATAAAGTCCTCGGTTCCTTTCAGATATCTAAATATCCTTTTCACTGCAGACATATGTGAATCCTTTGGATTGGCAGAAAATCTAGCAACAATACCAATTTCATGAGCTATATCATGTTTTCTATGAACAACATATTGTAGCTTACCAATCATTGATCGATTGAGTCTCTCATTTACTTCCTTTGACTCATCTTCCTTTAATAGCATGCAACCAGTGATCGTCAGTGTTCCAACCGGTCTTGAGTCTTCCATCCCAAAAGTATTTAGGATCCCTTTGATGTACTTTTATTGTGTAGTGTAGATCCCATCTTTTACTTCTTGAATCTGTAGTCCAAGAAATAATTTGATCTATCCAATCATGGATATTTCAAAGTCCTTTCTCATTTCTTTAGCAAAAGATCTGCATAATGTGTTATTGCCTCAAAAAATAATATCATCAATAAATATCTCAGTAATTAAAATCTTGTTAGTACTATCACATTTCAGATAAACATGACTATTATCACTAGTTCTTTAAAATCCTATCTTGATTAGATATGCATGTAATCTTTCATACAAAGCTCGGGGTGCTTGTTTCAAACCATATAGTGCCTTGTGCAATTTGTATACCATGTCCTTGTTAGTATTATCATAAAATCCTTTATGTTTTTCTATATAAACTTCTTCTTCAAGAAAACCATTAGGAAATGCAGACTTGACATCCATTTGATAGACTTTAAATCCTTTGTAAGCTGCATATGCTAGTATAATTCTAACTCCTTCTAATCTAGCAACTGGTGCAAAAGTTTTACTATATTCAATTCCTTCTTCTTGTGCATATCCCTTGCAACCTAGTCTTGTTTTGTTTCTCACTACATCTCCATGCTCATTCAATTTATTTCTAAAAATCCATTTAGTACCAATAAATTTCTTATCTTTAGGTCTCGGTACTAAATTCCATGTATTATTCTTCACAATTTGATCTAACTCTTCTTTCATTTATTTAACCTAGCCTTCATTTTTTAATGCATCTTGAACTCCCCTTGGTTCTAATTCAAAAATTAAGCATGTATTTTTTCCTACCCTGCTTCTTGTCATAATTCCAACATCTTTGTCTCCAATTATCTTACTCGGTGAATGGTTTCTCCTTACATACTTGGCTAGAATAGGCTCGGTAGTCGGTGGAACTTCATTTCCATCATTCGGTGGTAGTTCTCTTTGTTCAGTTTCCTTTCAGTTTGTACATTTGGTAAGGTATCAGGAACATATGGTTGAAAATATAAAAATATTTGAAAATCTTCAGGTTCCTTCTTTTTGTCCTCATCATTTCTCTCTGCAATTTCATCAATTCTCACATTTGCACTTTCCACAATTTTTTTAGTAGATTTGTTTAGACATTTGTAAGCTTTGCTCTTTGTAGAATATCCTAAGAATATTCCCTCATCTCCTTTAGAATCAAACTTACCATCTCTAGAATCTTTAAGAATATAGCATTTAATTTCAAATACTTTGGAATAAATCACATTAGATTTTTTATCATACCAAATCTCATAAGGTGTCTTGTGTGTTCCTTTCTTTGATTGTACTTGGTTAAGTGTATAAGAAGTAGTGTTCACTGCTTCTCTCCAATAAGTTTGAGAAATACCCTTCTCAACGATCAATGTTATTGCACAATCCACAATGGATCTATCTCTTCTTTCAGCTATCCCATTCTGTTGTGGTGTCCATGGTGTAGACAATTGTCTCTTTATTCCATGTTAATTGCAGAAGAGTGTAAACTCATCTGAAGTAAACTCTCCTCCTCTGTCAGATCTCAGACACTTCAGTTTTCTTCCAATCTCCTTTTCAACTCTTGCCTTGTACCACTTAAACATTTGGAAAGCTTTAGATTTCTCTTTAAACATGATAGACATCATTCTAGAATAATCATCTCGGTTGTCTTTCTTCTCATCATTGTCATTGTCAGGGCATCTAGAAGCAATATGTCCAATCTTGTTACATTTAAAAAATTTCAAGGGTATCTTACCTTGATATTTGTCTTTACCTCTTTGTAGTCTTCTAGCTAGTAGAGCTTACAACTCTCTTTCATTTTTTTCATCTTCAGCATATAGCTCTTCTAACTCACTCTTGCAGCTATAGAATCTTTCACTAGCAATGCTTGCATAACCATCACTAGGTGTAGACTCCCTAGAACTTCAAATATTCAAAGATGATTTAAATGCAGACTCAATTCTAGCAGTAAAAGGTTAACTATTATCAAAATCATTAAGCTCAAAAGAAATCAACTTACCAATAGTAGCATCCACTGAAATAGTCATCTGAGGAATAGATCTTAGTTCTTGTATTGTAGACACTCAAATGACATACATAGGTAACAATGTTATTAATAATTTTCTTGTCATATATTCTTGAGTAATTTTCCCTCTAGCACCTCTAATAGCATTCACAGTTTCCTTTAGTCTAGTTTTGTATAGTGTAACATTTTCACCTTCTTTCATTCTCATAGAATCAAATTTCCTTCTTAAGCTTTCATCTTTTTCCTTCATAACATGTTGATCTCCACCATGTATCAATTCAATCCTATTCCACATCTTCTTTGTGGTATCACATCCTTTAATGTCATTGAACTGCAGGTTAGTGAGAGTAGATGATATCTCTGATAAACATAAAGTTTTTCCATTAGTATGCAATGAGAAAATAAGTTTTTTAAACTATCGGTTACACTAAACCGAAAGTCAAGGTTTTCAGTTCAAACTGAAAATGCTAAGCAAGAAGAAAACCGACGACACAATTTCACAGTCTAAAATGAAAGAGCAACCCGAAGATGATAAAGAGGAAATCGACAGGAGATAACCAACAGTGGAATTCAACGAGCAGAACATGGTGCATCCTGATAGACAGTTCAACCAGGAACACCGAAAGACAGTCAAACTTAATTCAGAGCAAACCAAGCATCAAACACCAAAAATCAGTTACATCCCGGAAAAAGTGGATCTGACTTCCACATCAGATAAATCAACTATATTCTATTTATAGAGTCTTGATTTGTTTTAAAACTATTACTTAAGGGATAAGAAACATTATTGTAATTGTTTTAATCAGTCTAACTGATTAGAAACGTGCAGACTAGGAGATCAAGGTCAAGTTGTAAACCTTTGATCATAGAGTTAAATTTGTAATACGTGAAACTTAATTAGGTCAATCTATCTTATAAATAGATGTTTTAATCATTCATTATGATAGATGAAAGGATGAATGTAACCAATGATCACATCTATGGATTAGAATGAGAGTTTCAAGAAGCAGAACAGAAAAAGATGAAATTGGCTATCAAGAACCAAGAACAGAGGTTAGCAAGCAACAAAGGTATTAATCAATCAAATTAGGTGATACAATTATACATGTGATTTGTAATGGATCTATAATCAACAATAGTTAGATTGCATACAATCAGGTCTATAAGTATTTTTGTCTATATTCTAACAAGTGTAGCAAATAGAAGAGATCCTTTCAAGGAAGGTGGATTTAACAATCCAATTGTAAATCTCTTAACCGAGTGCACACTAAATAGTGTTGCTAAAGCTCTTAATAGAGTAGACCTTAACCAATATCCATAGCTACTCCTAACAGGGTAGATCATCAGAAGTGATCAAAATTATAAGCCATAACCGGCCCCTTCCAATCTGTAGATAGTGAAAAATTTTTGGGTGTCATCCCCACCATAGTTTTTACCTTCTGACATGGGTTTTATGCGTTATCATTGTTGATCTCTAAGTTTTTTGATCATTAGTGTCCCACACTTAGTCATTTATCCAGGTAGGTTAGCTGGTCATCACTGTGACTGAGCTATGCAGTATAGGCCGAGAAATCTGACATAGTCATTGCCGAGCAGATAGTGGTTGCTGAGTGACTCGAAAATCATGCAAAAATTGATCATGTTCATGTCGAGCGCTAGAGTCTTAAAGTGCCGAGAAAGATAGTTTTGACATATTTGTTTGGAATGGCACAAACTTGAAGGTAAACCATTTTGGGCTGACTTGTTCATGCATTTAATGATTTCAATGGAGTTAATTAAACATTAATTATTTGATCCCAATATGTGGCATGGAGCGAATCAGAAAATTGGAATGCCTAGGCAACATAAGCATTTGATCCTGATCATTGATCTAGATCTAATCGCCAGATTCCTGAAGTATATTAAGATTTCTTCTTAAACCCTAAAAGTGTAGAGAGTGTTCACAAGAGACAGAGAAGGTGTGTGTACAAAGAGATGTACTAAGGGTTATTTTGAGAGAAGAGGCATATATCTTGCATAATGAAAGAGCAGTGAACATCAAAGTAAAGACATATCAGATTATTAGATCAGAGAAGGTATTGGAAAGAGGAGATCTGTTATCAGCATTAGAGTGCATAACAAAGGATCAATTCTTGAGACATTATAACCAGTGTATCAGGTGAAATCTCTTAACAGAGTGGTTCTAATATACCTTTTAAAATCTCTTAGTCGAGTGCTTAATTTTTTCTAAGTTTAAATACTTTTACAAGGTAGATTGTAATGATCTAAAGCTCTTAACTGGGAAAAACTTTAACCAGGTAGATTACATATTATGATCAAACTTTGTAGCCCTAACAGGCACACATTATTGCCGCAGTAGTGAAGATCTTTGTGGGTGTCATCCCCACCCCAGTTTTACCTTATTGGGTTTCTAGGTTACCAAAATTCTGTTGTCTTGACTTATTTATTTACTATTATGGATGCTATTTATTGATAGTTCAATTATATTTATGCATGGTTGTGAATCAATTTTTTTTCAAGGATAAAAGTTTTAAGATCTGATTCAACCCCCCCCCCCTCTTAGTATCTTTCTTTCCCATATTGTATTTCCAAAAATTGGTATCAGAGCATAGTTCTCCTACAAAAGGTTTTAATCAGCTTGAGAGTACAGATCTTGAGAAGGAGATTTACAAGTTGGGTAAAGTTATTGAGAATCAAAAGATTGAAATTCAGCTAGCAATGCATCAGCTTGAAACTGCAAGACAGGAACTAAAGAAGTTTTTACAAGAAAGAAAATATTTGACCAAACAAATGAATGACACTCATTATCAGGAAGAAGACACTGCAAATCTATTTTAGAATGGAAAATCTACTAAGAGCGATGCAGAAATTGCAGATCTACTAGAAAGGAACAATATATTGTGTGAAGAAGTCAAAAATCTGAAAAGAGAACAAGAAATGCAAACAGTAAGACTATGTGAAGTAGTGGAACAAAAGAAGAAAGTTGAATAAGACAAAAGAATGATGACTGTCAGACTTGATGAAAGGACACATGAAGTAAAAATGATGACAAACAATCAGGTTGACATGGTGAATCAACTGCTACTTGCAAATCAGGAGATCGGTAGGAAAGACACGGAAATTCTGAATCTAAGATCTGAAAACAGTCAATTGAAAAATGAATTGAGATCTGAGAAAGAACTAAATGAAAGATTGAACAGACCCAATGAAGCCTTGACTCATTTTGAGAACTTGATGGAAGCATCAAGGAGATCTAAAGATTCTTCTGGATTAGGTCACACTGAACAACATACATCTACTGAGAAATGAGAATCATCTAAGACTGGTGAAAGGAGGAGTGCAAAGAAAAAGAACAACAAGCCTGTATGCCATCACTGTGGAAAATCAAGACACACAACAAACATCTTCTGAAGCAAGAATGGTAAGTCCAATCCTAAACCTAAGTTCAATGGTTATTGCTTTAATTGTAAGAAGTTTGGACATCAAGCACATGAATGTTGGGAAAAGGCAAATAATGCATCTCCCACACCTAGATTCAATGGATATTGTTACAACTGTCAAAAATTTGGACATAGAGCACAAGATTGCAAATCTAATGCTAAACAAAATGGACATCAAAGACACAAGAAAAAACACCAAGGAAGGGTAACACCTACAATTAGGATTATAACACATGGCATAGCTTTGATTAATGTGGTGAGTATGGACATGTTCCATAAAATTGCATAAAGACACAATTCAGAGGTAAATCTAAGAGTTGGATGAATGGAAGCCTAGTTCGCTATAATTGTCTGAAAATTGGTCATACTATGAAAGATTGAAAAACAAGAGTACCTTCTCCTACTGTTGAGGAAATAAGAGCACAGATGAACCAGACATGGGTAAGGAAAACAAAACCGAGCAGCAGTGAAGCTACTGAAGCCGAGGTCACCCAATCTAATGGATCAGGTGATCTCACCATCACTAATTAAGCAACAAAAGGTATGTGAGGAACTGTGTTTGTATTTCACATCTTTTATCAATTCCTAACACATAATAGTGCAATAGTCCATATCTACATATAATAAGATGCATCAAGCTATGTTTTGAGTTATGTAGCATGCAAAGTTTAAAAGCACCATAGGTGTCGAGCATCAGTATATTTCTAATGTGTGTCGAGTAAGTTTTGTTTCATGACCGAGTGACAAGTGTATTTTGTGAGTTGGCTGAGGATAGCTGTTTGGCACTCACTCAACAAAAAGAAAATTTAATGCTGACCTAACTTTTGATCGTTGGATTCTATATAAAGGAAAGAGATATTTCATTTCTTCTCACCATGCAATCAAGAATTTTATAAGAGCAATTTGTGCATTTGTGAACTTGAATTCAGCAAAGGTTTTCGAGGATTTCTACAGCGTGACATTGGCAACATCTTTAGTGGAAAGTGTGGATTTTGTCACTTGCTGAGGTACTTTGTTCATGATCTTTGAAACCTTAATTTTTGGAGAAAATGGCCACAAGTTCTTTTGCACCAATGAAGAGAATGGAGAGGGAATTGCTAAATTTTTAGTTGGTAAGGAGTGACATCTTTGCGCCTCCTAATTTCCGTGAAATTCCTGAGAGTGCCATCAAGGGTGATTTCACTGGAGCCCTATCGTTGATTTCACCGAAGGTACTTATGATCCATGATATAAGGTCATGCTATATGTGTAAAATAAGTGAAGTTAGAGATCACGATATTAGGGCATCTTAAAATAGATTGTGCACAGATGAAGCCCTAAAATATGAGCATAAAAACTTAGCCGAGAGAGGGTTAACTTGTGCCCTAGACTTTCAGAGAGAATTCAGAATGGAGTGGATAAAAATTGTTCTAAGTCCTATTCATGGCATGAAATTATGGCTAGAGAATGGACAAGTCAAGATAACAATAGAGATCATTCATTGAGTAAAAGGTTATCCAATTCTAAATGGGAAAATAAATATGAAGTTTCAGAGTAAAGAGAAAATTGAAGAACTCACTGGAGCTATTTGGAACAAAAGAGGGATGACGATCTCTACAATTAAAGATTTGGAACTTGATTTCGCAGTGAGGGTTATAGCTCATAATTTCTATCAGTCAAGCCGACTGGATAGTGTCCCATGCGTTGCAGTCAACCAGGCTTGGAAGATTATAAAGAAGGATCATACATATGACCTTGCCGAGCTATAATTGATGCAACTAGCCCAGAACCTTTCTTCAATCAGAAGGGCAAAGAGTTCAGTATGTAAGTTTGGTTCTCTGCTTGTTTGCATATTTTTCTACATACAAAACACATTTCCTACTTTTGGAAACATAGTGTGGAAAATAGACAGACCTATCACTCAGCAAATCAATGAGTTTATTCAACAATTAGGTGATAATATTGACAATGTTATGGGAACCTACTTTGTGGAATTCAAGAAAAAGATGAGGTTAAGGAATAGAATTCCCAGTTCACTAGTCGAAAAACATTATGAGGATGTTTGTTTCCTTATAGACACAGATTACACTTATGTGCAGGCAGTAGTGCTGAGGGTATCATGGCTAAGGCCATTACCTTATGGAGCAAACATTGATGAGACATCTCTAGCAATAACATCTTTATTGGCAAAAGAAATTGATAGTACAGTGAAATGTTTTGGAAAATATGAAGAAGCTAAGTCTAGAATCACTATGGATTTGAAGGCTGGCACTATGGAGAGAAAGAGGAAGAAATTTTTCAAAAATCTGAAGAAGATGGTTGGAATTTAGAGTGATGAATAAGTAGAAGATGCACCTTTGGGGTTGTCAACATGACATGGAGAAGATATGTCTAGTGAAGAAGAAGAAGAAGAAGAGGATAGTGAAATTGAAGAAGAGGTCACTGTAAAAGGAAAAGGGAAGCAGTCAGTAGTTTTCGAGGAAACTAAACTAAGAAAAGACAAACCTAAGGCTACCCCTCTTGTTGCTAACCAGCCAAGGACTAGGGCATCATCTCTTGCCCATACAACAAAAGTATACACAAAGAATAATGCTGGGGAGAGTAGCTTAGGTAAGAGGAAACACGTTGAAACCAAGGTTGTGCCGAGCCAACCTACTAAGAAAAGACCAAGGAGGAAGCTATACTTTGAATCTGAAGATGATGAGGAGACATACACATATGTACCTAGCAACATACCTATGACATCATTTAAACCAATGACCGATATTGATGAGGTATGTAAGAACCTAAGAAGTAATTCAGGTTTAGTAGGATTCAAATTTATAAAGTATGAAAAATAGAGTGTAGTAAATAAGCATAAGATTTAGGAAGCTTTAATTGATATGATGGGAACATTCAAAATGACACCTGTGGAGATAGGAGATAGTGTTCCTACAGAACTATATGGTATTTTGTCTTAGAAATGGTAATATGCACTAATGAATAAAAGAAAAATAAGTGAAGAAACTTTGGCTAAGATCATTTCGGACTTGACAAAGAAACAGATAGCTAAGTTTATTGAGAAATATAAGGGAAATTTTATTCCTAAACAAAGGGCCTATGTTATTTTGAGGAATGATGTTAAAGGTATAGTGCAACAGAGTAACAAAATATGGAAAGAAATTTTTGGGTTAATCGTTAAGAAGGTTGATGAGAAAGATGGAGACAACTCAGAGCTAAAATAAAAGGAGAAAGAAACTGCTACAGATCAAGCAGAAATAGAAACTGAAATCCAAAAATAAATAGGTGATGTGCAAGTTACAGACTTGACAATGGATAGTCCAATTGACACTACACTTGGAGGAGACAACAATGTGGATGTCGAGGATTAGAATGAGCTGGTAGACACAAGTATTCAATCGCCTATTTGGGCAACTAAGGTAGACTCAGATAAAGAAGGAGAAAAGGAGGTAATCAATAAAAATCCACCTATTTTAGAGATTGTACAAATAGTTATAGGGAGTGAAGATAAGATGGAAGAAATTGTAGACAAGCCCACATAACAAGAAGCCATACAAGTGTTGGTTGATCTACCACACTCTGCATCATCCACTCCCATTGCATCTAAAATAGGAAGTGTACCTGATCAGCAGGTGATCTTGACTTAGTTGAAGGTAGCAAGTGAAATTAATATTGACAAAGGTAAAGATATCACTGTAACTGAGCCAAGTATCAGCTCTTCAGAACTCAAAAGGAAGAAGTCACATAAGAGGAAGTCATCTAGTCCAAGTGTCACTTTGGATGAAGTGATTTTGATTCCTAAATGGGATACAAACAACCTGACATATGAGAAGATTCAAACTCTGCAAGACCTTTTGAAGAGGAAGAAGAAACAAGAAGAACTGAAAAGGGAGCACCAACAAAAGCAAGTTTTACATGAGATAAAGGACATTTTTGTTAATTCTTTTGATATAACTGATGTAAATGAAAAAATGTCAATACTGGAATAGTTAGTCCATATTGTGCAGAAAGTTAATGATGAAAATGTTGAGGCAAATGAGAAGTTTCTACAATATTCTGAGAGAAATTTTGAGAACAAATTTTTTGAGAAGATATCAACAGAGATTGCTATCAAACAGGTTGAACTTTCTTCTCTCATTAGTATTCTTGAAGAAGTTGCAAATAATGTTTATTCCTTGTATAAAAAGTTATGTGATGTAGAATTCTTTACCAAGGATAACCAATAGCTTATTGAGAAGTTGCAACTAGATTTGAAGTCAATAGGGAGTACATTGAGTATGGACGCTAGTTCTAGCTCCTTACATTTTGACAAGTTGGCTCATGCACAAAGAAGATTAGCTGAGCTTATGGTTGAAGATGGCAGAACTAGAGCAAAGTTAATAACTATTAAGACTGCCTTAATACCTCATCTGGAGGTTATACATAAAGAACTTAAAAGCTACAAATGAATTAGTCAAGAGGGATTCACGTCTCTCTATAGCAGATAGTTTGGTAATTCTAGCTGTCGAGCTAGAAATTAAGATACAAGTCATGAAGTTTGTAAACGATAGTTGGGATACAACGTTTGCACTAAAATTAAAGCTTCATAAATCATTTTTGGATAAGTATAACTTGACCCCTGCAGCTATTAGTGACAAAAACAAGGGGGGATCAGATAAGGAAATGGATAAAAATATGCAGAATTAAGCATAATATTATGTATGGCATGTATATTATGTAAGTATGAAGTATAATCTTAGGGGGAGTATGTTGTGTACTTAGGAAAAATTTTGTGAATGTGAAGAAATGATAAGTGTGTTTTTGCCACTAATATCAAAGGGGGAGATTGTTGATCTCTAAGTTTTTTTTATCGTTAGTGTCCCACACTAAGTCATTTATCCAGGCAGGTTAGCTGGTCATCACTACGACTGAGCTATCTAGTATAGGCCGAGCAATACGACATAGTCATTGCCGAGCAAATAGTGGTTGCCGAGTGACTCAGCAATCATGCAAAAGTTGATCATGTTCATGCCGAGTGCCAGAGTCTTAAAGTGCCGAGCAAGAAAGTTTTGACATATATGTTTGGAATGCCACAAACTTGAAGGTAAACCATTTTGGGCCAACTTGTTCATGCATTTAATGATTTCAATGGAGTTAATTATGCATTAATTATTTGATCCCAATACATGGCATGGAGCCAATCAGAAAATTGGAATGCTTAAGCGGCATAAGCATTTGATCCTGATCATTGATCTAGATCTAATTGCTAGATTCATGAAGTATATTAAGATTGCTTCTTAAACCCTAAAAGTGTAGACAGTGTTCACAAGAGATAGAGAAGGTGTGTGTACAGAGAGATGTACTAAGGGTTGTTTTGAGAGAAGAGGCATAGATCTTGTAGAATGAAAGAGCAGTGAATAATAAAGTAAAGACATGTCAGATTATTAGGTCAGAGAAGGTATTGGAAAGAACAAATTCATTATCAGCATTAGAGTGCATAACGAAGGATCAGTTCTTGAGATATTCTAACTAGTGTATCAGGTGAAATCTCTTAACAGAGTGGTTCTAACAGACCTTTTTAAATCTCTTAGCCGAGTGCTTACTTTGTTGTAAGTTTAAATATTTTTACAAGGTAGATTGTAATGATCTAAAGCTCTTAACCGGGCAGACCTTTAACCTAGTAGATTACATATTGTGATCAAGCTTTATAGCCCTAACAGGCACACTTTATTGCCACAATAGTTAAGATCTTTGTGGGTGTCATCCCCACCCAAGTTTTACCTTCTTGGGTTTCTGGGTTACCAAAATTCTATTGTCTTGAGTTATTTATTTACTGTCATGGATGCTACTAATTGATAGTTCAATTATATTTATGCATGGTTGTGAATCAGTTTTGTTTTAAAGGATAAAAGTTTTAAGATATGATTTACCCCGCCTCTCAGTATCTTGCTTTCCCATATTCTATTTCCAAAAATCATATCTTGTGTTATGAGTCAATTACTTTCATGAATTTTTACATATTTGTTAAAGTTAAAGAATTGATATATCTTACACAAAGATAGTATAGAACAAATGGTTGGTTATACAACTGATTACACAATGGATAAAGGTTAAAAGAGATAAAAAGTTTTAGAGGTACTGATTCACCCCTCCCCTATCTCAATAAACACTTCCCATTATTTCCAACAATTGGTATTAGAGCTAGAACTCTTATTTGGAAAGGTTAAAGACTTAAGAGAAAAGATCATATAATGGATAAGTACAGACTTGACAAAAATATTGAGAATCAGAAGCTAGAAATTCAAATCTTCTATGAGTAGTATGAAGAAGCTAGAATCAAGATGAGACACTTGTTAGATGAAAGAAATATTATGGCATCTCACTGTCATGAAATAGATTACCATGAAGATGAGATACCAGATCTATTTGAATCTTTAGGATCAACAACTAGCAAAGCATCAGATACATCAGAGGAAAGCATCACAAGCTTAAATGAAATCAATCAACATCTTGCTGGACAAGTGAAATCTCTGTAAATCGGTCAAGAGACATAGATGGTAAGAATGATTGATGTCATGAACAATTCTAGACAAGTTGAACAAGAGAGAACTTTGGCTATTGATGATAGAAGGAAGATTAATGAAAAGTTACAAGAAAAAGAGTCAGAAATAAAAAGACTTACAAAACATCACCATGATATTACAAATCAGATTATTCTTATGAGTCAAGAGGAAAAAATAATGAATACAGAACTCATTGAAAGAATAGAAGCTATCGGTGAGCTAAGGGAAGAAAATGAAAAGCTGAAACGAGAAGTAAGAATTCAGCAACATCATAATGAGATAATCAAGAGAGCTAAAGAAAGCAATAAAAGAATGGATGATTTTCTTGATGGAAAAAGGAGAGCCAACATCAACACCGATCTAGGCTATACCGAGAATAGAGAATCACAAAATCAAGTTGATCCAAAGAATTTTTATGCAAATCCAAGACCAAGAAAGATGACATGCCATAACTGTGGAAAGAAAGGCCACACATCAAACGTTTGCAGGAGAAAAATGAAAGGTATTCCTAAATCTACATCTTCATTGATAGGAACTTGTTATAAATGTAACAAGAAAGGACATAACGAATATGAATATAAATCTAAGATGAAAAGACCAAAGAAGGAAACCTACATGGAAAAATATTGTCCTACTTTTAAAATGCATGGGCACACAACTCTTGAATGCTGGAAGAAGAAAAATCAAGCATGGAAGCCTAAAGGTCAAGAATTTGCCTATCAACTGAAAAGAGTCAGTAATCAGTATGTATGGGATTACAATACACGGGAAAATTAAACATGTGGAATATTTGGTCACACTGCTGCAAATTGTATGTGATAATGGAAAAGAAAGCCTATAGGCTAGACAAACCCTAGAATCGCATGTTTACATTGTCATAAAGTCGGTCATCTAAGGAAAGATTACAGAAACCCAATGACAGAGACCAACACCTTTGCCAATGGAAACACCATTGAAGACACTAGGAAGATGAAAAACAAAATGTGGAGGAAAGCTACAAACACTGATGAAGCTGGACCAAGCAATGCAAATGGTGACACCTTATCCAATGGATCTGGTGATATCACCACCCCCACCTAATCAGAACAAGTAAGTATGGAACTACATTATAACAAGTTATATTCTGCATCAATTCCATTATACAAAGATGATATGCAAAATCAGCATGACTATAGATGCACTATGGTATTACTTGTTATGATTCTGTGAAAACTATTTCTTCGGTCAATACATACCGAAATGTAGCGGTATACATTCAAAGCTGAGTTGGCTACACTAACTGAGAATCGTCGGTTAACATATAAAAGAAAAAGTTGCTAATGTAAACCGAGATCCGTTGGTAATCATGTGAGTTGAAAAAATTGTCTTCGCCATACACCAAAATCCGTCGGTGAATGAAACAATTTAAAAGACTACCCAAAGCATCGCATTGTCACCGAAAGAAAAGTTAGTGTTTCACTCGACAACTCCATCTTCACACACCGAGGAGTGGTTGAGCATTAATGACTAAACTTTGGGAAAATTCTATAAATAGATGACGGAAGGGTTTCATTCTTCACCAACGACCAAAGTGAAGTGACAAGAGCGAAACCACAGCATGAATTAACAACATTACAGAGTGACTCCAACCCAATTCAAAGCACTCCAAGAAGATCATTTACAGCTACAGAGGCTAAAGTAAGTACCAAGCATAAACTGAGAACTATGTTTATCATTTACAGGAAAGCCCTAATTTTAGAATCCATGGAAAACACATCAAGAACTGCTAAGCTCAAGAATGATAAGAAGAACAAGATCAATCTTATCAAGAACAATACCTGTAAGGAACCACATTATAAGATATGCCCAAAATTTGCCTCACAACCCGACAATGTTGGAGCATTTTCAAGAATACCAGCTAGGTTTTTTCTCATCGAAGACATGCGAGGATACATATAATGCAAGATCGCAGAAACTGGACACCTAGAGGTTGAGCAAGCTTTCAAGAAGCTATGCAAAGATGATGGCACTAGTAAAGAACACAAACACATTGAAGTTAAAGGGCTCAAAAATTCCCTATGGTTCTTGAAAGAGTTTAAGACTGAGTAGATTTGGTTAGTGCTAAGCAGGATCCATGACAGAAATTTATGCCCGGATGAGCCTAAACTGATAACATGAGATGTTATACATGCTGTCACTGGTTATCCAATAACCAATAAGGTAAAGGCATTGAAGCACCCGCCTAAAGCTGACATTGAGAAGAACACATGAGATAAATGTGATGGAAGCGGACTTAAGGTATCCACCATTACAGATGATGATCTAAAATTTGGAGTGTCTTAGGATACAAGTTCTTTTAGGCTAGCAGGATGAACAACATTACATCCAGAGTAGTGGATACAACCTACAAGATTTTCAAGAAGGGAATTTAGTTGGATCTGTCAGAACTTCTACTCAAGAAGTTATAAGAGAAATTAAAGACAATAAGAAATGCAAAATAAAATTCATGTAAGTTTGGTTCACTTATCATGTGCATATTCTTCTACTTCCAAGAATCTTTTTCATCTATAGGAAATGTGCAATGGGACACAACAAGACCAATGACCATTCAGATTAGTGATTTTATAAAATCACTAGGAGATAATTTTGAGTCAGTAATGGATGAATACTTTGTTGGATTCAAGGAGAGAATGCAGAAAAGAGTAAGGATCCCAGAACAGTTAATTGAAAAATTCAAGACTGATATATGTTTCATGGTAGACATTGACTACACATTCATCAAGCCAGTTGCACCAAGGACATCTTGGCTATCTCCACTTGACTATGAGGTGAACATAGATCAAGCATCTAATGCAATTAAAGCATTAATAAATGAGCCATTAGATAAAACACAACCCAATTTTGGCACTTATGAAGAAGCCAAAGAAAGAATCAAAATTGGCTTGGTTGTAAAGAAGATAGATAGAAAGAAAGACAAGATAGTCAAGAACTTGAAGAAAAGACTATCGATAATAGAAGAGGAAGAAACCAAAAGATAGAAGAAACTGAGGGACAGTCACCCGTCGGTGAAGCTGAGAACAAGAGTGACTCAAATTAAATAGAGTAAGACACACCATTACCTCCACTAGCTAAGAAGCCAAGGACTACAGCTACTACAAAGACCAAGAGTCAAACAACCAAGGTTGCAAGTCCTTCATCAGTTAAGAAAGGTCAAGTAAGGACCTAAAAAAGAAAACCTCCAACTAAAAAGACCACAACACCAAAGAGGAGAAGGAAACTAATCCTAAACAAGGAAGACAAAGAGGACATAGATGAATCTGTCCAAACAGACAAGACTAGAATTCCTGAAACTATTGTTGAGATATGTGAGTCTATTGCAAGAAGAGGTGGCTTAACCGACACCAAGGTAAGAAAGTGGCTGACATTAGAGCCTGATGATCAGAACAAGGTTGAGGAAGCATTGATAAAAGAAATGATAAACTTCAAATATGTACTAGTACAATTTGATGACAAAATGCCACAAGCACTACATGATAGATTATCTGCCAGATGGACTTATGCATTAAAGACTGAAAAAGAGATAAGGGAAAGAGTACTAGTTTCTCTCATGCCTCGCTAATAAAAAATGGAATAAATCTAGGAGATGATGAAGAAACATACAAAGGAGTTATCACCAAAGACGAGAGCTTACAAATTTCTACAGGGAAAGCTTATTGAGCTAGAGAAGGATAGTAACAAAATTTGGAGTAAAATACTCAATCAACCTACTGAGTAGGCAAGCCCCACATGTTACTGCAATTGATAAAGATGTCACAACAATAGAATTGGACACTACAGGAAACAAGAATTTGGATGTTGCAGATGAGACATGGCCAAATACTAATGTGGATAATACTATTATTGACATCCTCGATGATCCTTCAAATGAAATTCAGAAAGATGAAGATGTCACTGTTGTCAAGGACCAAACCGACAAACATGACACTACAATTTATGCTGCACAAGTACACATACCAGGCCAGATGGCATTATTGATTCAAGAAATCAATATTATCTCACAAAAGGAGAAGACCCCTGAGCCTGATGCAAGCATACCTGAGGACAAGGGTAATGATGAGAAAAAAGAAACATCTAAAGAAAAGGACACAACTGATGAATAAAATGTCATCTATGGAGAACATAAAGATGGAGATACCACCGAAAAAGATGCACAGACAAAAGATGTTGATGAAGTGCAAAAGGAGAAAGATGAGAAAGTTAAAATAGTTGATAACACTCCAAAGAACATAGAAGGAGATGTTGCAGAAACATCGAAAGTTGATAAGGAGACGTCCTCAGACAACCAACAGGAAAACACCGAGCAGAAAGACAAAGGCACAACACCTCAAAAGCCATCAAGTAGCACATCAAACCAAGTAGAGAAATTGGCTATGGCTCTGCATACATGTGGATCATAGAAGAAGAAGAAGAAGAAGAAGAAGAAGAAGAAGAAGAAGTTGGAAGTCACACTAGATGAAATCATGGAAATATCAAAATGTAACCCAACTACATTGGATTTTGAATCTCTCCAAGAGTATGGAGAAATCTGTCAATAGAAAGATTTGCAAGAGAAGATTAAGAAGAAGCACCGAGATTCATTGGTATTAGAGAAAACAAGGGACATATTGAGTCAGATTGTTCCCAACATAGATGTTGATCTCAATTCGCCCATTCTAGATGAACTTTCCGTCTTCACCGAAGCCATCACCACACAGAATGTTGATGCAGAAAAGGCAATTGAGGAGAGAGCAGAACAGAAATTTCAATACAAATTGACAGATTAGATCAGCCAAGAAGTTGCAGAAAATAAGGTAAAGCTTTCAGAGTTATCAGATGAAATAGATCCAATCATTACTAAAACAATTTCCTTAGTACAAAAGCTATGCACTTTAGAAAATTTTACAAAGGATAACAATGACAAGATTGTAAAGATCAAATCGGATCTAACTGCAATTGCAAAAAGTATAACCACTGATGGAAATGCAATCAAATTGCATTATGAGAAAATCATTGAGATCAAACGATTAAGACAAGAACTTTGGGAAGCAGAGTCAAAGTTCAGAGAGGAGGTTACCGAGATACATTCTCTACTACTACTAAACCTCACACTTTTGTAGACACACCTAAGTTCAGCAAGGCAACTTAGTCCCACCCCTGAGATGTCTATAGCAGACATCATCTATGATATGCATGCACGGATAAAATTAAAGCATATGGATCTTGATCATTTAAAGGAGAAATGGGAGAAGATGATGGAGGAAATGAATTCCTCACACTCATATTTTTTATAAGCTATAAGTATACACCTTTGCCCTTACTATCAAAAAATGGGGAAAAAGGATAATGATGATATGTACAGAGCATATAGTACTGATATGGTACTAATATAGTACTGATAAAGGTAAAAAGGAAAATGATGAATGATATGTACAAATGGGAAAAGGATAATATACCGCAAAATTAAAAAGGAAGAGATAATATAAAGACAAAATGTAATATACAATACTATATTACATTGACATATGCATCGGGGGAGTCATGGAATGACGAAGGTAAAATACATGGTGTTCATACTATAAATTTTGGTAGTATTCTGCACATATCAGTTTTTGATACTAATGTCAAAGGGGGAGATTGATAAACATAAAGTTTTTCCATTAGTATGCAATCAGAAAACAAGTTTAAACTATCAGTTACACTACACCGACAGTCAAGTTTTCAGTTCAAACCAAAAATGCTAAGCGAGGAGAAAACCGACGACACAGTTTTGCAGTGTAAACCGAAAGAGCAACCCGAAGATGATAAAGAGGAACTCGAAAGGAGCTAATCGAAAGTGGAACCCGACGAGAAGAACACAGTGCAAACCAATAGATAGTTCAACCAGGAATACCGAAAGACAGTCAAACTG
Source organism: Thuja plicata (assembly GCA_018584345.1). Lineage (NCBI taxonomy): Eukaryota > Viridiplantae > Streptophyta > Pinopsida > Cupressales > Cupressaceae > Thuja > Thuja plicata. Next base: position 179,487 of record MU224560.1, read on the forward strand.
ATTTAAGAGAAAATCGAGCATCAGATACCGAAAATCAGTTACATCCCCAAAAAAGTGGATCTGACTTCCACGTCAGATAAATCAACTATATTATATTTATAGAGTCTTGATTAGTTTTAAAACCATTACTTAAGGAAAAGAAACATTATTGTAATTGTTTTAATCAGTCTAACTTATTAGAAACATGCAAACTAGGAGATCAAGGTCAAGTTGTAAACCTTTGACCATAGAGTTAAAGTTGTAATACGTGAAACTTAATTAGGTCAATCTATCTTATAAATAGATGTTTTAATCATTCATTATGATAGATGAAAGGATGAATGTAGCCAACGAGCACATCTATGCATCAAACTGAGAGTTTCAAGAAGTAGAACAAAAAAAGATGAAATTGGTTATCAAGAACCAAGAACAAAGGCTGTCGAGCAACAAAGGTATTAATCAATCACATTAGGTGATACAGTTATACATGTGATTTGTAATGGATCTGTAATTAGAAATAGTTAGATTGCGTACAATCAGGTCAATAAGTAATTTTTTCTACATTCTAACAAGTGTAGTAAACAGAAGAAATCCTTTCAAGGAAGGTGGATTTAACAATCCAATTGTAAATCTCTTAACCGAGTGCACACTAAACAAAATTGCTAAATCTCTTAACAGAGTAGACCTTAACCAGTCTCCACAGATACTGCTAAGAGGGTAGACCATCAGAAGTGATCAAAATTATAAGCCTTAACCGGCCCCTTCCAATCTATAGATAGTGAAGATTTTGTGGGTGCCATCCCCACCATAGTTTTTACCTTCTAAAATGGGTTTTCTGCATTATCATATCTTGTGTTATGAGTCAATTACTTTCATGAATGTTTACATTTTTGTTAAAGTTAAAAATTGATATATCTTACACAAAGATAGTATAGAACAGATGGTTGATTATACTATTGATTACACAATGGATAAAGGTTAAAAGAGATAAAAAAATTTAGAGTAACTGATTCACCCCTCCCCTCTCAGTCCACACTTCCCATTATTTCCAACAATCTCAATCATTTCTTGTGTGTGGTCTTTTTTTTTACTTATCTTCTAAACTATCAAAGGACCAATTGCCAGTGGTGTATACTCATTATCAACATAATATACTACATAATCTCCAATACCAGATAGGTGCAACCTCATTCCATTTTTTCATGTAGAGAAGTTATCCTTATTCAACTTAGGTTCCTCCCTCTTATACATCTTCGGATCTTTAACTCAAGTATTTTAAACTTATCTCTTGGAGTACTACACTCTGATACCAATTGTTGGATTATTGAGAGGGGGGTGAATCAGAAAACTATGATACTTTGAACTTAAAAACTTAACTCAGATTCAACTCGGTAGGATAAATAGCAGTAGTAACCAAATCACCAAATATATTCAATAACTTAAACAGTAACTTGCATAAACAATAAATAAAATGCGCAATAACCATTCAACACATTTGACACTAGATTTAATGATGAAACCCAATTTGGGAAAAACTTCTGTGGAAGTTGTCACCCACAAATGAAAATACTCTTCTGAACTACGCTCGGTTAAAATCTTATCATGTTAAAGATTGCAATAAACATTTGTTAAATGTGACCCTGTTAGGGGATTTACCTCAGACCCATTAAGATCTTCACCATGTTAGAAGTGGCCTGGTTAGAGGGCTTTGAACACTCTTTTAGAATGTCACCTTTCTCAAGGATTTTATAATAAGGCTGTTAAATCCTCTCAGTTAAGAGATTTTGTTGTTACAAATGCAAATAAGCAACAATATGTAAATGATTTGTAAAATTGCAACTACCTTTTGCTTGATCAGGTCCCTTTATGTGCTCTTAGACTAATAGCATCAACACTTCATCAATCTCTTCACTTAAACTTAGATATATCACTTCCTTTCTCTTAACAACATCACTCAGTAACACGTCAACACTTCAACTTGCCAGCCATTTGTTCTTCAAATTCATCCTTTAAATATTTTTGCCTCTTAATTTGCTTGATAAGGTTTTCCTTCAATCATGCTTAGCTGTTAGATTAAATTTTTGAACTAATTCAATGAACTTGAAACTTGATTAGTCTCTTTGGGATCACCTCGGAACTTGCACTTTTCTTGTAAATAAAACCTTCACTTTTGCCGCTTAATCTATACCATAGATTTCTTCCTTTAATTTTCCCATGCGTAGATCTTGTAATCAACTTCCTTTTCATTCTTGGAATCCTCCATATCATTGTAGCATTGCATTAAATATGTTCTTATCCTTGTTTCTAACATATGTTATGCTCGGTAACTAACTCTCAGTTTGATGACTAACATGCACTGCTCAGTGCTTCAATGTTTTGGTGTCCTTACCAACTTTCATAACCCTTTACTGATAGACTCTCTGTGCTCGATAGCTTAACTCTTTTATCTTACCAACTTTCTCAATTTGATTTATCGACTTGGTAAAGTAGAAAACAATTATCTCAGGATGATCTTATCATTGTCTGATCTTTATCTATTGCCCAATTAAATCAACTCTAAAATATATGGAAATTCAATATGAACCAGAAATAAATTTCTTGTAATCAATGAAAAAATAACAATTGATCTAATTCTTTCTATAATCATGTATAACTCTGATCTAGGTGTTCATCATCATCTCCATCAGTTGAGTAATGGATATTGCACATGTTGTTGGTATTGTTGCACGGTTTTCCTCAAACACAAAGTTCTCACATATGGTTGCAGTGAATAGGATCTTTAGATATCTCAAGGGGATTGAAGATTATGGCCTATGGTAAAAATAATGATGGATATTTCTCTTCGAATGTGTTTACTGATGCAGATTGGGCAGAAAATGTTGATGATAGGAAGAGCACAAGTGGTGGAGCATTCTTTCTTGGTGTAAGATTAGTCTCTTGGACTAGTAAAAAGAAAAATTATATTTCTCAATCTACTGTAGAGGAAGAGTATGTTGTTGCTTCTCTCAACTGTCAGCAAGTGATATGGATGAAACCAATCCTTGAGGGAATTCATGAGAAGGTCACTAAACCAGTTGTTATCTATTGTGATAACAGTAGTGCAATAAACATTTCGAAGAATCCAGTGATGTACTCGAAGAAAAAAATCATTGCAATAAAATATCATTTCCTAAGAGAACAGGTACAGGAGAAGGAGGTAAAGCTTGACTATGTGTGTACTAAAGAACAAGTTTCTGACATATTCACCAAGCCATTACAAAGGATACCTTAGAGTATCTCAGAGGTAGATTAGGGGTTATTCCCCTATCTGAATTTAATTAGAGGATGATGTTGATTGCATCAGTTCATATGTGTTTATCATAATATCATATGTATGGATTAATGTAGTGGTGGACTACTCCATAAGGGAGAAGTCTTAGTATGATGTTGGAAAGTAGTGGTGTGGAAAGAACAATCAAGGATTAGTCAAGTATAAACAAAGATGATTGAATGTTTATACATCTTTGGCATTGTTGACAAAGGAGGAGAATATGTATTTCATATAGAGGGAATATATGCAATTGACAAAAGAGGAGAATATTTATGCAAACACGAGAAGAACATATATGATGAGATGAAAGGGGGAGTATATGAAGATGATGAATCAATATAATAGAGTGAGAAGACATATGATGAGAGGTACAGACATCTAAGTGGAAACATTTTATAGAAGTTAGTAAGAAGATTTCCATAGGAAAGACAGAGTATTGGCATGAAATCAACAAGGCGACATCAATAATAATTCACAAGTTAAGAAAATATAAGAGTGTTGTCATCAATGTCAAAGGAAAATATTGTTAGCATAACTGATGTTTTGATGCTAAGTATTGCATTGATGAAGACTAGTACAGATTTGATGACATATGAATTAGTTATTTGGTTCTCATTGATGTCAACTGAATGACTTAGCATTCTCAGTAGGTTACCAAATATTATGTAAGTGAATTTTGAATCTTAGTATGTTTTTGAAGTTTCTATTCTAATGGAAGAATATGTCATGTGTTGTGATGTTACATTTGTAATTGGGACTTTTGATATGAAGTATTGAGTTGGTTATGTTTGAATGAAATCAAATTGAGTAATTGCTAAAATAGTCAATGAAAAATTGCAAGTGATTTGAATGTTATCTCAATTAGTAAACTATTTGTTGGAGCAGTCATAGGATATGATTGAGAACAGTGCCTACATACTATGTTAGCAATCGTGACTCATATTGTTGATAGGTACAACTAGTTTATTTGAATGGAAGCGGTGTTAACAAAATGAACAGGTAAACAAGACAAAGTTCTCGAACAAGTTCTGAAGATTTATGAATTGGTGAAGAAATTTGAAGTGGAAATAGGACCGATGATGGTTTTTGTAAAGTAGTAAGGTAGTTTAGTGATTTGTGGAACATATTTGACAACACATTGCTTGAGGTATGTGTTTGAGGTGGATTCTTCAAGAATCTTCTTTTAGTCAAACGAGTTCTTGAAGATGGTTCAACTTCAAAGGTAAAATCCATATGTAAGTCGATATGGTCAAAGAAAAATGGTTTATGAGTTGTTAGATACATTGTATCTTACCTAATATGTTCTGGATCATTCATATCTCAAATCTAGGGTTTGTTTTAAGTCAGTGGAAGTAAATCTATATTTTGGAAATTTGAAGGAGTTATAGAGTTGATTGTGAATTGCAAAAGGATTTGGTGACAGCGCAAGTGAAGGAATCAAGTGCGATCAAGATGTGGAAGTGATGGGGAGCTCCCACTCCTAGAGATTTCTTGCTCTTTCCTAGACCTTCTTTGGGTCTCTCTTAGGGTCTCATTTACTACCCTAACTAGAGGATTCCTATCTGATCCTCTAACACACTAGGAGCTCTCCACCAAGTTCAATTTCCTCAATAGTTCCTTCTCCATAACTCTTCACATTCATGGCGTACCTTTGTTGTCTAAACTCCCAACTTCCTCATCCTCTTGAGGATTGTAATCCTGAATTCTTTCTAGTCTTTTCCAACCCTTCTTGATCCAATCTTGTGGATCTTTCACCCAATTTCCAATCGGGTTCAAGATTTCTAGTCTTTTAGGCCTTGTATCTTTTTAGGCCTATTGGCCCTCCTAAACACAGAGAAGATTGATTTCCTCTCAAAATTGCCTAACACCCCTGAAATCTAAACACATATTCCTTGTGGATTTTTCCTAAACTTAGAGATTTTCTAGGTCTTTGATTCCCTCTTTGTCTGTACAATGGACTTTCACCAAACCCAAAAAATTGAGGGTTTCTAGGGCATTAACACTGGTTTGGTTTCTTGACTTTCTTTAGTTGATCTAGAAAGCCCCTCTGAACTTCTCCTTCCATCAACATGTCTGTATTACATGCCCCTACACTCGTCTACCATTTATTGGCACACACCAATCACCAAGCAATCACCATTGCCACTGTTGTGTTCAGTTCCCCTAGCCAGAATAGCCAGTACTCGCCTAGGGCCTGAATGTTCTCTTGCCTTCCACACACTATATATACATAGCATATACAAGGCTTTACTTGATTCCAAGCGGTCATAGGACTTTGGACCATGGGAATGCCAAGAAAATCCATTATCTACATGACTGGTCCAAAACTGGATAGTGAACCAGTGAAAACCAAAAGATTTACAAAATGTTAACCAGTATGCACAAACGATTAAACTAATGCCACAGAGACTAAGGAAATACCACACAAAACACTCTCAATGCATTAATTTAACCCATTCAATCCATTAAGGTATTGGATGATGGTTATGTCTGCAAATACAGTGCAAAATCCTACTTCTCTACAATTAGTCCGTACAAAATAAATTCCAACTGTCAGTTTAGGGTTTGTTCCACCTGATATATCCTAGTCCCACATGTCTGGACCCTCATGTCAGGATTTGGGCACATTTAAAACTGATTCCTAAAAACTAGGAAATGTTGTCATGACAACTTTGCAAAGTTGCAAAAGTTGTCATGACAACTTTGACAACTTTTGTTAAAATGACATTCTATCAACTCCAATGGCCCAATTTGGTTTCAAAACTTACCAAATGACCCTAAAACACTTGAAAACATTAAAATCTTGAAAATCACCAAATTTTGGAGTTTTGGTCAACCCTTTGACCTTTTGGTTGATTTCTAGGTTATAGACCCCTAGATGCAACTTGACTCAACAACTAACAAACTCTAGTCTTTCCTAACCTTAAAACACACCTTAGACACACTTGGGACTTTATAACATAGTCCTTATTCATTGATGGTTTTCCAAACCAACCTTCAAGACAAAATGACTAACAAGATCTTTCAAAGACCTTAGGGTGCTCCTGCACCAGGAAGGGTATAGAGTATGGAGAAAAATTTCAGAGCTTAATTGGGTCTGATCAAGGAGAGGTAGTGCAATTTCACAGATCACTTTATTTGTTGCTTTCTAACAATTGTAATAGTGAAATCCCTTAACAGGGTGGATCCTAACAGATCTTTTTTGTAAATCCTCTAACAAGGTGGCATTCGAATTGAATGTTCTGAGTCCTCTAACAAGGTTGCTCCTAACAGGGAAAAGATCCTAACAGATCTAAAGGAAAATCCATTGATCAGGTAGCACCTAACAGTGCTTTTGTAACCTTTAACATGGTAAGCTCCTAACAAGACGCATTCCAAAAGAGTACAGATTTAGTGGTTACCAACTCACATCGTGGTTTTTTCCCATTTGGGTTTCAACGAGAAAAATATGGTGTTTACATTGTGTGATTGATTATTTGTGGATACATGCTTTGAAAGTCTTATTTATATTAGTTGTTGTTGAATGTTTTGGTTCATAAAGTTTAAAGAGGTTGAAATCAGTGAATTTATTGATTACTGATTCACCCCTCCCCTCTTAGTAATCAGACCTATATTAACATTAATGTGTCCTATGACCCCTTAAGACACATTATTGTGTACTAGGACCCCTAAGATGTATTCTTTGGGTTCTTAAGGGGTCCTAGGACACATTAGTGCCTCCTACAACCTGTTATGACCCCTTAGGAAGCCTAAGAGTACATCTTAGGGGTCGTAAGGTGTCCTATGGGACCCTAGGACTCATTAATGCATCCTACGACCCATTATGACCCCTTCTGACCCCTTAGGGAGCCCAAGAGTACATCTTAGGGGTCGTAAGGGGTCTTATGGTGTTCTAAGTCATATTAATGTTTCTTATGACCCCTTAAGAGACCTTAATGTGTACTAGGACCGCTAAGATGTATTCTTAGGGTTCCTAAGTGGTCGTAATATGTCTTATGGGGTCCTAAGACACATTAATGTGTTCTACGATCTCTTATGACCCCTCGACCCCTTAGGAAGCCTAAGAATACATCTTAGGGGTTGTAAGTGGTCTTAAGGGGTCCTAAGACAATAATGTGTCCTATGACCCCTTGAGATCCCTTAATGTGTACTAGGACCCCTAATATGTATTCTTAGGGTTCCTAAGGGGTACTAAGGTGTCTTAACGGGTCCTATGACCCACTAATGCATCCTATAACCCCTTATGACCCCTTACAACCATGTAGGAAGCCTAAGAGTACATCTTAGAGGTATTAGGGGGTCTTATGGGGTCGTAAAACACATTAATGTGTCATATGACCCCTTAAGACACCTTAATGTGTACTGGAAGCCCTAAGTTATATTCTTAGGGTTCTTAAGGGGTCATAAGGTTTCTTCAGAGGTCCTAGGACACATTAATGCATCTTAGGACCCCTTATGACCCTTTACAACCTGTTAGGAAGCCTAAGAGTAGATCTTAGGGGTCGTAAGGTGTCTTAAGGGATCCTAGGACTCATTAATGCATCCTACAACCCATTATGACCCCATACAACCCCTTAGGAGGCCTAAGAGTACATATTAGGGTTCGTAAGGGGTCTTATGGTGTCCTAATACACATTAATGTGGTCTATGACCCCTTAAGACACATTAAAGTGTACTAGGACCCGTAAGATGTATTCTTAGGTATTCTAAGGGGTCCTAAGGTGTCTTAAAGGGTTGTAGGACACATTAATACGTTCTACGACCCCTTATGACTCCTCGGCCCTTTAAGAAACCTAAGAATACGTATTAGGGGTCGTAAGGGCTCCTAAGACACAGTAATGTGTCCTATGACCCCTTTAATACCCCTCAATGTGTACTAGGATCCCTAATATGTAGTCTTAGGGT
>MU224560.1:188053-214184 GCA_018584345.1 Thuja plicata
CCGCAACTTCCCACAGAAGAAAAACAAAATAGGTTTACGTTGTACTTCTAAAATACAAAAGTAGGTTTAAGCCATTTTTTCTAAATTAAAAATATTTAATATACATAAAATTATAATATAATATTTTATAATCTATATAAGCTATATATTATATACTATATAATATCATATAATATAATATAATATTAAATATAGAATAACATGTGTGTGTGTGTGAAGAATGGAGGATTAAATTTGCACAACATATCGAGTATCTGGTAATATCAGATGCACATTACCTATTGGGTTTTGGCTTTGAGGTGCCAAACCTACATGGTCAACCCCAAAAACGTGTTTTCCCTTATTCCTTTGATTTCCAGACTTGGACCATGTAGATGACAACTTTTTTCACCCGAATTTGATGAAATGAAAAGGGTTTCTTAAGGAGATTATCAACCTTCCATCAATATAATTGCTCTCAAATTATGAGCTCACTAAATAATTATTACTTATTTTCTAATTGAGTTCCCTCAAAAGTCTTTATTGACAGACTAATTGAAAAACAACTATAACTTTCAAATGGTATAACCTTTCTGAAATCCGAAACATGCATCACATTCTATGCTTCACCTACTACAAGAGAAAAATTCAGTTCAATTTTGTAAAGTTAGAATTAGTTAAGGTGATCAGACACGGGATTTTTTTTAGTGAAAAAGTTGTAACAGAAAATTCATAATTAATTATTACTTGGAAAAAATTACAAAAAATATGCGTCACATCCATCCATGAGTCTGCTACTTATATCTAGAATCTTGTAAAAAATATTATCATTTGACTGTGATTAAGGTGGTCAAACATACACCTTATCTTTTTCTTGAAATTTTTGTACTACTGCATTGGAATCTACAATTTTCACCAGTTAGATTCATTTTTTTTCAAAAAAGGGCTAGTAGTTTAGAAACTACATTTAATTCCTATAGATTCTATTCTTGCAACTTTTTGACATAAGGTTGATAACTTGTTCAACTTTTTACATCAAGTTGACTAACCCTGCTTTGTTGATTTTTCATTGCCACTTAAGGCCATAGCTTGGTATACTATGATCCTACACATACCGCATACATGTGTGTGTGTGTGTGTGTGTGTGCGCGCGCGCATATACATACATACATAAATACAAACACATGTATATATGTACATATCCATTTATAGACACACATGTAGGACGTGACCCATTCATACTACTTTTAGTCTACATGATGTCCCTATAGTTTGAGGCTATGTAATCTCTTCATAGTGAAGTACAACATGATCTAGGATGATAGTTCATGTAGTGCTACTTTTTTGCTAGCATCCCTCGCCCTTAATAATTATTTATTTATTTAGCCATGTTTAATCTTATCCATCGAATCTTCAAACTAAATAATTAATCCTACACAATTAATCAATTTAAGATAATTAACCTTTAGTACGATTTCTTGTAGTATTCAAATCCACATAATCATCAATGTTTATCTTTTCAATCCTAGTTGTTAAATCCATCTTTAGATCAAAATCCATACTTGGTATCGCTTGACTAGTGTCTCTATCTCCCACATGCTCTCACATGTCTAACCATGCTTACCTACCCTAGTCCTTGCCCATAGATGTATGAGCATACTCCTCACATTTAGTCACTCTACCTCTTGGACATGTCATTAAGTAGCATTGCTATCATTTACCAAATGTAGTGCTCACATGTGTGAGCACACCCACTCGTACACTTAATGGAACACTTGTCACAGGACTCAACTTCAATCAACACTTCCTTCAAATCCTAATCCTCCATTGATAACGCATCTTGCCTCTCCATTTTTCTTTTACAAAATCTATATATTGGACACCATCCTTTTTTGGGGACGCACTCCTATGCTATAATTAGCTACCATTTCTTTAATATATCATTTGAATCATGACATCGTGTTGTTGGTCTACTAAGCAACCACACTCCACAGTCAACACATTGAATAAATATTACATTAAGCTTAGCTTTTAAGTACGTTTCAGTTTCGCTAAATAAAAAATGAAAATGAAAAACAAGATAAAAGGAACCATTATCCACTTTAGAATCTTTATATTTTCATCCCTTGTTCAATTTTTTTTTTCTTTTATATATACAATTGAAAATTTCACATTAAACCAGTATTATTTGTACAACCTATTACAAGAACACTTTGTGTATATAATACTTCTTCAATGAATAGTCAAAGTATTAAAGAATATCCACTCAACAAAAATTGCAGTGTATAGTCCTAGCCTCCTTATTTATTGCCTTTCTAAAAGATTTAAACCTTAACAGTGTAATAAAAACATAGTACAAATTAAATTTAACAAAAGATGCCTTATTGTTAGACTGATTTGTGAGAATTACGTTGAAATATGATAAAAGCTTTGTTAGCTGGATTGCAATTGGTTTATACTTGGAACTGCTGGCAATCGTTGGCTGAAGCCTGCCACGAATATAGCCACTAATAAAGCTAAGGCGCTGGCTATAGGTGTGTTGCTTTTATCACAACGTGGGGTCCTGTTTAGTCCCCACACTAATGCAGCAAAGATCGTGGTTCTATGCAATGCATCACTGTTGGATATTCACAGATGTACGAATTTGAGAGGTAATATTATCAAACATGATTTGACAGGTATAAATTGACATACACTAAAACAAATTTGGCGACAAGTTAAGATTATTGTGATCAGTGAGACAAGGTAAACGCACCATCTGAGGAGCTGAGAAAATATGGGAATGACTGTGATCCTGTTTGATGTGGTTGCTGGCAGGCACAAGTTCTCTGCCTTTTATATCCCGTTCAGCACAGGTTACCTTTCTCTGGTTGACTGTAGTTTATTTTAGAACTCCAGTTAGAGAATTAGTATGTCCTATGTTAGTTTTTCCTGAAACAATTTTATTTTATAGTAAACTGCGGACTTGTAATCCCAATGTTTATGGCACTTGTGCATCATGGTTTATTGCCTTGAATCTTTAGCCCTGCATGGGTAAGCAGGAGCTACTTGGTTTTCTATCTCGAAGGTAATGGTGTGAAAAGACTATATATCCCAAGCTACACACATCTAAATATACATAAGATTTCAATTTTATTTTTTGTAACGCAAAGATGACCAAAAGGGATATGATGGACAGGGTTCAATCCATTTTAGCAGTCTGATAGATAATAATACAAATTTCTAAATCCAGCATTGCATATTATCATGGTAAATTAAAGTGAACAGCTAACTAAATTGGAAGTAGATCATGCACATTAGAGTGGTGTACATTCACAGGAGCTCATATTTACAGTGTTAAAAGTATGTTTGTCTGCGTATCATCAAACCACTAGCTTTTGGTCCCTGAAAATATTAATTAGCATCCATGCAAGAAAATTTAAAAGACAGTAGTAAGATGATAAAGTAGACCCCGTCCCCTGCCTCTGAATGTAGCCTTCCATCTCTTCAAAAGGATCCAACCTATGGTCAATGAGCTAATCTCGAGAGGATCGTTCTTGTGTCGACCAACCTCATTAGTTTTGAACTTAGAGGTGAGCTCTGTTATTCTACACTTTATTTGTATGCAGTTGCACCTTCCATATTTCTGTCTCTAACTGCTGCATTTGTTTCACCAAATGGTCGAGTGTAATGTACAGGCCAGGATTGCTGTCCATTTCCATTTTGTGATGAGGGTTTTAATATGTGCTTTGCACCTCCACTTAGTTTAATTGGTTCTGCCAGTTCGACTGGAGATCCTGTATTTGAACAATGCAAAGCATTTGCTGATGTTCTCATCCCCATTTCCAAAAAGTTACTATTAGGTCTTGAGAATAATCCATTTTCACTCTGCGGACATTTTTTAGGGAGTTCCGTGGGAGGACGAGAATTCAAAATGGGTTCATTGTCCGCCTTAGGGTTTCTTCTATCCATTGTAAATTCAGCCCAAGGGTCATTTATTCTCCATATTTGACCATGACTGACTTCCAACATATTATTTTCCGATGTTCCTCTGCTCTTGATATGCTTAGCAGCTATACTGGAAGAGCCGATTTGATGATGAATTGCTTTCTTGCCTTTGAACAGGTCCTTTATTATTGAGGATGAATCACATTTCTGCATTGGTCCGATTCCACACATTTCATGCTTTTCAGAAGTCAATTTCCCTTGCAATCCTTCTGTTTGTTGAACACCCTCTTTTGTCCTTACAATATTTCCATACATTCTGTCAACATTGATGCTTTCAATTAATCCTCCTTTCTCGAAGCAAGCCTCACATCTATTCCTGCTCATGTTATTGGGAAATTTCTGTACCTGTTTTTCTTGTTCAGCTAAATTTATTGGGGATGAGATGCCATTCCTTTGCATCATCAAGGTGGGAGAGTCTGAAATAGATGTAGAGGAAGAGGGCGCTTGGCAGGGATTTTGTGTTCCAGTTGGGAAAGAAGTTGAGTGAGCAGGGGCACATGGAACGGCCTGTAGAGTGCTAGACAAGGAACCCAAACTCTTAAAAGTACAAGGAAATGATTGGATAGCATCTGAATGGATTGGATGGGAATATGGATTACTGGTGTGCTTCAACTCATTCTGCTGCTGCTTTTGGAATGTGTTCTGCCCCAAACACGAGTTTAAGAGTTGACTGTAAGTTTGTTGCTGTAGTGGGTAGCCGTGATTACGGATGTGGGATCCTCTATATGCCATTTTTTGTCCCTCATTCAAGCTTGTGCTGTTGCACAGATAGCCGACCGGAGAAATAAGCATATTAGCAATTGGAGCAGAAACTGGTGAGCTGGATATCCATGCTTGACCAGAATAACTTCGGTCTCTTAAAGGCTCTCCATGAAATACATAATCTGTGGGTAGCCTCTTTTCTATCAGATTAGGAGCATTGTGATTCGATGTGCCAACTTTGTGGGTTGCAATACTTTCACTACACCTCATTTCCTGTCTTTCTGTTTCCTTCAAGTTATATGGAAGGCCTTTTGACATATTTGCTTTTCCTCTACAATGTTGGCACATTGCATTACTTCTGGGCTTTTGTAGATAAAATTGATCTTTACCGCATGTTGGGCAGCGACCATTGTAATGTGTCACCAGCTGCGAAGGGGATGAGACACGCACAATGGCTACTGGCATGCTTTTGGAGTGTTTGCTATTGCATTGCTGGGGATCATTCAGAACGTTTCCAGCCTCATTTTCTCTCCCAACGGTGAAACTTTGTCCCATTAATCTCATGACAGGTTGTGGAGTAGGTTGTTTCCTTCTTGAGATGTCTACTCCAGGATAACTTTTCTCCAATGCAGTACGTTTTTCCTTCTGCTCTTCATTGTATTCAAACTGAATAGCGGCTTGCATAGACAACAATGACATTGCATCTTGTGTCCCAATCGAGGAACCAGAACTTCTAGCATTTGAACTTCCATCCCTTTGAATTCGATCAAGTAGACAAGAATACTGTGAGACTCTCTCATCAAGATTTGATTGCTTAGCTTTGGATACAGAGTGATCTTGTCGACAGTCAGGTTGTTGATACTGAATGGAATAGTTATGCTGGGGCAAGCAGTTTAAACTGTTTCTTTGAAGAGACTGACTAATTGTTGTAATATCAGGAAATGTTTTCATACTTTCTACAAAACTGAATTCCTGAACTGCCTTGGTACCTTCTGAGGTCAAAGGCTTGTTACCAGCAGAGTAATTTGCAATCTTATTTACTTGATTATATCCTGGTATGGCATTTGGAATGTACCTGAGAAGCTCCCCTTGTGAATCCAGTGGGAAGCCTCTGTAGCTATAACCAGAGTAGTTTCCTTGAACGTTAAATTTTCCATGCCCATTTGCATTTTCTGATAGATGTGCTTTTCCATGGTTAATTTCCGTCTCCATAGAATAATTTTTGGGAAAATTCTTGAGGGATTTTGTAGATTTCTGGCTTTGTTTTCTTTTGTGTGGAGAACTGATGTCGCCTTCTTTCCCTCCATTTGAACCGTGGGAGCTGAGAAAACGTCCTTTAGAGTCTCTGGGAAGAAAGCACACCTTCTTGTTGAGATTAAGTCTAGCGTTTCTCGTGTGATTCTCCTCTGTTTCCCTTCTAGTTTCACAGTTTAGTCTTTCATTTTCCAGACTGTCTTGGACTTTGGAGTTCTCTTTCTTCCATTCGATATCTTCTATACAAGAACTAGTGCTGATGAGACCCAAATTTTGCTTTGCATTACCTTGTTCGTCATTCTTGCTTTCTGTTATAACAACAAATTCATCCCTTGGTTTGCCTGAATCTTGATTCTGGTCAGAAATGTCTGGCTGTACTGAAGATCGTTCTTCCTCAACGCAATGCATGACATTGAATTCTGATTCTAAACAGGTGTAATTGAATTGTTCTGGTCCTCTATTTCCTGCAGGACTGATAGTTTTGTATCCAGAGCTGTTGCCGGAAACTCCTAGCAGATTTGGATCCTGTGGTTTGGATATTTCCTCTAACTGCAAGCTGGAACCATTAATGCTGTATGCCTTCTGATGTCCGCATTCATTGTCTCCCAACATATCAGACTTGTCGTAATCAGACTGAGATGATTGATTCTGTGGAGTTGCAGTGTCTTTCATCTCATATGAGCGGGAAACATCACTTGTACCATTTGCCATTGTGAGGTTTGAAAGGGACTGTCCTCTGTTCTCTTCTCCAGGAAGCATTCTAATCTCTCCTACTAGTGCATTATTTTTATAAACACTGCCCTCCTTTCCTTTACCCTTTTTAGACAACATACCTGTAGCGTGAGCATGGTCGGACTGTTGCTGTTTTTTTGCCAGGTATTTTTTTGCTGATTTCTCTTCCGTGCTTGGTTGTTGCTCTACATTTGAATCTCTGGTCTCTTCTGTTACGCTTGGGGGCTTTGTATGTTGTTGTACACCATGGTCAGCTTTCTTGGATCGAACAGCAGCAGATGGCTTCTTGTGAGCCTGAAATTCATGAGACATCATGGTAAGTAGCAGTTCAAGGTCCCAAACACCTGCATCTATATCCTCCATGTCATCGTGGGTGATGTAAATCTTTGTTTTGCTAGCAATTAATTCATGCTCAATTTAGTGATATGGTTGGAAATATAAATGCAATTCTAAAACTCAGAGACGGAATGTGATATTCATGTGTTTTGGCAGAAACTATTGAGATGACCATAATATTGAATTGAATAAATTATTTATTTGTATTCAACTGGCTTTAATTAGAGATATTTATGTTTGCAATGCTTTTTAAAATTTGAGGATAAACATCTCACCATGCCAGACTTAGCACAACATGGCATCCTGTTCACAAATTATCACCCCCCTTGTCTAAATGCCAAGGTCTAAAGGGTCTTTAAGCAGGCAGCTATGGTAAAATGCTTATATAATTGTCTTCAACTCTTATGATTTTAAGATTCTGATATCGAGCCATGATTTCAAATGCATGTCCGAGGGAATCTAATATTGTTTTAGAAACAGTACCTACTAATGAAAATTTTTGAGTTTCACTGTATAAACCAGTAAAATGGTTTATTCCCAAGATTTTATTTTCTTGTATACGAGTTTTCATTTTCACCACTACAATACACAAATTTTAATTTTGTTGTTCGATGTCACCAATACGACTGAGTATAGGGGCATTCAACCATATATGTTTTAATGAAAACATAATCTCTACAAACTAGTTTGAATTACAGATAACAAAAAAATTCAATCTATATGTAGACGATAAACTTATTGCTCACAATATTTTGGAACTTTTTCTACTCTGTGAACCATAATCCTGAAATGTGCCACCCAAATATATTGAAGTTGAGAATTACGACATTTTCTCCATCAGTGGATTGACTTCAAAATCTGCATTGGTACTCTCAGAATACTATTATTTATAAAACCTAAAGCTTTTTATATAAAAAGAACTACTTTTCAAGAACGGTTCCCGTGATTTCGAAAGGAAATTTTTTAATTTTCCGTATGTAACAACCATGTTTTTGACCTCTAAATTTTTTATCATATTTGGAATAATGACAAAAGGATCTAAGGATTCTTAATTTATAAAATTGGTATGGTGTAAATTATTATTGATTTTTGTACAATCTTAGGTTGATTTGAGTTTAAGCTATCTAATTCATAAATATACAATTTATAAACGACCAATTAATGATTGAAGTTACTTTCACATGATTATGGTTGAAAACTTCTAAGTTTTTTAATGTCTATATTATGACAGTAATAAGGATATTGATGATCAAATAAAAGTGATCAAATATAAAGTAATTAATTTTTAAGTTAGTTTAATCTTCAACATTTAACTCATTATCATTTATCCGATCGGTTAATTTCCTGCCTAATACAGTAAAAAATGTTTTACATATTAAGAATGGATTAATATTTTTTAATTAAATAATATATGGTGAGAAAATGTAAGTTTAAGATTTTTTTTTTTTTTGGACTAGTTTGATAAGGTTAGTTTTACTATAATGATTAGTATATAAGTAACATATTTAACATAAATGTTAGTCTAGTTTTATTCTATTTGTATAGGTCTTTAGATATTGTTATGGTCTTCCATTTATCTGTTTTTTCATCACAGCTTAAATTCTTAAATTGCAACAATTTTTAAATTTCTAAAATTTAAATTTAAATTTGAGTCCTTATAAAGTCTCTACAACTAGTCATTATGTGCTAAGTTGAACAAAAAATGATTGGTTCAACAAAATCTAGAAGTGACTTTTAATCTTCTTTAATTCAAATTTAAATTTTACTCTTGGAGACTCCCTCCAACTAACTGTTATGCATTGACTTGAGCACAAATGGTTAGTACCACAAAGTGTGAGAAAGGCATTTAAACTTCTAAAAATCAAATTTAAATTTGGCTCCTTGCAAACACCCTTCAACTAGTAATTATGTGCAATGTTGCATGTTCAAAAGTTGTTAACTTACATGATAGAGTGGTATATTTAAGAACAAAAACTATTTCATTTCAAACTATGGAAGAATATCTAAAAACCCTTATCTACATTACATCATTACATAAAGAACACATTTTACATCATCATATAAAGAAAACATTTTTAGTGGTCTCCCCTTCTTATCTTCTTAGGCTTATCCTTCTCTTTTTTCTAATAGTATAACACGTCGTCTTTTCTTTATAACATTCATACAATTTATCCTATTTCTTTCAACACTATATCATAGTTTTCTCATCCCTCATTCTTGTTTTAGGCTATCTCTTATTATTTTAAATGCATAACATAATTTTTATATTTGAAAATTAAAAAAAAAATTAAAAAGAAAATTAAACAAGTTCAACATGAAATGCAAATAATGTTTTAATCTTTGAAAGTCTTGAAATTTATATGGATAAGTGGTAAGATTTAAGTATGATCTTTGCAATGTTGAAAGGCATTCTATAAGCATATAATAACTATTTAAAGCTGGCATTTATTTAAAAGAAATTAAAACTATTAAATAACTTTTAAGTAAAATTAAATAGTTCTAAAGTAAATAAAATAACTTTAAAAAAATATAAAATAATTGTTATCTACATAAAGAGTTTTAAATTGATTATGTATGTAGATGATAAAGTACCCTGAAAAAACACACAACTAACATATATTTGAAAAGACATAATTGACACATATTTGAAAAAACTTGAATTATAAAATAAATAATTAAATAAAATACAATAAAACTAATTTTTAAATATTCCAAAGTAAAATAAAATAAATATTCAATAAATATATAAAATATAAACTAGTATTTTTATGACATTATTTAGATAGATGTACATAAAATCTATACTAATAACATAAATTTTAGAAAATGATATAGGATTAAAGGTCATTTTTATAAGAAATCATTAAGTTAGACATCACTTAATCTAGAAGACCTCTAAACACTTATCAAGGAAATTGTTTCTTTCATCATCTTATATTTAGTATATTTGTTATATAAACCTATTATGTTAAACAATTGTTCCATTATGCTATAAACACATACATGTAACTCCAAATACAAATGCCTTGTTATGTTAGGGATATGTAGGTTTCTTTATAAATAAAAATTAGATAAAAATAAAATATATAGGGAGCCAAAAAATTTACATTTATTGATGAAAAAATTTATTAGATAGTTTTACATCTAAGGGTAAAAGGATGAAAGAGAAAACAATAGATTTTTTATTTTCATATGAGGGAGAAAAATAAAATGAAAAATGAAATAAATTCGAAAGGTAGTAATATTATTTTTAGTAGTCAAATTCAATTATTCATGTTTAATGAGCAGTGGTTCACACAAACCCTTCTTTCGTGAGAATGAACGGTCAACTTAACGTTCATTACATTTAGGTGATGCTCACATGGGTAAAACATTCAAAGTTTGTAGGAGGCCACCTATACCAATACTTCTCCAAATCAAATGCACTTAATCACAAATTTTTCTCCAAGATCAAACCCACTTATCTCACTATCCTATTTACAAAACTTTTAGCAAGTCTTGTGCTTTACAAACCATTCATTATAGAGCCCCTTTAGCTCATTAGATGATAAGTACGAGCTACTTTTCATAGTATGTCAAGTTATGATATTGCTATTTATATTCAACTCTTTAGTTTTTTATTCAAAATCATTGACACATAGTTCATTAGTAGTAGCTCAAAGAAAACCATCTCTCAAAAGAATGAACGTTCTTGTTAGGACTCGTTCTATCTAGGTGATGCTAACAAGGTGACACATTGGGGTTTCCTTGAAAACTAGAAGTATGTTAGTGTTGGAGTAAACTAGGATGAGTCACCTTTTGAGTCATATCAATGCTTCATTTTTGTGAGCATTATCTAGGTGCAATGAGTGCTAAGTGGACCATTCATTCTCATGAGAGATGAGTTTGTGTGAATCACTACCAATGAAATATAAGTCAATGAGTTTGACTTAAGAACTTTATAGTTGAACAATATCATAACTTGACATGTTGAAAATAAAGATAATAGTTTATTACTAATGTAAGTGAAAATCTAGATTTCCTTGTATTTGAGATGGAAAAAGAAAATGTAATGATTAAGTATAAGATATATATTAAATTTTTTTGAAAATGATCAAATGATTACTAAATAGACATATTATTAAAATAATGTAAATGAAAGATAAGAAATTTAACAATTTCTCTTTCATGAAATTATTATTAATCAACTTTACTTCAATTTGAAAATAACCACAATCTATGGTCAATTAGAAGTACACAAATAAGGTGCTCCAACGAGAATTCTTGAGAGCATAACTATCCCAATATAGATCAATAGATTTCTTCCTTGCCGAAAAACATAAAACATTGGTGGGAAATACCTCCTATGTTAAAACTCCACATTCACTGTTCGCACATTTATGAATGATAAATGGATAATAATGGGATTGCTACTATCTTCAATGCCATTTTCCTCTTCACGGAATTCTCAATCAATCAAACAACAAAAATCATTTTTTCTGCTTGTTGGCGAAGAAACCATAAAATCAGTCGAATCGTCTGTATTCAACATTCTTTAACATTGAAGGTGAAATATATATATAAGCAAACAAGGAATAGCTATGGTTTTTCCTCTCTCTTCAATTGTGGTAAACTTTTTCACGTATATATTTGAAAAAGAGAATGGTTGGAACTTATATAAACTAAACTAGAACGATGGAAGAATGAGATTTACATTAAAGAAAAAAAAGACAGCTACCTCGAAGCGGCAATTGAAATCGCACAACATGATAACGAAATCAATTGAGATGTAGAATTAACAGTCGACAACTCGAGGAGATTGTCAATTCGCTACGTTCAATAGCATTAAATGTAATAATAATAACCATCTCCCCATTAATAATAATAATAATAATTAAATAAAGCATGAACAAACTTACAGCTACGTAAAAGTGTGTTGTGTTCGACGTACTTTCTACATTTTGTATTTGCCAACCTTGAGTATTTTCAAAGCGTTTTTCGGTGGATTTAGCAGTGCAGATGACTAGAGCCTCAATTTCTGAGTATTTTATGAGTAGATTGAGTACTCGCATTGCCGCTTAAGTCACGACCTTGACTACATTCTCAACGGTATCGTATGTTTATCTAACGATGGTTTTACTGAAACAGGATAACGTTTCTAGCTTATTTCAAGGATGAATTATTGATGCTACTGTCTCTTGTTTCCGATATTGGTTAGGATTTTTGTTTCAGTGGAAGTAGGTTTCACTCCTGGCTAATCTCTGCTTCATCGCAATACTGTATTTCTACTTGAGAGTTTGTATTTCGCTCCTCTTAAGAGTCCGTTAAAAATGTTAATAGAATAATAATTCAATAATTTTAATAAAATAATTTAATTAATCTAATAAATTATTAATCAGATATACGAGGTGATTTGACAGTTGGTAGTTATTTTATTAGATTAAGATGCACAAGCTTGCCAATCATTTTCACTTTTTAACAATGAAGCATTGGGCGTGATTTGAAATATTTAGCAAAATAAACATAGACATTTTAAGCCAGAAGCTTGTGCATCTTAAGTTGATCTAATATTTTTCTTTAAATGACTACAGTAGTCCTTAATTTAAAGGGTGATCTAGTACTATCACCATGTTGAAGTGGTTGTTGCTTATCATATTGTGAAACTTGCTCATTCTCAGGGGCATAATTGAGTTTTGATCAAAGGTGACTCTATCAACATAATTCAATTCATGAAAAGGATTGAGAAGTCAAGTTGGTCTAATGAGATCCTAATAAATGATGCTTTTATGCTACTCAGTTTTTTTTTATAAGCTCTTAACTTCAAACCTTTATAGGGAAGACAATACCTTGGAAAATCGTCATTTGCCAATATAGGGATATGTCTAGGAGTAACATGCTTTGTTGGCAGAGGAATGACTCCCTTCCTCCAAATGTTCAACACATCATAAGGTTTGATATGCTTAATAGTAAATATGGCAACACATATTAATTTTTTGGTCCTTTCCAATAACCTCATTGGAGTTTGAGTGACTTTTGACTATTATGACAGAATTGATTACCCATGTAAAGTCATGATTTCCACACAAATTGTGGGCATTTTTTGGGGATGTTTCTCATTTTTGGGAATACAACTGATGGTTTTAGGGTTGTTGAGGTCAGTGGTTTCTCTGTGGGGTAGACGTTTGATTGCGACCTATTGGCTTCTTTTCTTTCTAGGTGGTGACAAAAGTAGACTAAAACTCATCACTTGTGATGATGTTAAAAGAAACAAGGTCTGGAGGATTTTGCGTAAGGGTAGGGTAACAACATTACCTTGAATGCCTCCATGGTTGTGACCGAACTATTGCAAAACTACTTTTGAAAGGGTGGAAGGATCGAACACTCATTGCTTATGGCAAGAGTTTTGAAATAATTGAAGACTTCATTGCAGAAGTGACCGACTTCTCAAAAAAAGGGAGAAATATTTTTAGGGATAGGGAGCCATTTGAAGTGGCAATTATGAATTTCATCAGAGGCAAGGAAGGCCAATAGTGGATATCAAGTCAATTCTCTACAGGGGCTATGGGTTGCGATGGAAAAGGTAATCATGCAATATTTAGACAAAATATACACTGTGATCTTTGGTTTCCATTTCTCTTCTTTGAATCCTTTATGGCAAAAACAAAAGGTTTCATTTCCATATAATTTTCTTGCATCCCTAGAGCTAGGGAATAAAGAACACACAATAAACACAAGTAACTCTCTTCTACTTGAGAGTTTGATCCTCCTCATTCTGGAATATATTAAATCTCTCTTGTCCTCGTCCAATAGTAAGAAACATGAGAGTCTATCACCTACTCTGGCAAACAACAAAGTATCTAGTTATGATTTGGGAGACAAAATGATTACCGAGCTTGGTGATGAGGTTTGAGGATGAGAGTGATGAAGGGTACTCCCCTTACTCACACAAACACACAACACAACAGATAAATAAATAGAAAATTGCAAGAACAAAAACAATTGCTTTCTATTATCTTCAATGAAATGACATTACAACACTAAATAATTCGCTAGAGCCACAAGGGCCTTCTTATTACAATAATATGCAAGCTAGAGCCGGAATATGCAAAACTAGACCCATTTCTTGTAACTGTGATTTGTCTTCTTTATATTGGGAAGTTTAACTGCCCTATAACATTTTGAAAAATGTAGCCACCCTCTTTTTTAGGCTGACCACTTTTACATTATTAATCCCTATATTGGAATATGCTGAGAATATGCCCAAAGTAGGTTTTGGTGCTCACTAGAGTATTTTAGGAATTGTTTTTTCTCCTAAAGAAGTACAACTTCTAGAAGTCATATCTTTTAATCTGTTTTTTGTAGTTTTATTTATCATACATCATTGCAAAGCTTGCGAAGAGATCTACACTTGATTCAGGGCTTCTAACACTCTCAAAAATGTATTTCAAGTTTTTATTAAAGAAATCTCCCAAAAAAAAAGAATATCTCCCAAATGACATAAGATTTTGGGATAATTCCTTCACCATTAGCCCCATTTCACTGTTTAGGAGGTTTATGAAAGGTTTCGCGCAAAACTGGTCCAATTTATGAAAAATAGTAACTCTGCCAAAAACAACCCTTATTAACAACTAAAATACACACACACACACACACACATACATATTATGTTTATGCATGATTGTTCTTACACCCTAGATGCTCCTACAAGAAGATGGAAAACCAACAATGATGATTTTAAATCCCAGAATGTAGATGCATCCCAATCGATTGAAAAAAAAATTGAAGAAAAGGGGAAAAAGGGTGAAAGAGGAAGCTTTGGTGTTGATGGATGTTGGATCTAATGGAGCAGATTAATAGGGGAAAGGTGATGTTGTAGACTTAGGGGGAAATGGAAATTCAATGGAGGCTAAAAAGGTTAACCCCAATCGAGTAACTCCTCTCCCCCTTCTCCTAATAATGGTGATCAGATAGAATTATGCCCTCATTTTGCATGCCCTTTGCAAAAGTACTTGCCTTTCTTGGTTTCTAATCTAGAGAGGATCTAGAGGATTTGTCGGGGGTTGCGAGGGATGCTATGATGGACCAATTTTATATTTGAAAATGGCTCTTCTTAGAGATTAATCAAATCAACATTAAAATTCAATCAATGTAGAGCAACATAGATTCTATCCAAGGTAGAGAACACACCTCTATATTAGAGGATAACAAGAAGATGTTGGTCATTATGGAAAATGTGGCCAAAACTGTTACTACAATGAAAACTGATTACAAAGGACACATAGCTAGGCTAGAGGCAAAGATGAAAAGGTAAATGACAACCTGGCAAACCCTATTAATTTGAGATTCGAGGTAATACACAATAGTGCTAAAAGCACAAATGCTTGGTGTAGAAGTGGTAGAAGCTTCAAACTTCCAAATAACTTTACAATCCATTTTTGGATTTGGAGAGTGCAGATGATAACAATCCAAGTATTGTTGAGAAGGGCTCATGTACTCATCCACAAGGAAAGTTAAAGAAGTCTGCCTGTGAAACTTGCTAATAGTGATGTGCGACATTTAAAATATGTATTGAAGATACGAATATTCTGGAGGATGTGGCAAAGGCCCTCAATTCTTAGGCTTACTTATCTTGGTCTTGTTGTAACTTCTATTTGTCTGTGTTTTGGCCATGAGTACATCCTTATGGCACCATTTTGTAAATAGGGTTCTAGGTCCCTTCAAAACCTATATAGCTTGAATCAAAAACAAATTATGTTATTGATCTTATAAACTCTTCATTTGAATAATATATATAGCATTACTCATTGTATTTATTGCTATTTGAAATTTACAGAGGAAATTTTTTACATGCATTGTATTGTGATTCATCGTTCTATCAACATCATTATGAAAGTTGACTTAGCCTTACTCTAAGTGTTAAGTAAATAAACAATGTTGTTTTGATGGCCTATACAATTAACTTTTTGGCCTAAATTAAATTATGGGGTTTTGAATATTACCTCTAGGGATACCTATTGCACATATCTTTTTAAGTTGTACAAATTAAAAGAATAAGCCCCAATAACATTCTCAATCAAAGGTATTGGCCCTTGAAAGTTACGCATCTTGCAATAAAAATGTTTAAACAACCAAGATAAACAAAACAATTACATGTAGAAATTCACCTGTTGACCAACTTATGGTTCCTATTAGAACACATCATAATGCATCATTGACTGAAGATACTGAAAGAAAAATGGAATACTTAGGTTGTTTAGTGGATCATATGAAGTTTTAATGATAGGTGGAAGCAACATGTTATTTTATGTTGTCAACTCATATTAGGATTCAGGTAGTGGTTTTTATAGTAAGTATTTAGGTGTCAAATTATTGGGTAGTTTTAGCACATGGTTCTATAATTAACATTTGATGGTTACCGAGTGCTCTCCCTATGCCCCTGGATCCAGCTTCAGATGCGTTCGAATCCAAAATTGAGCGTTGATCTGTGGGGATCCTCACAGGGAGTGTTATAGCTCCCTATGGATGCGCATCCACAAGGAGCCGTAACGTTTTTTATGAGGATCCTTGAGCATCTAGGTGCATCCAGATGCATTGGGACGCCCAAGATATAAAAGAACGCCAAATAAACATTGCAATTTGTTTAAATGACTTAAAACATGTGCTAATAACTTTTTTTCCTCTAAACCCTAAAAATACCCTGAAAGAGGTCATTTAATGCTTCAGAAAATCATTTTGTTTTCTATTTTGCTCTTTTCTCATTTGGTCTCCATTTTGGCATTTTGAAGGGCAGGTGATTATTTTTGAAGATGATTGTTCGTGGGGTGCCAGATAGCTTCCACAAAGGAGATCTAACCACCTAAGGTAAGCATTTTACCCTATTCTTGAGTCTTTTAATGGAATTTTTAAAGTTCGGGATGAAAATTTTCAATTTTTTTTTCCATTTTTTTAAAGAAATAAAGAAACATGTTTAGCTCTTTGTTTTAATATTTTTGTATCTTTTTTTGCAATTGTATGCTTGAATTTCTTAGTTTTTTTCTAATTTAAATTTATTTAATTTCTTGTAACAGCAAGAAATCAGATTGCTAGAATGGTCGGTAGTGAAAGTTCAGTGGGAGGGCAAGGAGCCCATAAATACAAAACTGATATAGGATCTCCTTTATGGAGACATACCACAAGAATTTCACAAATTGCAACTGGTGGGTCATATAAATGGGAGTGTAATATATGTGATAGTAAACCATTTAATAGCTCATATTCTCGAGTTGAATTTCACTATATGGGCACTGCTAGTAAAGGAATGGGAATGTGCAAATGCAAAGAGAGGAAGAGGATGTTTTCTGCAGAAATAGCAGGATATGTAAAAGAACAAGAAGAGGTTGATAGATTGGTTAAAAGATCAAAACAAGCTTATTATGTTGGTCCATCTGGAAAGAAAAAATAGAGTTACCCACTAAACAGTTGCAACCTCAAAGCATCAATTCTTGCCTATACCGGAAGTGGAAGATGAAGAAGTCGAAATTAGCACCTGCAAAAGAGGTCCATTGGACACGACATTTAAAATGGAGGGAAGAGACATTGTTGATCAAGCCATTGGACGTTGTCTCTATGCCAATGGTCTTCCTTTCAACTTGGTGAGATCACCATATTGGAAGGAGATGGTGGCGGCCATCAATAGTGCACCGACTAGTTACACAAGTCATGGGTATGAAAAGACGGGTACAACCATATTGCAAAAAGAGAGGAATTCTATAGAGAGATTTCTTCAACCAATTAGAGATTCTTGGATTACTTCAGGTGTTTCTATTGTTTCCGATGGATGGAAAGATACCCAAAACCGTCTATTGATTAATGTTATTGCAGTGTCCTCCAAATGGGCAATGTTTTTTAGGGCAGTTGATTGTGAAGGGAAAGTGACAAATGCACAGTTGATTTCCAGAATTCTCATTGAGTCCGTAGAGATGGTGGATAGTGAGAATGTGTTCTAGGTAATAGACAATGCAAAAAATTGTAGGTGTGCAAGTGCTTTGGTTGAGGGCCAACATGACCACATTTTTTGGACACCATGCACCGTACACTACCTCAACTTGGTGATGCAACAAATTGGCACTCAAATAGATTGGGTGAAACAAATATACCAAGAGGGGGAGGAGATCCAAATGTTTGTAACGAACCATCAAATCTCATAGTCAATATTTTGAATTTTCTCAAAATTGGAGTTGTTGAAGGTGATTACTAAATTTATTTTAATAAATTTTATGTCATGTTCAGTTATCAAATTATATATATATTTGCTTAATATTTATTGACATATTGTTATTAACTTACTCAGGTTGCTGAGACCCGATTTGCATCTCATACTGTTGTTATGAAATGACTTCTCAAGGTGCAAGAGGCATTGAGCCAAATGGCTATTTCCAACAAATGGTGTGTATAGAAGGCTTCACATTCAGAGAGGATCCAAAAGGTCAAGACATTGGTATTGGATGACAGTTGGGGGACTCGTGCGCAATATGCATTAGTTTTCACCGAGGTGGACTCGTGTGCAATATGCATTAGATTTCACCGAGCCTATCATGACTATGCTCTGATTTCCTGATACAGATGCACCTTGCTTGGGGGATGTCTATGATGGCATTGACACAATGGTAGAGAAGGTAAAAATTGCAATACAAAAACATGAGAATGACCCCATAGAATGTGAAACCTTATGCAATAAGGTGGAAATAATCATTCATCATCGTTGGGAAAAGATGACCACCCCATTGCACCTCCTTGCATCTACCCTATCTTCGAGGTACTATAGAAAGAAAGTACTTTCTATGCTAGAGAGAGATTAGCACCATATAGAGATGAAAAAGTTGCTAATGGGTGCACGAAGGTTGTTCAAAGACTTCCTAGATGAAGATGTGCAACAAAGTGTTAGGATAGAATTTGGTTTGTTTGTCTCAGGAAGAAATCATAGTGCAACAACTATTAATGACCAATATGGCATGGAAGCTATCACATGGTGGTACCTCAAAGGCCAACTATACAAGTATCTACAACCTCTTACAATCAAGATCCTCTCACAAGTTTTTTTTTTGCCAATTGTATTCTATAATTTAGTACTTAACATTCTTTAATTTACTTCGCATTTTTCAAACACTATCCAGGTTGCAAGTTCTTCTGTCGTTGAACAAAATTGGAGTACATACTCCTTTATCCACTCAGTGAAGACTAACAGGTTGGGCTTAAAAAAAGACGAAGATTTGGTTTATATTTTTTTCAACATACATCTTCTGTCACGTAAGAATCCAAAGGACAAGGATGGAGCAGAAAAGCTTTGGAATGTAGCCCCTGAGTGTGCCAACTTGGATGCAACCGTTAAGGATCTTACTAGACTCACTACACATTATGATGATGATGATGATTACATCCCGACACATGCTGCGTCTAGTGCAAGTGGAGCCACTTTGGGTTAAAATGATCTTGAACTTGCAGCAACTGAAGATGAAGTTGATTTTTTTGAGAATCCTTATGATTCTGATTAGTGAATCCTAATTGATGAACATTGAATATAGAACTACATTTTGAATTTGTAATTGTAATGATTTTCTTATTTTCACTGGAATCGTGAACGTAAAAATATATGATATGG
This sequence comes from Thuja plicata, assembly GCA_018584345.1. Classification (NCBI taxonomy): domain Eukaryota; kingdom Viridiplantae; phylum Streptophyta; class Pinopsida; order Cupressales; family Cupressaceae; genus Thuja; species Thuja plicata. The sequence goes on from MU224560.1 coordinate 207,660, forward strand.
CTTATTGGAATATTTGTGAACTATCAATTGACATTTAATATTTATCTTGATCAATGATGAAGTATCATACTATCAAATGACTTAGTTCTGTATATTTCTTGCATTTTAATGTATGCCCACGCGCGCGCGCGCACGCACACACACACACACACACACACACGTCTCTGTGTGTGTCTATCTATGTCTATGTCTATGTCTATGTCTACATGCATGCGTGCGTGCGCACACACACACATAAACACACCCAACCCCCCCAAAAAAAAATTTTAAAAAAATTAAAATTAAAATAATTTAAAAAATTAAAAAAAAATAAAAAAATAAAAATTAAATTCACGCATCCGCATATCGGATTCTCATACCCACATCCACATCTGCACCTGAATTGGTAACTTAGGTTTTTAGTATTATATGTCTCATTTATTAAGTACTTGAGATGGACATACTAGATGGTTGATTTGTAGGTTTGTCATGCTGATGGAATTACTCTATATTTTGTATTTTGGCTATACTTTTATAAGGGTATGTTCACAAAATTGTATTGTGACCTTTATTATTGATAATGCAACTCGTTCACACTTTGGACTTTGAGGTTTTTCCCTCAAAATGGTATTTTTAATATACACTTGAGTTTTTCTATAATTTTGTTTATGTTTTAAATGTGTTTCTAATTTTGTAATTAAAAATTCCTAAAATTTGAACAATTATCTTCTCAAAAATTAGTTTTAAAAGTGTTTTTGAATACCTTGATTTCTTTCGCTTGGTATAAACACATGACTACCTTGGATGCTAGGGGTTGCATGAATTCAATATTTGCATTAAAATTGATTTAAGGGTATCTTGAATAGAAGGGTTTTGTTCTTATTATAGAAAGACATCAAGAACATCCAAACTAGAGCTGAAAATATTTTTGATTAAATTTTGAGTTGCAAAAAATAGAAATGAAAGTTATTATCTTATTGATAGAGATCTATAGGTTGCAATACATTGTACAAAGTCTATAGCAATATCACAAGATGACTAAGGCTTGATGGATAGAAAGATGAAGGGTTGACTTAGATTATGTTTGGTAGATTTTCTATTGTTGAATATTAACAAAGATATCACTCCACTTCTTTAGAAGAAATTGCAAGATTCACCTCAAGCTAACTCTTTGCTTGATAATTTGTTTAAAGAAAATTTTTGTTTACTCCCAAGATATATTATGGTGGATTTGTAGCAAAAAAATTATTTTCTTCTTGCAAGTCAAGATTGCAAGAAGGTTTAAATACACGTAGTACTTCCGAGCAGTGTTTGAATAGGAACCCAATTTCAATTGGATAAGTGGACAATTTAGTGCAATAGTTCTTATTTCTTTAGTGAATTTATATCTGTAGCATCTTCACCTTCATTATTTAAACTAAGAACAACGAGGAGTGTTGCATCTACTTCCTTGAATGCTAATGATTTATGGGTACATAACACACTTCATACTTTGGTGACAAATCTTCTTGGTTATGACACTAAAGTTTGTCAATGGTGAAAAGGATCTAAGGACTTAAAAAAAATCCTTTGTTAAGGAGCTAATGATTATAACCTTGAGTTCAATTTTGTGAACATTGTATTGGGTTAAAGAAAAACACGTTTGGAAAATGTAAAACAAATACAATTTTATTCTAGTTCTCCTAATTTTCAAGGGTATTAGACTTAATACCTTTTGATCTATTTGGTCCTAATAACCTTCCTTTGAGTTCAAAATCCATTTAATACATTTTCTTTGAATTGATGATAATAATCGATGACCATGGGTATGTTTCCTTGGGAGTAAATCTAAAATATTCAATTGGTTAACGAGTTTAAGGCTCTTATAGACAATTATAATAGTAAAGTGATTAAATATTGTTCAAATTGAAAATGATAGACATGTTTTTTTTTCAAAAAATCCTATGAGGTTCTAAAAAGCAAAAGAGCCCAAAGAGTAGTGGGAAGAGAAAGAAAGTCATACTTGAGCAACAACCCTACTCAAGGCAATAAATTCGGTGAATAACTAAGAAATGAAATGAGGGCCTTCGAGGAACACAATGAGAGGATAAGTTAGGCCTTTATGGAATAAAATTAAAGAACAAATCAAGTACTTCTCTAAACCTGACAAAACTAAATAACAAAATTAATACTCTTAGACACAACCAAACTAATGGGAGGGATGCCAAATCAAATCACTTGGTAAAAACCAATAATATTCTTGATGCAATAAATTTTAGAAATTCTAAATTCAGTTAAAGACAACTTGCATTATGCACAAAAAAACTGTACGCATATCGTTGAAGATTTGAAATAACATTTTAAGTGGGAGACTTTCACTTGCTAACATTGCAACACTACAAAGAATCATATATCAAAGGAAGTAGAGATGAGAAACTCAAGCCACCATTATATTGCCTATATAACATTATGTGAGGTATTGGTGATGTTGCTGATGAATTGAAGTTACCACGGAACAATCAAATTCATAATGTCTTCCATGTTTCTCACCTCAACAGGTTATTGAAGCAACATTAACATTATGTTTAGAGTTACCTCCACTTGATGGGAGGGAAAGTTAATTTTAGAGCTTGAGGTCATTTTGATTTGTGAGAACATAAGCTAAGGAATAAGGCCATTCTTGATTGTTTCCTTAAACAAAAAAAAATGCTTATGAAAGATGCTTCTTGGTAAGGAATAGAAATGTTTATGAAAGATGCTTCTTGATAAGGAATAAAAATTGATTTAAGGGTATCTTGAATAGAAGGGTTTTGTTCTTATTATAGAAAGACATCAAGAACATCCAAACTAAGCTGAAAAATATTTTTGATTAAATTTTGAGTTGCAAAAAATAGAAATGAAAGTTATTAGCTTATTGATAGAGATCTATAGGTTGCAATACATAGTACAAAGTCTATAGCAATATCACAAGATGACTAAGGCTTGATGGATGGAAAGATGAAGGGTTGACTTAGATTATGTTTGGTAGATTTTCTATTGTTGAATATTAACAAAGAGATCACTCCACTTCTTTAGAAGAAATTGCAAGATTCACCTCAAGCTAACTCTTTGCTTGATAATTTGTTTAAAGAAAATTGTTGTTTACTCCCAAGATATATTATGGTGGATTTGTAGCAAAAGAATTATTTTCTTCTTGCAAGTCAAGATTGCAAGAAGGTTTAAATACCCGTAGTACTTCCAAGCAGTGTTGGAATAGGAACCCAATTTCAATTGGATAAGTGGACAATTTAGTGCAATAGTTCTTGTTTCTTTAGTGAATTTAATATCTGTAGCATCTTCACCTTCATTATTTAAACTAAGAACAACGAGGAGTGTTGCATCTACTTCCTTGAATGCTAATGATTTATGGGTACATAACACACTTCATACTTTGGTGACAAAGCTTCTTGCATATGAAACTAAAGCTTGTCAATGGTGAAAAGGATCTAAGGAATTTAAAAAAATCCTTTGTTAAGGAGCTAATGATTATAACCTTGAGTTCAATTTTGTGAACATTGTATTGGGTTAAAGAAAAACTACGTTTGGAAAATGCAAAAACCTATACAATTTTATTCTAGTTCTCCTAATTTTCAAGGGTATTGGACTTAATACCTTTTGATCTATTTGGTCCTAATAACCTTCCTTTGAGTTCAAAATCCATTTAATACATTTTCTTTGAATTAATGATAATAATCGATGACCATGGGTATGTTTCCTTGGGAGTAAATCTAAAATATTCAACTGGTTAACGAGTTTAAGGCTCTTATAGACAATTATAATGGTAAAGTAATTAAATATTGTTCAGATTGATAATATTAGTCATGTTTTTTTTTTCAAATAATCCTAAAAGGTTCTAAAAAGCAAAAGAGCCCAAAGAGTAGTGGGAAGAGAAAGAAAGAAACTCGTACTTGAGCAACAACCCTACTCAAGGCAATAAATTCAGTGAATAACTAAGAAATGAGTTGAGGGCCTTCAAGGAACACAATGAGAGGATAAGTTGGGCCTTCATGGAATAAAATTAAAGAATAAATCAAGTACTTCTCCAAACCTGACAAAACTAAATAACAAAATTAATACTCTTAGACACAACCAAACTAATGGGAGGGATGCAATTTCAAATCACTTGGTAAAAACCAATAATATTCTTGGTGCAATAAATTATAGAAATTCTAAATTCAGTTAAAGACAACTTGCATTATGCACAAAAAAAACTCTACGCATATCGTTGAAGATTTGAAATAACATTTTAAGTGGGAGACTTTCACTTGCTAACATTGCAACACTATAAAGAATCATATATCAAAGGAAATGGAGATGAGAAACTCAAGCCACCATTATATTGCCTATATAACATTATGTGAGGTATTGGTGATGTTGTTGATGAATTGAAGTTACCACGGAACAATCAAATTCATAATGTCTTCCATGTTTCTCACCTCAACAGGTTATTGAAGGAACATTCACATTATGTTTAGAGTTACCTCCACTTGATGGGAGCGAAAGTTGATTTTAGAGCTTGAGGTCATTTTGATTTGTGAGAACATAAGCTAAGGAATAAGGCTATTCTTGATTGTTTCATTAAACGAAAAAAAATACTTATGAAAGATGCTTCTTGATAAGAAATAAAAATGTTTGATCATCGAATTAAAAATTTCTTATGCATAAAATCTTTTAAAGGGCAGATTGTCATACCCCCAAATTAAATCTCATTCTCTACTTATATCAAACCAAGTAATTACTAGTTATAAGGAGGTCGAACCCATCCATAAAATTATTAAATTAAACATAGGCGACAACATTACGAATAAATTAAAATTAAAATTATTAAATAAATTAATATATTATTAAAATTATTAAATTAAACTTAGGCGATAACAATAACAATAACATTAAATACATTCAAGAAAATAGTAACATTTGTTAAAATGGACTGGTGGGAAAAATAATGATTACTAATCATATGAGTACTCATGGGCCAATAGGTATATGAGTGCTCTTTGGTTCGAGGATCTTCTAAAGTACCCCACCATGAGATGGTTGGTTGAGGAACCATCTATGGCTCTTGCAATACAAAGACAACCATCTTTGAGATTGCATTTTTCTATTATTTCTAACGGATTCTTAATACAATTACTATAACAACACGGTTTGGGATAATTATTAATGTTATTTTGGATTTAAATATAAATGATATTTGTAGGGATGCATATGTTATTATGAAATCTTCATATATGTATTAATGCTTGGTAATGTTAATTGTTATCATATGTTGCTATTTTCTAATGATTATGCTAGGACCTAAACCAGGATTAGCTTAAATAATGTATTACATTTGAGAAAATTTTATTAAATTTAATCTAGTAAATTCAAATTACCTTCTTAAACATAAGTAGAAATTTTTATTCTAGGGAAAAATCAGGAAGATCCCAAGGAAGGACTTTACATGATGTGGTGCCAAAAGTTTGATACATTTGTGTTAGAATCGAGACTTCTAAGGCATGTGATAGATAAGCTCGCATAGTATAAGATATATGGTGATGACATCCTTATTATTTCACTATATATTGAAAATATAATATTTTCGTAATAAAAAACTATATGATTTGTAAATTGAAGTTTCAATTTTTGGCATTCTTTGAGATAGACTTAGGAGCTACCAAGATCATCTTAGAGATGAAAATTAGATGACCTATACAGCTAACATAAGCCTTTGTTTTACCCAAAATACGTTAAATCATCTTTGAAGAGAGTTAGCAAATGAAGTTATAGACCATGTGTTTTCCTACTATGATGTTCAGATTCAGTTAAACTTAAGCAATGTCCAACTTCTTTAGTGAGGATAAAGATATTTTTAGTGTACCTTCTGTTAGCATAGTTAAGAATTTGGGTGCATGCAAGAAGTTCAGTCCGTTGTTTGGCCAAAAAAGGGGGAAGTGTTTTCCATGTATTTTAAAATTTGTCCAAATTGACATAAAAATATGAAGCACTTAAAGATTCAATCTTTAAAAAGTTAGTGATAGAAAATGTAGTACTCAAAGCCTAGTTTCCAAATATCTAATTTATAACAATACTTAGATGATAAAAATTGATTTTCAATAGGTGTTTCTAAAATTCATGGTTTAAAGTCAATTTTTCAAGACCTGCCATGATCAAATACAACAACCATAATTTGTCCTAAATAAAAGTATTTGTTTGAATCCTCTTTGGATAACATTTATAAGACACTCGACATTGTTGAGGAATTTTTTTTGCTTCTAAATATTTTTCTACTAATTTCTTATTAGGCATAATTGCTACTTTGAAAACCCCTCGTGCGTGCAACAAGCATAAGTTGATGTAAATTTACCATTTTCAATTTTTCTAATTTTTTCAAAGTGAAGAATTGTCTGTAGTTTTGGCATATAATTAATATTTTGAAAAATATAAAAAATAAAGTTATTAAAATATACAAGAAATTGTTATTTTAAGCATATCGATCCATTTCATTACAAATTATTAAAAAATAGAAAATCCAACTATATATATATA
>MU224560.1:214276-232744 GCA_018584345.1 Thuja plicata
ATATTTGAAATCTACACAATCTCATCTAAAATGGGTTTTAATTTTGTGGAAATATTCTCCAAATAAAATTATGGAAGTAAAAGTATGTTTTGAGTCCAACACTTTCACTACAAGTAGACTCGACTTCTTGCACTTCCCAATTTGATGTATGTATATAATTTGCACAAGACCAATCAGTGCCTAAGTAATGGTAGTCCTCAACCCTTTCATGGCTAATCATGTCTTTAGGTATTTATACAGAACCAACATAAGTTATTATTTGTAAAATTGTGGATTTGTATTGGGTTAGAGATTTTGACAACAAGATATCCACTATAGATTGTTTTGACAATGTTTGTTGGTGTTGTCAATTAGATTACAAAGTAGTAGGTTGTGGTTGCTTTGTCAATCTCACACATGGTAATACCCATGCATGTAGGACAGATATATGGATTGAGTGTGTTCAAATCTGGAGCCAAGTCTTGAAGCTATTGCAATTTTATGTAATGATCAAAGTGTCATATGTCTAACACAAAACCTAATCTTTAAAGGGAGTACAAAAAAATTTGATGTACAAAAACATCTTGTTCATTAAATTTTCGAGGATGGCAAAATGAAGTTGGAGAAAGTTGACTGTTTGACAAACATTGTAGATACATTGACAAAGCCAGTGAACACATAAAAGGCTTAATTGGTGCTAAAAGACTATGGGTTTTTCAACCCATAACAATTCGTTCATAAGTGTTGGTACTCCCTTTTGCTCTTGCAAGATATTTGACAAGTGGGGAAACGTAAGGAAAGATATCTCAACCTTTCTAGACTCTTAAATAAAAAAGACGGTTTTCAAACTTTGACCATATAAACTCGATTTGGAGATTATTAAGTAGGTTTTTGGCTTAAAAAAGGTTATTCAACATATTTTCCAATGATGTCTATCGCATAGATGTTTTCAAACTCTACAATTTAAAATGGAAGTACCCAATGGTCTTTTAGATAAAAAAAATTATCACCTTTGTATGTTTTGTCTCCTGCATTACTAGTGTAAAAATATGTATGACATCAAAAAGAGTTGAAAGAAGTTCTAGTTCTTCACCAGCTTATGATGCATGTTCCACCACATCATAAGGCATATTTGAATCGAGATATTGAAGACAAAACAAAAATCCCATGTTGGTGAGTGAGTTATGATGTCCTTATGACTAGTGCAAAAAATATGTTGATTTCAACTTTTACATTCATCTTGGGGTTTGGGTATTTTGTTTGACTAGGTACATTTGGGCACTACATCTTTGGTTGGTTTAAGTTCATGGTTTCGAGTATTATTTCTCTTACTTTTTGGGTTTTTGAGATGGTGGCATTGGATAAATAATTTGCAAACTACTAGAATTACTCCAATTTTGCATATTGGTGATATTCCTAAAAGGCATGCACCTATGCTTATCTTACAACATTTTTTGTTGATAATACAATCGATTCATGCTTTGTAGTGTGAATATTTTCCCCACATAAACTTGTATGTAACTTTACTTATGTTTTATGTATTTCTCTTTTGTATGATTGTAAAGTTTAAAATACGTCCAATACTCTCAAAGAAAGTTTTAGAATGTTTTTCCATGTACCTTTCTTTCTTTCAATAATTCCTCTCACACCAAAAAGATATTGCACATGTTTTGCTAACTACATTTACACTTGGTATTAAGCATTGCAATCAAATAAGATCATTCTTGAGGCTAGAAGTATCTATATATGTACATCCCTCATGATCACTATAGTGTAATCGATTCAATCAATTTTAGGTTCTCAACTAGGATTTTTATTAAAAGAGAATTGTTATCTAAGATTATTTAAGTCCTAGAATTCACACACAATTTTTCTTCTACATGTATCATTGAAGGTTGTGATCTCATGTTGTAAACCTGTGTGTACCTAATTTTTTAAAATGTTCATGATTGAATCAATAAAGATCAAATTCTCAATTCCTTATATTTTGATGTGTGATTGCTAAATGGTTAAATAATCCTTCAGTGGCTTTTTCATGCATGATTTTTAAATATATCTTGGCTTATCTTTTGCATATGCAAAGAATTCATCAAGTTGATTGTTGTACAATAAGGAAAAGGGAGAAAGAGAAATTGAGATAGATAGATAGGGGTAGTCCACATTTTCCTTGTGTACAATTGGAAGGAAGATGACCAATAGGCTCAAGTAGGACTTAAGCGCTAAGTGAGTGCAATGATGCTTCATGATTATGATCAAGATGACTTGGATTTGAGAGGCTATTATAGGATGATGCAAGATAAAAGGTTAAATAGGCAAACATGAAAACTTTCAGCGAACACAAACTGACAAAATATAGACAGCAATCTGTAAGTACCTGAAATAATACCCAAGAAAGTATATCTAACTTCTGATTTCAATTTTGAGTTGAATTGCAGGGTATAGATCGCCTTAGGCATTCTGTTCCGGGGTACATATCACTTGTGTTGCTCTGTACCTTGTACTTTTGTTTGAAACTTTCACGAAAGGTCCGTCAGATCCTATATTTTCTAGATCTGCAATGGTGGGTCTGTCACTTGTTCCTGCACAAGAAAAATGGGGAAAATGATGTGGAAAGGGGTTTACCTTAGTCAAACCCTTATTCAGGAACCAACCTTGAAATACACCTTCATAAATGATTATTGAGATCACACATTTATGAAGATGCTTGTATGTTGTTGGAACTGTACTTGTTGAACCTTGGAATGTAGAAAGAAATCAAGGATGTCTTCACAAATGCATAGATCTGCGAATACTCCTCATAGAACTTCAATGTTTTAATGCTTTATAGAAACTTGCACGAAAGGAAAAATGCATGTGGATGCTTAAAGGATCTTCTTTGTTGATAGAAAACACCTCTACTTTGCCTTCATGGGAGAGAAGCTTGCTACAATGGAGAAGATTTCCTTCATAGATGCCTTGGATGCTTGAAGAACGCTAGATATTGAATTTGCTTGCAAATCTTGAGAGCACATATGAAATCTTGATATTGGCTCTTAAATTCTTGCTTGTGTATTTTTTAAATGAGAGGAAGGCCGGTTTTATACATCTCACAACACTTTGGGGCTCAAAAATCAGAGGGGGCCAACATAGTCTCAAATATCTTGCTAAAACACCGCAATGGGCCACCCACTTGAATTTAGGCCTAAATCTCAGCGAACGGATGACCAAGGCATTCTATACCCGAGGAAATATGCCAAAATTTGAATGGGGAGTTGGGAAGGAGGAAAAGATGTCGAAAATGGAGATGTGTTGTTGGATCAAGCATAACAGACACAAAATCTCGAGAACGCCAAAATACGACCTAACTAAGCATCTAATTATAGGTGCTTCCAATTTAGGACGATACAATTTCATTTACAAGAATGAACATATATTGTCATTTCTTAAAATAATATTCTAATTCGTAATTGATAAGTTTAGTACAATCTCAATGCACACATACCATATGCATCCATAATATAAAGTATGTATCAATCTCATTATAAATTCTCAACTTTTTGGATACAAGCAACTTGATAGAATGATCCTTCAACAAACACATTGGTCAACTAGTATATAAAGACTTGCTAGTTTGAGCATTGTTATCAATTTTGCACTCCCTCAGTTTTACATAACATGTCTTGTTTGCTAGTGTAATTCATGCTTTTCTTGTGGACCTTTACCATAAAATAACATGCTAGGTGTAGGACCATTGATTATTGTCTCGTTAAATTAGAGTATGATCTTGTCTCTTTCTAGGTATCCCCTTACGCTCTTGCAATAACATTCCAAGAATGCTATTAGTGCTTGAGACATTTTAGACACAGAGGTCTCTTCAGCTAGTTGACTTATAACCTTTTGTTTGCTTTAGTACTAACATTATTTTCTTTCTATTTTGTATCGTTTGAATAATTTGTGATTATTTATAAGAACATATGCTTGACGTCTTACTTCTCTCAACATACTATCATCCAATCCCTAGTTTGTCTTACTCTAGGATACTCTATCTCGCAATCTCAAGTTTATTGCAAGTATGAGTGTAATTTTATATTCTTGCTCAAGTGGAGGCTAAATCGAGTGTTGTAAATTATATCGCTTACTATTCCACTTTGTTTTGGGTCCTTTCTTTACGACTCTTCCTAGGTCATTTCAGGCCTATTTAGGCCTTATCACATCCTATTCTTGTCATTTGGCAATATTGAGACCAAATCCTATCTCTTATACCATGGTACTTTGCCAATGCACTTTTTGTATGGACTAGGGAATCCAATGACCCATTCTTAGTGGACTAGGGCACCCAATACAATAGGCTCTCCAAAAGGGGCCCAAATTCAAATGTGTACGAGTCTTGGTTCCAACTATTTTTTATTTGATCCTGATATTTTATTATTATTGGTGGATGTCAACCTAAAGTTAGGAAATACCTTTAGAACCCTATAAATAAGGAAATCATTTATCATTCACAAATCCATCTATCATTTTCATTCCAAGCCATAACAATTGAGTGTTCCTATTCATTCAAGAGAATATCGAAATATAAGAAGCAAGATACAACAGTATATCTTCCAGTATAATTTCACAACGGATTATGTTATGACCTATTCATGTTATTACATCATCACTTTGATGACTTGTCTAAAGAATGTTGCATAACCACCATTATCAATCCTAAGGTACAACATGTCTTTTCCCTACCAATAGTAAGCTCTTTTTATATATCATCATTGTTTCTTTTTATATATCATCATTGTTGTTGTAGAGGTGAAAACACCAACACAAGGTTTGAATTAATCAAATGGGTTACATAACACAACATTTTTCCCTTTGTTGTGTGTGCAAGTTACAGATCCAATGGTTAAATGTTGTCGAACCACACAAGGTAGACAAAATCACGTAGTCCCAAACTTTGAACAACTGAAAACTCCCAAACTATTCCAATTAGCTCACTTAACCTACACTTTGGGTTTAATTTTGGAGGGAAGGATCTACAAAACCACTTGATTTGGAATATGTGGCCTTAATTCATGATGACACCTACATTTCTAGGGCGCTTGTCTCCATAGATAGACAAGTTTTCAACACTAAATTTCAGCTATAGGTTCCTCTCTACCTCTCATTCCCAGATCTAAGGTTTTGCGTTGATTTACAATTCTATAAATATTTATTTATGTTTAATCTTGTATAATCATATCAAATCATATCATACCAAACAAATACATTCCATAAAAAGGGAACAACTAATCAAATTGCGTAGCTCTCATTTTGAATTGATGTTAAACCCTGTTGTTTATTCCCTGATGAAGGAATCATTGAATATTTGAAGTAGAGAATGAATAAGATCTTAGTTTGCATTCCTAGGATATGGATCTAATTTCGACCATTACACAAAGTAAGGTAAAATCTCAATAAAACAATTAAATCATCTTATTTGGATGTTATTCTAAATAATGAATGTGTCCACATAGTACCAATTTACTAAATTATATATCATATTACAAATCTAATGCCCTCCCCTAATGACTAGACCAAACATACAAATCCAATTTTATCTCCAAATTTCTTATATTTATATCTATAAGTAGCTTATTCATTCTATTTGTAATTGGATGGATTTAGAAGGACAATAATTAAGACATCTATTTATTATCAAGCAATTGACAATGTAATGATGATAGTTTCAATATGTTTGATTCTAGAATGATTGATTAGATTCTTTTCATTTTCGAGACTTCCTAATTATCACAAAAGAGTAAAGTTGGTAAAGTAAAGCCAAAGTGAATATAATGTGATAACTTGCATATTAGATGAATATAATAGGAAACATATTACAATTTCTCAAGATAATACTTGAGAATATTGAGTTAGTTCAAAGTGAAAAAGATCCAAAATATTTCCAATAAGGACACAATTTATAACATGGTAATAGTAAACTAACCACTAGCTCATATACATACCATATTTATATCTTCGATGCCAACTAGGTCAAGAATACAATCATACAATAATTTATGATTTCATGCGGAGGGAAGAATGATTTTGAAATACTATGTATCCCTCAAGATACTACAATTTCAAAACATGCTAAGGAAGAATGATTTTGAAATACTAGAAGAATACAATCATACATTCTATAACTCTATAACATGCACTAGAAGGATACTATAATTCCATGCGGAGGGAAGAATGATTTTGAAATACTAGAAGAATACAATCATACTCTAATTTCAATCATACATTCTATAACTCTATAACTTGTTCCTACACATAGAAGAATAGGGAAAAGGTTGGGTAAAAGGAGTTTGACTTGGTCAAAACCCTATTTAGGAATCAACCTTGAAAATGTAATGAAATTGCATAAAGGAAAATATGCAAGAACAAAAATGTTTGAATTAGCTTGCATAAACCCTCATGGACGGATGTAGGAATCACTCATACCCAAGAAGGTGGTTGAATGTGCTTGAAATCAAGGAGTTTACCTTGGAATGTAGAATAGGAATAAAGGATGCCCTCACAAATGCATGGATCTATAAACGTCACTCCTAAATCTTGAATGTAGTTATTTTTTATAATCTCTTGGAATGAAGGAGGAATCTATGTAGATGTTTGAAGCAACTAGATCTTGGATAGATGCATTCAAATCTTGAATCCAATTGCTTGAATGCTTGATTGCTCTTGATCTCTTGAATGCAATTGATCATGAATGCTTGACAATAGTAATGGATCATGAAAATGTATCATAATGGATGTCAAAATGAGGAGAGATAGGGTGTTTATATACTTCGTCCTACATTTCGGGAATAAAAAGTAAGTCAGGCCAACTACGGGATCTAATTTCCCACTAACACCCCTACCTAGAACTCTAGGCTAAATTTGGGCAAAAAAGTGCGAGAACAAAATGTTTGAAATGTTTTGTACCTAGGATAATTAACCAAAATTTGAACTAGGTGTCTGAAAGGTGGAAAAGATGTGAGAAAAGAGAAGTTAGGCTTTTAGGATCAAGCATACCGGACATCAGATCTCAAAATCACTAAAATGGGGACTAACAGAGCATCTAATTATGGGTGCTAACTTTTTAGGACGGTACAATTTCAAAACTAGAACATGCTCCAAAATCAATAACAATTACCTAAATAAAATGTACTATTTGACAACATGTTTTCTAAATGCAATTGTATTCATAGAGATATCAAGTAATATATTGACCTTTCACTACTTATTTTAGATGAAAAAGATATGACATTTACCTTTTGTGATTATCTCATATTTTTCTAAGTAATTCATGCAAAATCAACACAAATAAATATAAATAGTGCTGGAGTAAATAAGTTTTCACCTATATGTGGTGCTTAAGTCCAACTTAGGTAACCAACATATTTTACTAGTTGTGATTTAATATTTTCCTCGGCTTCATTATTATTTGCATCAGGGTAGTTGTGAATACCTTCCCTACCCACTCTAGCACATGATTGGAACACATTCCAATCATGACCCCACCATACTTTGAACCTACATTTTAATCATAGATTATCTCTGTGTCTAGAAAACTTTGAAATTGGCAGGAAATTCATTGGCTCGTACTCTTTATGCGCTACTTATTTTGGATCGCACTGCTTGGTTTTAAAATGAAGCTTGAAGGGAAAATGGGCATCCCAGGCAAGCAACTTGAGATCAATATGTGCATCCAGTACTTTTTTTCTTTACAAAAAAATGACAATATACTAATACAAACACATACTACCATGTCATAAAGCGGAATCAGGCATAACTTATTTCCTACAATTAAAACCTTAGAGGAAAGTGCTTGCAATTTTAGATCCTGTTAGATTGAACAAATTTCAGCAGCATGAATACATTAAAGATCAATCAATAAATAGAAAGAATAAGACAAAAGATAGAATACATAATTTACGTTAGGAAAAGCCTTTCGGGTAAAAAAAACCCACACTCCAAAACTAGGGAGCCATTGTATTATTTACCAACAAAAAATGAGTTACAATACAATCTTCAGGCTCTAAGCCTTTACATGGAGATTTACATCCCGGTCCATCCCGGAGAAAATCTGGTACCATAACGCCTCTGAAACCAATTCCTTTCATATAACTCTTTTTCAACACTTTGTATTTATAGATTTTATAATGCAAAAGAAAGAGGTTACTAAAAGAACCATTCACATTCAATGTATCTTCTATACATTTATGAAAACTTCCTTTATGCATAACTATTTGCATAAATAATATTTTACTACAAATATTATTTATGAGCACATACAAAATGTCCAAACCTTTTCCAGAGACTTCTAATATTTAGTCCAAGTTTTCGTGCATGAAAGATTTTGGTACAACCAAAATATATTCCCAAAAAATTATGTATAAGAGAGAAAGTAAAACTATGTTGACACTTGTTGTTTGGGGTAAACATTTCAGAGCTTCCTCTCAAAAATTTTCTTAAAACTTCCCTCCTTATGACACATGGGACATCTCTTTCTCACCAATGCTAACTGCACCTAACTTTTCATTGGGCCCCACAATTAAGCTTTGCACTTTGGAAGTATTTAATAGATCATAAATTTATTAAACATGATAAGAAAAATAGGACCATCAAATTATTTATTTAAATCTATTTGGGATTCCTAATATTGAGATACCTTAATCCCAACAATCTCTCACTTGGCGAAGACATTCCAAGAGTCACTAGAAACACCAATATTTACACTGCTAAGAACCACCCAATATAAACACATCATCATTGCTATCCACAAAACCACATAGATACCCAAACATGCTCTCATGTTCCATTAAAACACTTGCAACAACATCCAAGATGTCCACCATCTCAGGCAACAAACCTTGTCATCCTCCAACATGCCACCTATGGAAAAAAAAAGGAAAAAAGGAACAAGGCAAGGTGAATATGCACCAATCCAAAAAACACAAGCATCAGATACCAGTGACATCAATGGCTACAAAATACTACTACCACTTTGATGTGCTCACGAGCTATATATAATCATCAACAATATATAACTCAAAGCCTGTAACCAAAACACAACTACAAAGTAATTCTATAGAAAACAAGATAAGGCACTAGCCATAACAACAATTAAATTTGATTTCTTTTGTCAGCTAATAAACCCAAGCGCCTGAAAATAACACCCACAACAAATGATAATCCGTCCAATCAACCATACCTCAAAGGTATACAACAATTGCAAACTCATGCCACCAACATAACCAACCCATAAAGTGTAACCTCAAGCTCCATGTGCAAACAAGTCGATGAAGACCAAACACATACAGGAACTCTCACTGCATGGGTAATGTCAAATCTAAAAGATCAAACACATACCAAGCCTACCAATCACAACACATAGAAAGTGTACCCATGTAGTACAAAGGAATATCTACAAATATATGTGAATCCTACAACAAAACTGCTACAAGAACCATCACTCTCAACTAGTCTCCATAGCCCTACCAAGTTCTCCACATTTGATAAAGTAAAGCAATACAAGAACCTCCATATCATCACCGAAGAACCAAGTGACAACACATGACCACAAGCTAATGATAATTATGGCTCCACAAAGAGCCTCACATCCAATGTGAAGTGAATCCAATCATACAAGAATATCACTAGGACTTAAGCGAGAAACCACAAACCATTAACATGTAGCACACCTTCTACAAACACCTCTAAATGCTAGTTGTGCCAAGTATGATCTTCACAACCCCAAGAGAAAATACACAAAAACTTTCAAAAACCATTCAACCTCAAGAGATCAAACATACCAGAATATCAAGTAGCTACATGGATGAAAGCCTCTCAAAGAAGATCAAACTACTCAGTTTCCCATTTCACAAAATTAGACCACTACCATCTCTTATGATCAAAGAAAATACATCTCAAGGAGATAACCACACTATACATCTCTCACAATGAATCCCCCCAAAACTATCTGGCTGTAGAACAAGATCCATGAATATGAAAGAAAAACATAAAACACTTGAAAGAAAAATGGATAGTACCTCTCAAGTGATAAACCATTGAGTAGACCAAGAGTGGGCAATGAGAATGCTCCCCCAAGATATGCGCGCAATCATGACTCTTCCAAGAGCAATCTCCTCATAGGTCTCTATTGAAGTCATGTCCAACCAAGGTGTAGGTTCCTCAGACTTCCGCTGAAATCTCATCAAGAGTAATCATCTCAACAACATGTCTCTAATCTCAACAAAACCCTAGCCTCAACTAAGTCTCTATGTATCCATGAGTACCAACAAGCAATCAATTCATGCTAAAATGCAAATATATCTCTGCATTATCTTGAAGCTTGCCATGCATATGATCAATGCACCCAATACAAAGAGAACTCAACAAACCATTGTCAAAGCTCCAACTATAGAATCGGGAAACTATCACGACATCATGATCTAACTATCCCCTCTAAGGAGATCACATGGTCCAAGTGAACATAGCATGGTCTCAAGAACAATGTATCATGCAAAAAATCTAATGAGTAATCAAGAGTGTACCATGACATAACACCAACATACTCTAAACCAACATCACCTGTCAAACACCACCAACACGTCAACCAAAGACTCCAAGAAAAGATCAAATAGTTTACATGCAAAAGTGAAGAAAACCTTTTGCAGCAATAGGATCTAAGGATCCCTCCAAAATATTTGCATCACTAAAGAAAATCATTCAGCACCATGTGATGAATACACCGTCATTACTAAAGCTCCCATTGAACTATGATACTGAGCTTTCCAAGCACATGACATACCATCTCCCAAATTTGAAAAATCATGTAGGTCCACACACATACAGGTGTATTGCTAATCACACCAAGTGAAACAAAGATCTCCAAACCAAGGAAATACACCATGCCATAGGATCCCATAAACAACTATCGAGGTACTCACTCATCATCCATCCTCTCATCCTAAATAAATCACACCAATGCACAAGTGAGAACATGTAAGACCAACTAACAAGTCTGCACCAACACTTAATCAAATCTAGTAGATATTAACAATCCACATCCGAGTTATGCCACTACAAATGAATAGGTTATCAGCCCAGACAACTGCATAACTCATAGATCCAATCATTGTAACATGCAAAACCCTTATCATATCAATGACATGAAAAATTAAATCTCAAAGAGAATAATCATGTAGATAACACAACTCAAGAATTAAATCAAGCATAGATCCAGTTTGTCAATCATGTCCACATTGAGCATCATAGTACATGAATCCATCAAGCATCACCACAGAAATGCTCAGTGATTTATCACATACCAACATCCCCATGTAGAGAAAGCATTACAACTTCTCTTAATATGCACAAAGCATACCTGTAGAACTAAAACTATCTCTCCCAATAACACCCCAAAAGAACCAAGGTCTAGAAAAATAGCTTTTCAATAGATCCAAAAAGCTGCAAGTTTTTTTTCCTCACCACGCAAAACCTACAAAACCACTATGTTCAAGAACACCAATGCACATCCATACCCACTTCTCATCTCAAAAACTCAAAAGTCTGAGAAAGCGCTAATAAGTTGAACGTAGAACAATGGATTTTCATTGATGAGCATCACCATAGATTTTTAAGGAAAACCTATAAACACTTTAGATCCAAGGAACATGAATCTAAGTCATGCAAGTACAAGAACCCATAAGCAAAAGGAAGTTAGAAAGCTCCAAGCCCACTTGTACACCAACTCCATGACCATCATCAATACATGCATCCGAGAGAGATGGGCTATTCCAAAACCTTCTACATCATCCAATGATCAACTCCATAGCGTGCATGCATTCAAGGTAACAAAAGCAGTGCCTTCCAATACTGGAAAAAAACATACACCCAACATAAGCATGTCACTTCATAGTTGACACAACAATCCAAGCTTCTTTATATTACTAGGGAGCCTCGCATAGGCACACAATATGAAAATTTTTGTTGCATAGATAACCACAAAGTATAAAATGCACACCCCATGCATTAGTAAGTATTTCATTGTCAAACAGGAACCCTATGCAAAGCAGGGGTAGAAATGTCTAAATATCTCAAATAACTACTTCACAGAACCTTAGAGTCATCCCACAATAGACTTCCTTCATAAACCACTTGTATTCCTTGTAGCCTTCCAAATAGGTTTCTTCCTCCATAACTTTTGGAGTATAATAAATAATAAAAATATGAACATGGTTTTAGATGCCCTTTTAGCTCTTACAAAACATACTTGAAAATCAGACAGGGTTGCTTTGTAATGAATGGGTCAAATTTTGACTACCCCGTTCAGAATCAGGCTTAATTTGGCATGTAGGCTTATGGGCCACCTTGATTTCGTATCTCCAAAAGGCTCTAAAAGGTCTGTTTATTCCTGCTCTCCAAAAAAATCCATGACATATTTAGGAGTAATTAAGTTTGATTTGATTGATTTGAATGCGAAGAACGTTTGCTAGCGTCATCTCCACACTTTTGGCAAGAAAAAATCATCATGAATAACTAAAGATAAAAGGTCAGAGTTTTTAACATCATTTTCAACATTTCTGAAGAAAGAATCAAAGTGTTGCAGTGTGGAGGATATCGAAGAAACAAAGGAAAGCAAAATTATGGAATGCACATTGATAGTTAGTAAATTCAATGGCAATATTCCAAAGAAGCTAGAAGGAGTCGAGTTGGAAGAATTTAATCATCGAAAGATAGAGGAAATGGAATGCGGGTTGAGTGTTGAAGAATTGCAGAATATTCGAACCCTAGGTATGTATTTGTGGGAAGAATTCACCTAGTTTGTTGACAAAGAATGTATTATATTTCTGTTTAGTCATGTTAAGGATGACAACGTCATTTTGGATAAACCATATGTGATTACTAAGGAAGCCATTAAAGTTATTATTGGTTTGTGTTGCATTCGTGATCCTCCTTGGAATAAGGTGAAATACATAGATGTTGAGGAACTTATTAGTATTGATAAAGTCCCTTGAGCTTTACTAATTAACACTATTGTCGATTCTACAGTTAGGTATGTTGCATATAGTATTACTTACAAAATCCACTTTCAAAATCATGAAGGCTCTACTTTTGATGTTGTTGTATATCTTGCAAAAAAGGTAGTAAAGGAGAATGAACAATCTGATTTGTGTAGTCTATTAATGGAGAATTTGTTTGAGAACATCAGGTTGACTTTGGTTCAGGGTTACTCTTTCCATTTCCGGTCTTTTCTTATGTGCTTGGTATTCTAGTTTCTAAATTCATTGTCATTGAAAAAAGATGTTGGTGGTTATCCAGCATCCCTGTCAGAAAAGAAAACTTACAAATATTTGGAATACATGAAAGATAAAGAAAATTCTTGCAGAGTTTATTTCTTAACATTTCATATGGATCTATGCTTTGGTCTAATACTATCTAGTGCTATGTCGATTGGTATGTTTGAGGAGAGCTTCCCTCTTGTCAGAAGGAATTAGAGGTTATCGTTAGTGGTTCCCCTCCAGAATCTTAAGGAAGGAAAATGAGCCCTAAGGAAAAAAAAGTTATTACTGAGATATCAGAGGAGAAAGAAAAGGAAGATGTGCCTTCATATGAATCTGACTCATTTGATTCAGATAAAATACTTTCTATGTTGGAAGAAGGTGATTACAATAAGATTGGTGAAATAAGTTTCCCCTACTCTTCGATTCGTAGGCCTAGAGTTGAAGATGCTATAGTTGACTATCTGCTCGAGAAGAGTATTGTTGTTTCTGCTAGTTTTGAGTCATTATCGGATGATCTAGTAAATGTCATTGAAGAAAGGATGTTATGTTAGAATAGTCCCAAAGTATAACTGAGGGGGGGGGGGGTGAATCAGTTATCAGCCAATTTAATTCTTTTATCTTATTAACTTCAGAATACAATAAAGTAAATACACATTCAGATAACACAATATACAACACTTCAATTTGGTTATGGGGAAACCAAATGGTAAACAACCCGGTGGGAATTAGTACCCACAATGAACTATACTTGTTTATAGTAATCCCTGTTAGAAGATCTTGCAACCCTGATAGGAGTTGTTCTTTACAAAGCAATAAGTATAGTGACCTGGTTAAGGGTCTGACCCTGTTAGGAGTCTTTTACAAATAACCCTGTTAGGGGTGAGGACTCACTGTCCAAAAGCTCATTGCTTCAATGGTGAAGGCTACAACCTTCTGTAGAACAGATATACACTATATCTGATGGTGAACTGTAGAGTAGACCTGTTGTCTTGATCAGTTCCAATGTATTGTAATCTTCAACTGCTTCTTCACATAGATCCTTGATGAATGAACCACAACTGATATTCTGCTCTGTACATTTTCTGTCTCCTTTCGTATCATTCACACTTAGCGTATCACATATGACTTGCTATAAGTATCTTCCTCAAAGTAGAAGGTCATGTCGGCTCTTGGAAACACTTCAACAACACACACACACACACACACACACACACACGTGTGTGTGTGTGTGTGTGCGTGTGTGTATCTTCTTGGTTTATGATAATGGTTGTGGATAACTGATGCGAAGTACGAAGTTGTATGAAGGAGAATATTAGGTGATGCGAAAAGGAAAAGGATAGTCAACAAAAGGAGATATAATTACAAGCTTAGGCAAAGAGGTTGTGGAAGAGTTTTGCAGTCGATTCCTGACCAGATCTTCTACCGACAATTATTGTGCTATTATTCAAAATTGAATTCATGCATGTGCAGATGCAACTCCATCAATTCATATTTTGTTTGCAAGATTTTTTATAATCAATTGTTTTTTTAATTCTAGGCAATTAGCCCTACTAGCAGTGAGCCTACTTGCAGTAAGAATTTTAGCAGTGAGCCTCCATTGTAAAAATCACCTTAACCAGTGTTTTTATTCATGAGAATTAGCTTCTCTGTGGTTTTTCCCATCTTGGGTTTTCCACGTAAATCTAGTGTTCATTTTGTCAGGTGTTCTTATGTGCTTTCAAGTTCATTTATGTTTTGATTATCTGTTTGGATCAATATTATTACCGGATCAAATAAGTTTAAAAATGTTTTAGGATAATTGATTCACCTCCCCTCCCGCCCTCTCTCAATTATCCAGCATTGTTCAACAACTTAGTGGTTTAGTGGGTTGTTAGATATTAGTGTATTACGCATATAACTGCTACTCATCTTCATTCGTGCACTTCTGGGCCCGCATTCTTTTGCAAAAAATTAAATTTTTATACCTTTTTTAGCCTCATTGACCATATTTTACCATTTTGGAAATTTCTTGGAAAGCAAACCAAGTTTTTATACCTATTTTTAGCCTCATTGGCTATATTTTACAATTTTGGAAGTTTCTACATCTATGGGATGGCACGGTTTTTGGTTTTTCCAAGAATCGTCAAGTGAAAAATGTGGTTCTCTTTTCATCCATCTTTGATTATTTTGAAGAGGGAGAACTATAGAAAATAGTGAGATAGCATATCATTCATCTCAGATGGCCTCATTTGTTTCCATATTTGTAAGATCTAGTTCCTCTACATACCACATCTACTAGAGTATTTTCTTGGGATTGCAAGAGAGATCATGTCTTAGGAGTCATTTATATAAATTTCCTTGATGGCATTTTGATTTCTATTATTAATTTTGAGTGTCCTCATGTTCTTTGGAGTCACATTTCAAAGTTGTGCCTCTTCATCCTTCAGAGAATATACCCTATGATTATGATAATATTATGGAATTTGCTACTTTGGAGCATTCTAAGACTTCAAAGGAGGATGAGGTTGCTTCCATGGTTCTTGATTCTTCTTTAGAGATGGTTGATCTACCTTCACTTAAGACTTCCATCGTTTTTCCCTAGTAGGATTATCATTGTCTTTAAAACTTGGCTGAAAGATACATTTCCAATGCTTCATTGCACGAGATATCTATTTGTCTCCTTGATTGAGGTTCATTTTTGACAAACATTGGTTCACTATTTATGGAGTCTCGCATTTCAAATTTAAAGAACACATTTTAGGGGTTAGCTCTCCTCTTTGATGACAGTTATTGCATTTTTATCATCATATCATCTTTTTTTTTGGGTTGAGCTCCATGTCAGTTTGTGCATAGTTTTAGTTTGTCACATTTTTCTTATTGGAATGTTGCATCATCATCCTTTGTGGTCAAGGAAAGACATGACCAATTTTTAAAGACATTATCATTCTTGATGCTTCCATCTTATCTAGCATATCTAGAATGGAAGGCAGACCTACATTTATACATGGTTTTGTTTCTTCCTAAGGGAAGCCAAGTTGTTTGTAAGCATGGGATCCTGTTTTATCTTCAGACACTTACCATTTGTGGAAGTGATTATTCATTATGGGAGGGTAATGTTGTCTCTTTTTTCCTCCTATGGAGGGATATTAATTGTATTCTTATGATGGATGTATTTCTTGAAGGTATTGATATTGAGACCTTCATTAATCACTTCACTTCTCATTTGCATATCTCTTTTTTGGAGAGGATTTTCGGCAGATGAGGTTTTTTTCCTTTTCTTTGTTGATAAGAGATTAGTTAATTAATTGTACACAAGCACCTAACCTCACCAAGTTTTCAAGACCCATCATTCAAATATCGTAATGCAATTTTCGAAGTTTCATTTAATGAGGGGTTCTTGGAGTAAATAGGATTTCATCTATTTACGGTGCTTATGTCCAACTCAAATAAATCCTAGGTTGCATTATAATTTGTATTCGAGTAGTTATCAATACGTACCCTGCCTACTCCCGCATATGATTGAGACACACCTCTTTCTATGCTCTTCATTTTCTAGACTCTTGTCTATATATGAAAATACTTTGTAAATTTGTAGATATCTTAACAATATCATTATCTTTCATAGTAAAATATTTTTCTCTCTTTCTGTGTAAGTTCTTGCAATCATGATCCTAACATGGGAGCATTTATACAACAAATAGTACACTAACAAATGGTCTATTCTGCCAACTACTAATATAGCACATGTTTATCTTTTGAGCCATATACATTGCTATCTCAGTAACCATTATATTCATTTAGCTAACATCTTTATTTTATTGTCAAGTACATGTAGAGTAGCATGATATTAATTCCTTGGAATAATTGGAGGCAAATTCATCTCTATTATCAAGCCCCACTAATTTTATAGTTCTTTCTAATTTGTTTCTAATGACCATTTTTAATTCTAAGTAATGTGAAAAATATTCCAAGTTTGATTTGAATGAGTATACTTGCATCTTCCTAGAAAAAATAAACAACAAACAAGAAATACTTACCTCCACACATGATGGGTGTGTTCATTTGGCCACATAAATCCTCGTGAACATGGTCCAAGACTTGTTGGGTCCCCTATGCTTAACCACTATCAAATTGGTGGAAACTCTATTTTTACATTTTGGAATCTTACGTACACATTCTAATATTCCTATATGGATTGAACTTGATTCATCATATTCTACATGCTTAGTACCAATCAATATCAACAACTTAAATGCCTAGACATTAAATGCCAAGCTACACTATTATTTCCTCAGTTGTCAATACATGAGACTGTCATCATGGGACTAATAGTCTATACAATTCTTGTTAATTCTAATTGTAATAACCTTATTTGTGTAGGATCATGTTATGCCCATACAACTAGTACTAAAATGAGAGTGATTGACAATCGCATTAATAAAAGAAAAATGTGTTCATGTTAGAAATTTACAAAACAATCTTGAATGTATGAATTGTAGAAACTGATGAAATATCAGATTCAACTCCAAGATCCAGCTGCATGCAATAAACCTATCACAAAGAATGAAGCAACAAAATGGAAAAAGAAGACAACTCTTGTACTCAAAATGACAGAACTCAAATTATATTATGCGATTAAAGAAAAAGTACAAAGCTCAACCTTATAAAAGGTGAGATAGAAACCCTAAAGGAAAAAAGTAGGCTGCACATTATTAATTAATAATGCACCTAAGTGAAGCTTAAGTAACTAGAGTAATAGGAACTTATATAATTAAATCAATATGATTTAATTAATAAGCATAAAGTAATAATACTCTAACACCCCCCCTTAAGCTGAACGCAGGGAGAAAGCTGACCTAGCAAAACTATGAAAGCAAGAAATGGGTCCCGGCAACAAGGCCAGATCACGTACCCAGTACAAGGAAATCTCTGTAAACCAGAGACAAAGGAGAAAACCCAGTGGGAAAAACTACTCTCCAAAAAGAGATATAAAAGCAAGCAAGGACAAAAAGAATGACTTCAAGAGACTCTCTCAAACCCATAAGTACAATGTGTGCTGCCAACCCCCCCGTGAGAGAGGGTCGAGGCTCCAAAGCCCCCCCAGAATGAAAGAACCCCTGGATCAATGAACAAACCACCATGACTCCAATTCAAAGGAGTGAAAGGAAGTGGGCACTGAAGAGGTGACCTCGAAAGATGAGGTGTCACTGGAAGGCCGAGCTGATGCTCA
>MU224560.1:252551-270271 GCA_018584345.1 Thuja plicata
AATTTTGATAAATACACAACAAGTTATCAGCTACGCAGTCAACGTATGTCACAATTACGGTTTACTCTACTTCAAACATTCATAAAATATGCAATAATCATGATAATGTCATCAAACCAATTGCATGTCCTCCGTATGGATGTTACAAAACCAAATTTGAAAGAAGCGCATTGATATCTATTTTAGAAAAAAAGTTATGATGTACGAAGTCATTGTACCTTTTTGAAAATGACATTTTCAGCAACATAGCAGTTTTAATGGGAGAAAAAAAAAACCATTAAAATCAATTCAAAAAAAAATTAAAAAATTATATTTAGAATCTAGACAGAAAATCCTAAAAGACTCTAGTTTACTTCATCTTCCGATTTCAAATAGTTTAATGACAATATGCATCCGAATGTGAACGTTTTTCTCAAAATGTAGACTTCAATGTCCGTTTAGGCAAAAAAGTGTAACCCACTATTGTGGTATCACCCTGTGCTCAACAACTAACTCTCAGTTCGGTGACTAACATGCACTACTCGGTTCTTCAATGTCTCGGTGTCTTGACCGACTTAAATAACCCTTTACCGACAGACTTCTTTCTGCTTGGTAACATAACTCTTTTGTCTTACCGACTTGGCCAATCTATTTTACCGACTTGATAAAGTCGAAAATAATTATCTCAAGATAAACTTATCATTCTCTAATCTTTATCTATTGCCCAATTAAATCAACTCCAAAAGATATGGAAATTCAAAATGAACTAGAAATCAACTACTTGACATCAATGACAAAATAACAATTGATCTAATCCTTTTTACAATCTTGTATACCTCTGATATCAGTCTTCATCATCATCTCCATCAGTTGAGTAATAATCTCCATCTTCGCAATTGATGGCAACACTGTCAATTGATGATGGTTTACTTTAACATCCATGTTCTGTTTTTACTCCCTCTGAGTTTTTTGATCTTGTTCTCCCTCTATGTTCAATTCTCGTTCTCTCTTTAACATCTTTCACTCATTCTTATTCTCTGGGTCTTTCTATTTTGTCTTTAAATCAGTCATTCTCCCTTAATCTCTATATTCATCAATTATTCATTCTCCCTCTTTGACAACAATGCCAAAGCTTCATACTCTTGAAAACTTGTTCAGGGAGTGGATCATACCTTGCATGTCTTGATAATTCATTGCATACATAATTACTTTGCACAATTTCAGGAAACACCTTAAGTGTGAACACTAGCATCAACTCACAATATAGATATTATATTGAGTCCTAGAATTGATGCAACATGCATCATGATCTAGTGAATGTTGGATAGGGGTAGAACCCCTAATTTACCATTGAGATACTCAAAAGCATCCTTTGGTAGTGGCTTAGTGAATATATCTGCTAATTACTCCTTTTAGTTCACATACTTCAACATTGCATGCTTGTCTTGCACTTGTTCTCTCAAGTAATGATACTTGCTAGAAATGTGCTTGGTCTTAGGATGCATCACCAAATTCTTTGATATGTTTATAACACTAGTATTATCACAGTAAATAGTAACTGGATCGGTAATATCCTATTGCATACCTTCAAGTAGTTGTTTGATCCATACAATGTTTGCACAATTCATAGTTGTAGCAACATATTCAGCCTTGGCAGTAGACTATGCTATACAACTTTGTTTCTTACTCAGCCAAGATACTAACCTTTCTCCTAAAAAGAAAGCTCCTTCACTTGTACTTTTTCTATCAACAATGTTTCCGGCCTAATCACCATCAGTGTAGACCTTTAATTCAAAAGTTCCTCCTTTCTTGTACAGCAGACCAAAATCCTCGGTTCCTTTTAGATATCTAAATATTCCTTTGATTGCAGACATGTGTGATTCCTTTGGATCGGCAGAAGATCTTGCAACAATACCACCTGCATGAGCTATATCAGGTCTGTTATGTACAACATATTGTACCTTACCAATCATTGATCGGTAGAGTTTCTCATTCACTTCCTCTGACTCATCTTCCTTTGATAAATTGCAACCAGTAAACATTGGTGTTCCAACCAGTCTTGAGTCTTCCATCCCAAAAGTTTTTAGGATCTCCTTGATGTACTTTGATTGTGTGATGTAGATCCCATCTTTGACTTGTTGAATTTGTAGTCCAAGAAAGAATTTTATCTCCCCTATCATGGACATCTCAAATTCCTTTCTCATCTCTTCAGCAAAAGACCTGCATAATGTGTCATTGCCTCCAAAAATAATATCATCAACAAATATCTCAGCAATCAAAATCTTATTATTAATATCACATTTCACATACACATTACTATTATCACTTGTTCTTTGAAATCCAAACTTGATTAGATATGCATGTAATCTTTCATACCAAGGTCAGGGTGCTTTTTTCAAACCATATAGTGCCTTGTGTAGTTTGGATACCATGTCCTTGTTAGTATTCCCAGCAAATCCTTCAGGTTGTTCTATATAAACTTCTTCTTCAAGAATACCATTAAGAAATGCAGACTTGACATCCATTTGATAAACATTAAATCATTAGCAAGTTGCATATGCTAGTAGAATTCTAACTCCTAATCTAGCAACAGGTGAATAAGTTTCGCCATAACCAATACCTTCTTGTGCATATCCCTTGCAAACTAATCTTGCTTTGTTTCTTATTACATCTCCATCTTCATTCAATTTATTCCTAAAAATTGACTTTGTACTAATAAGATTTTTATCTTTAGGTCTCGGTACTAAAGTCCATGTATTGTTCTTTTAAATCTTATATATCTCTTCTTTCATAGCTTTAGCCCAATCTTCATTCTTGAATGCATCTTTTACTCTTCTTAGCTATAATTCCAAAAATTAAGCATGTCTTGTCTCTTACCTTGCTTCTTGTCATAATTACAGCATCCTTGTCTCCAATTATCTTTCTCGGTGAGTGGTGTCTCCTCACATACTTGGCTAGAACAGGCTCGGTAGTTGGTGGAACTTTATTTCCATCATTCGGTTGTAGTTCTCTTTGTTCAGCGTCCTCAGTTTGTGCTTTCGATAAGGTATCAGGAACATCAACTGGAACATATACAAATCTTTGATAGTCCTTAGGTTCCTTCTTGCTATCCTCGTCATTTTTCTCTACAAATCCATCAATTCTTACATTTGGATTCTCCAGAATTGTTAGTAGATTTTTTTGAACATTTGTAAGCTTTTCTCTTGGTAGAATATCCTAAGAATATTCCTTCATCTCCTTTAGACTCAATCTTACCATCTCTAGCATATTTAAGAATATAGAATCTACTTCCAAATAATTTGAAATAACTTACATTTGGTTTGTGATCATACCAAATCTCATATGGAGTCTTGTGTGTACCTTTCTTCAATTGTACTCGGTTAAGTGTATAAGCAGCAATGTTGACTTCTTCTCTCCAATATGCTTGAGAAATGCCCTTCTCAATCATCAGTCTTCTTGCACAATCCACAATGGATGTATTTCCCCTTTCAGCTATATCGTTATGTTTTAGTGTCCTCGGTGCAGACATTTGTCTCTTTATTCCATGTTCATTACAAAAGAGTGTAAACTCATCAGAAGTAAATTCTCCTCCTCTATTAGGTCTTAGCCACCCAGTCTCCTTTTGAACCCTTGCCTTGTACCACTTAAACATTTGAAAAGCTTCAAATTTTTCTTTTAAAAACATGACAGTCATCATTTCTAGAATCATCATCAACAAACAAAATGAAATATCTATCACCATAGTAACTTTGTGTTCTCATCGGTCCACATAGGTCAATGTGCACTAAGTCCAAAATTCCTTGTGTAACATAAGACTTACTTGTAAACCTTGACTTAGTCATTTTTCCAACTTGACATTCCTTGCACATGACATTCTCAGGTTTCTCCAATCTCAGTAGACCTCTAACTCTATTCTTCTTGCTCAGTTTAATTAGATTGTCCAAATTCACATGACATAACCTCTTGTGCCATAACCATGTATCCTCAACTTTAGCATATAAACAAGTCTTAGTAGATGTATCAAGATAAAATACGTTACCTTTAGATTGTTCTCCTATGGAAATCAAACTTCCTTTCTGATCAAATACTTTTACCTTTCCATACTGAAATTCTAATTGGTGTCCTCTATTGTTTAGTTGTGCCACACTCAACAGATTATACTTTAGTCCTTCAACCCAATAGACATCATCACATCTGGTATTATTCAACAGAATTATAGAACCTTAACCTTTCACAAGGTATGGGGCATCATTACCGAATCTAACATATCCCCCATCATGTTCTTCCATAGTAGTGAACTTAAGTGTGTCACCAGTCATATGGTGTGAACACCCATTGTCTATAATCCAAGTATCATTCTTGCCTACATGTGATATTAGGGCTTTTCCTTCTTGCTTTTCTTCATCAGAATTATCCTTGACCGAAACATATACAACTTGTTCTCTGTCATCATCATCTATGTCATCATCGATTAGCCCTTCATTACTAATATGACATGACTTCTTACCTTTATTTTTGAAATCTTTGAATCTCTTGAATCTATTTTCTCTTTTGTTCTCATCTCGGTTGTATTTCTTCTCATCACTGTCATTTTCAGCACATCTAGCAGCAATGTGACCAATCTGGTTACATTTAAAACATTTCAAAGGTAGTTTACCTCGGTACTTGCCTTTACCTCTCTGCAGTCTTCTAGCTAGTAGAGCTTCAAACTCTCTCTCATTTGCTTCATCTTTAGCATACAGTTCTTCTAACTCACTCTTGCAACTATAAAAATTTTCACATGCACTACTTGCATAACCATCACTAGGTCTAGACTCCCTAGGACTTCCAATCTTCAAAGATGATTTAAATTTGCAAACTCAATCCTAGCGGTAGCAGGTAAACTATTATCAAAATCATTAAGCTCAAAAGAAATCAACTTACCAATAGTAGCATCTAGTGATACAGTCATCTGAGGAATGGATCTCGGTTCTTGTATTGTAGATACTCAAATGGCATACATAGGTAACAATGTCCTCAACAGTTTGCTTGTCACAACTTCTTTAGTTATCTGTCCTCCTGCACCTCTAATAGCATTCACAGTTTCTTTCAGTCTTGTATTGTATAGACTAACATTTTCACCTTCTTTCATTCTCATAGAATCAAATTTGCCTCTTAAGCTTTCAGTTTTTGCCTTCTGAACATGCTACTCTCCACCATCTACTAATTCAATCTTATCCCACATATGTTTTGTTGTATCAGATCCTTGAAGGTCATTATACTCCAGATCGGTGAGAGTAGATGATATCTCAATCATAACTCGTGTGTGGTGTTGTCTTTCTCTTATTTGCTCAAGTGTCAAAGGTCCAAATGTCGGTGGTGAATAATCATTGCCAAGCTAGTATAATGCATACTCTCCAATCCTAGATAAGTGCAAACTCGTTCTGTTTGCCATGTAGAGAAGTTATCCTTATTCAACTTTGGTGCCTCCCTCTTATACATCTTCGGATCTTTAACTCAAGTATTTTAAACTTATCTCTTAGAGTACTCAGCTCTGATACCAACTGTTGGATTACTAAGAGGGAGGTGAAAAAGAAATCTATGATACTTTAAACTTTAAAACTTAACTCTGATTCAACTCGGTAGGATAAACAACAACAACAACCAAATCACCAAATAACCTCAATAACTCAAACAACAGCTTGCATAAATAGTAAATATCATGCACATGAAACATTCAACACATGTAACACCAGATTTCACGAGGAAACTTTATTTGGGAAAAACCTCTGTGGGAATTGTCACCCACAAATGAAAATACTCTTCTGAAGTATGCTCGGCTAAAAGCCAATCCTGTTAAAGATTGTAAAACACATTGTTACATGTGACCCTGTTAGAGGATTTACCTCAGACCCGTTAAGATCTCCACCCTGTTAGGAGTGGCCGGTTAGAGGGCTTTGTTCACAATTTTTTAAAATGTCACCTTTCTCAAGGATTTTACAATAAGACTATTAAGTCCACTCGGTTAAGAGATTTCTCTGTTACAAATGTGAATAAGCAACAATGTATAAAATCATCTATTAAACTACAACTACCTCTTGCTTGACCAGATCCCTTATGCGCTCTCTGACCACTAGCATCAATACTTCATGTCTCTACTCTAGACTTGTATTTTTACCTCTTTGCTCTTCACTGCATCACTCAGTAGCAGATCAACACTTCAACTTTCCAGCTCTGTGTTATTCGAATTCATCATTTAAATAAACTTTGTTTTTGCCTCTTAATCTCCTTGATTAGGTTTTCCTTCAATCACCCTCGGCCATTAGATCAACTTTTAGAATTGATTCAGTGAACTTGAAACTCGGTAAACCGCTTTGGCATCAGCTCAAAACTTGCACTTTTCTTGGAAATAAAATCTCCACTTTTGCCACTTAATCTATACCATAGATCTCTTTCTTGAATGTTCTTGTGCGTAGATCTTGTAACTAACTCCTTCATCCTTGGAATCTTCCAAATCGTTGTGGCTTGCCATTATATGTGTTGTTATCCATGTTTCTAACATTCGTTGTACTAACTAATTCGGGGTTCGGTGACTAACATGCACTGCTCATGCTTCAATGTCTCGTTGTCTTGACCGACTTACATAACCCTTTACCGATAGACTTCTTTCTGCTTGGTAACATAACTCTTTAGTCTTACCGACTTTCCCAATCTGCTTTACCGACTTGATAAAGTAGAAAACAATTATCTCAAGATGAACTTATCAATGTCTAACCTTTATCTATTGCCCAATTAAATCAACTCTAAAAGATATGGCAATTCAATATGAACCAGAAATCAATTGCTTGACATCAATGAGAAAATAACAACTGATCTAATCCTTTCTACAACCTTGTATACCTCTGATCTCGGTTATCATCATCATCTCCATCATATGTATGCAGAGAGGTTGGTTGGAGATCAACCTTCTCCATATCCTCATTCGGCTCCTCTTTTCTCCCTTCTTTTTGTCCCTCTTTCTTCAAAACCATTCAATCTTATCCATGAGCAAAAGGAAGCCCATGGCTAGATGAATCTACCTCTCTCTTCAAAACCAACCACTTAGTCATTTCCTCTTGGGCACAGACTTGCATTGCAAGGAATTGTGCTTGTTGCATCTTTAGGACATGAGCTTGTTGCTGCAACATGTGAGCTTGATAATCAAGATCTTGCTAGCACTGATACTCTTGTTCCTCCTTCATAAGCTTTTAGCTCTGCTTGAAGATTTAACAAAATTTCTCAACAACTCATATCTTCTTGGTTCCCCACATTCTGCTTGTGGGCGGGAGAGTAAGCATGTTGATAGGGGTTAGTAGGAACCTCTTGTGGTCGGTAGGCATATCGTTGGCAGACGGGTAGTAGGCATTAGGGTTTTGCTCATAACTAGGTGTAGCAATGATTTATGGAGCAAAACTACCAACACTCCTAGCCTGATATTGTTGGTAGGAAGGTGGAATGCGTAAATTGTCATGATAAGGGGGAAATATTGTTGGCCATAGTATCCCTCCATGTTAACTCATAGGGGAAGGGGAAGGATTTAAAAGGGAAAAGGGCGCTTAAGAATGAGAACTTCTCTCATACCACCAAAAACTAGCCCAAAGATGGCTATAGAGTTGTCTGGTGCCTAGGATTTGCCTCTTGAAGGCAAAGAATACTGAAGAAGACACCTCTTCCGCAATTCAGAAAACTTTGTCCCGCAAGGCATGCCAAAAAAAATGTTGACACTTGGAATTGCTCCTAGGTGAACGGTCTATGGGAAGCTCAGTGAATGTGGGACCTAACGCTCAATCACCAAGCTACCTTAGGGATTTTACAAGCCGACTCTTCTTACTTGGAGAAGAAAAGGGGACGAAAAAAACTAACATCACTGAGGAAAAACGCCAAACTTTTGGAACACTTTAAACTCAAAATGCACAGGGTATTTCAAGAAATGAAATATCAAGGCAAATATGTAGTGTATAGGTCCAGGAATATTTGCAGAAATACATTACCACAATAAATAAAAGATAGAGTGAACCATGCAATACACTCACATAATAGAGAAGCCTGAATGCATATTCTATTAGTAAAGCTTAAACACAGATGAACTAAAGTCTGAGATTACATCTAACCAGCACAGAAATATTCATGAGCACTAAAACTCCAAAATCAAAGGGTTGAAAGCACGATCAATTCATATTAAGAATTCAGGCTAACCATTACAGTTTGAGGATTACAAAATAGAACAAAGCTTTTTGCAAGAGTCTTACTCTATTTCCGCTCAAAAGTTAAGTCTAAAGTCCCCCTCTTAAACATTAAAATGGTCTGTATATATAGCTAAGGCAATGTTTGAAAACCCTAACAGAAAACAGGTCAGATAGAGTGCTACATGTTCCATTCCGCCAAGCTTTTTATGTTGGGTCACATTGTTGACCCTAAAAATATGACAACTGGCATATGTTTCCTATAGACAGAAGTGGATTCTCCATTATTATGCTCAGCTGGCACTCCTCAGTAATCATGACCATAGTTTCACCGACAACCGCGTCAAAACCGAAAGAAGCAGCAACACTCTGGAGCTGGATGCATGGAAGTGTTTGGTTGCAACAGGAAGAACATGTGGCATGCTGGTGCGAAAGCTTCCCTCGAACAAAAGCTAAAGTCTGACCAATCCCTGCGAAACACCCAAATTTCACACACGGAAGGTAATCGGGTCCCACCAGCAAAAAGAGATTTGGCTGGAAAAAAGGACACGTGGCACCCAAGCGGGGAAACTGCCTCAAAAGAAAACCACACCTTCTCTAATCACACGCGAGATGACTACATGTCATGTTCAAAAGAAAACCCAGGCCCACTAGCACAAGAGAAAAGTCATTTAGCGTCTGAGGAACACATGGCACCTCAACAGGATCTTTGTTGAACAATTTTGAAGGTCTAGACCAAGATGCACGTCGTGCCAATAGATGGTGAAGCATGCTGCTACGAAACAAACCCCTGCGGAAAAGAAAAAAGGAGCGTCGACATAAAGTTCTCATCCGCAGCATTGTGGATTTTTAATTCACAATACTCATATTTGATCCCATCTCTTCTTCTCTTGGAAGGTAAGTGTGGATACCTTCAAAAAATTAAGAGTTTCTCTCGATAATCAAGTTTAAAGATTAAAAAATATGACTCGTCCAATAATGACAACTTTTATAAAACTAAAGCTATCATATCTTCATTATCCGCTAGGTGCTAGATATTGAACAATTAATCACTTAGATTTATGAAAAGCAACAAATACTCAGAGATTGAGTCCACCGTACTCTAATATAGAAGAAAACAATATGTTGTTCAAATACACGGCCTCACCAACCTCTATTATCTGATGTTTGTTTTTCCATACTCTTAAAGAATGGCTATATTAGTAATTATAGACATTAATATATCTACAACAAGCAATTTCTAAAGGATTATATCACTTAGGTTCTTGAAATGTAACAAATATTCTAATATGAGTCAACCATATTCTAATATGGAAGAAAGAAGTTTGTTCAAATACAAGGCCTTACCAACCTCCACTATCTGGTGGTTTATTTTATCATACTCTTCAGGAATGGTTAGTAATTTAGACATCAGTACAACTACAACAAACAATTTCTGAAGCATTAAAACTTCCTTATGCCTCATGTGCCATAATCCTCTAGATCCTTTAGATCCTTGTCAAGCCTATCCTTCAACGTGGTCGAATCAACTTCATGATACTGACAAGTGGTAAGAATCTTAAGCCTCAATATTGTATACTATTTAACTTTTCAATAGTGCTGAAGCGGTTTTTTTATACAGGAAACCTCATTCCGTAGTGTAGCTAAGTTTCGGATTCTGGCATTACTTTGTTCAATAGTTTGATTTAGTCCCTCTGAACCTAATTTCAAACAAGCATTTAAATTTTTTTTATAGCATTTAACTAAAAATCGATTCGTTCAAAATTTTCATTTTGTGCAAACTTACTAGTGTGAAGCGACTGTTCCGTAATGGAATCTCCCATGTCTCAAGGACGTGCACTTTTGTACACGATGCATACATGCATCACTCCTTACAATCATTTCATTCGGTTGAAGATCGGTCACTACTACTGCATCGCTATGACAACACTCGAGATTTCCGGATCAAATTCTTCTACAAGATTAAACTTGTTAACAAAAGGGCTGGAGTGGAAACCACTCCTAGTAGAAACGTTAGACAAGGTATTTGAACAACTCTCCAAATCATACTTGCCTGTTCATATGAAAAGCGATCACTCACGCTGCTTACATATTTGCATCCTCACAAATGAATACAATAGACCTGGCTTACTAATTCTAGGATCTCATATCATATTAATTTAAATTAGAAAAAAGGAAATTAGAAGCAGAACCAAAACTACAAGCAAGCAATGCGTTCTTGTTCGAATTTTGCTTTTTAAGCAGCGTTACAATGGAAAGGCGTGTCGGCTATCAATAAAACAAACTACGAATGTAAAGTAAAATCTCAACAAAATAATTATTTCTCTTAATTTGAATGCTAGGTTAAACATTTTATATTCCCACCTTGAACAAACACTAATTTATATGCGTTGTGCAGCTATAATATATCTATAGCACGCACAGGGTTTCGCTATACATTTTTATTTTTCCATCTTCTGCAATCCTTTTGATGAGTTCTGGTTGTACCTTTTCAGTTTCTGTGGTTTATTTATGTCAATACCTATTAGATAATAGTCACCAATATGCTAACACCAATTCATCCAAATAAATGTTTCTACTCTTTGCCTTCTGTTATATATCATCTTCCTTCGAACTCGTAAATGATATCATCTTTTTGTTTTCTTCTATTGTTATTGTAAGCTTTCATAGAACAGCTAGAACTCGAACATAAGACCCCTCGTTTTTTTGTTGGAGTGCCCCTTAAACTACTCTAGTAGTAGAAGGCTTGGGGGCTCCTGGCTCTGAACCTAGCTGTAGATTTATAAAACACAAAAATATACAGTAAAAATAGAGAATAACACAAACACAAATTATAATCTTTATTCATCTTCCAGCATGGATTATAGTTTGCAGGATTGTACATCAAACAATAATAAAACTCTATTTTATAGAGCTCATAGCCCTTTACAATAAGCGATTAATATGCAGCTCAAAATAGCAGAGAACTATTAAAATTCTCCCTCAACATGCATCATTCTCTCGTCTTGATCACTGGCAGTGACTGGTAGTTAAATGGTGATAAAAACAATATTAACTTAACTATTTAAAACATCACATGACAACTACATTTTGATCGGTTGAGCCGAAACAGAGACTTTGCATCAATTATCTTCACCCCCCCGCCCCCGATTTTAAGACTCACAACTTGATTTTCAACTTTTGAAAACTGGATCTTTGCAACTAGATGTGTGACATCATTGTACAAGGTAAATCACTGTGGCAAAATCTAAACTTCTGCAACCCATAGGACAATAATACCATCACTATAGTCTTATAGGTCCTCACATAGTATACTTCTAATAGAAGTCAACTATCTATTTACTCATCCCTCTTCTTAATAAGAGATTGTAAGGCTCAATCTTCACCTTCTTTCTCTAACATAGAGGACTCGTGACACTTTCATGTGTCAATCAGAACAACTAGTCATTGACTGCTTCATTCAAACATCAAAACCTTTTTTCACCATTTTCTCTTTTGACATGCAATTTTTTAGGTTTGTACAATCTTTTCAACATATTTGTCACCCTTTGCCAGCAAGATCTATGAATCCAATCATAATCAATTTGCATACAACCTTTTGTAGATTGTCCACTGCATTCTCTATTCCAACACAACTTTTCACAATGATTCTTTAAACCACAAATTCTACAAGGGTGAAGATCCCAACATTTATCTGCTTCATGTCCTTCCTTGTGACAATGCGAACACCGCATACATTCATTTCTTTAATCTAACTAATTTAAACATGCAACACATGTTACATAATTTCTCTCTTCCTTACCAAATCCAAGGCCTTCATATTTTGGCCTCATAATCAACTGAATGGACTCTCTTATGCCTTGTCCATGTTTGCCTAGTCCTCTTTCTTTGAGTCTCATTTTCTGTATGATCTCCAAACCAATATTATTATGGAAACAGCAGTCATTTTTAGCAATACAACTGACACCTCTACATGCAAACACATCCTTACCTTCAACATCATCATCTTTACCTGAAGAAACATTAGGTGCGTCATGTATAATTGATAGATCCAGAGAACAAACCAAATCTTTTGTGCCACATGAGACATCACTAACTAATGACTTTGATTTCAAAAGCTCGTTTCCTTTTTTCAATAAATTTAACTTTTCTTCTAATTCTTGATTCTTCTTTTTAATAATACCCAATTCCTTTTTAAGAATATCATTTTCACAAATCTTCTCATAAATTTCATTCACAAAATGTCTTATTATTTCTATCATTTCTAAATCACACTTTTTATCTTTCATCAATTCTTCTTTTGAAAGATCTTTCGCACATATCAACTAAGATTTTCTTTCTTAACCTTTTTACTAGTCTTCCCCATTGAAACAAATAGTTTTTTAAACACAAATAAATTACCTGATCTTGCTTATAGATCTTTCCTTTTGGCGGCTCACAAGTCGTGCCCTTTTATTTTGACTTGAAATCTCTTTCCCTTAGCAGTTTCAACAACAATAATGCAATCTCTTTATGCAATGAGCTTTCTTTCAATGTTTAGTGCTCTTAAACTGGATGATTTCTTGCACTTCAGCCACTTCGCTAAATAGGGCAATTGTTATCATTGGTAGGAGATCTCTTCTTGCATGGTATTCAAACACCAACTTTGTTCTAAATCTGCAACTTGCAAATGTTAGGC
The DNA here is from genome assembly GCA_018584345.1 of Thuja plicata. Classification (NCBI taxonomy): domain Eukaryota; kingdom Viridiplantae; phylum Streptophyta; class Pinopsida; order Cupressales; family Cupressaceae; genus Thuja; species Thuja plicata. The sequence goes on from MU224560.1 coordinate 265,410, forward strand.
CACTGGTCACCTATGATCTTTCTTCCAAAGATCTGTGACAATGTTTTCTCAACTAAGCGGACACCATAAATTTGTACTCTTTCCTTGGACAAAAGCTTTAGCTTAACAGTAAATCACAGATCTTGGACACTGCACTTCTTTTTTTAAATTTTATGACCGTGTCCTCTATTTTTACCAGTGTTCTTTCTCCTTATACAACGACCCTGTCAAACGCAGCGATAAATTTAATTTGTTTATAGATCCCATGTCTTTCACCGTACCTGGAAATCAATCTTCTTTCAAACTCTACACCTCTTGCTCTACTATAACAGTCCCATGCCCAAGATCTTTTCTTGTTGGCTTTAATGATTTAGATTTGGGAGGTAGTTTGAATGACTATAAGTCTACATCTGGAATTTTTTTTGCTTCCGGTTTGATTACATCGAGCTCAAAAAAAGAAAATATTGCTGCCCTATCATCCACGGAAGTAGAATGTGACAATCGCTTCACCAGGTACACAAGCTCTTTGGCTTAGAAAGGTTTTAGAAGAAGCTGGAGAGAAGCAAGTACAACCAAATATTTTGATCTGAAGTATCATTTTATTAGGGACTTAGTGCAGAGAAAAGGAAGTATAATTGAAGCACATAAGCACCCAAGATTAACGAGCAGATATCTTCACAAAAGCGGTTGTAAAAGCTCAGTTTTGGCACTCCAAGACAAGATTGTTAGTGAGAGGATTATAAATCTATATGCTTTACTTTCCTCACTATAAACAACAAAAATGTATGACTCACTTTTTCATCTAGCTTTTGTCTATTTTGATCAAGTACATGGACATATGCTAAACAACTGAAAACTTTGAAATGATTCACATTGGGTCATTTCTCATATCATGCTTCATATGGAGTCGTCTTGTCAAGTGCACTGGTAGGACTCCTATTGAGAATGTACACATTTGTAGCAACTACATCTCCCCAATAAGAGTTGCTCAAACCCTTGGTTTGTAACATGCTTGTCATTTCTACCACTAGCTCTAGTACTATGGTAAGCTTTCATGGACCAGCTAGGACTCGAACCTAGGACATTCCATCTGTGTTTGGAGTGTTCCACCTCTAAAGCTGCTAACTCCCATAAGACAAAAGCCATTATTAGTTTGGATGTAGCTTATTTGCAACAACCATTTAATTTTTTTTCCCACCAATCATTACTCATTCCTACATAATTTGTTCTTAAAATCCTTTATGTTTCTGTGTCCTTATATTTTTGGAGTGACAAGTCTTACTTCTTTTCAATCTAGGAATCCACCATTTAATTTTTATTTTCGCTGATCTCTAATGTACAATTCCACAACAATACTTGACCTCGTGGCTGAATTCTTTCTCCCTACAATTTTTATCATTCCCCTATAGACTATAGTAACTTGATTTTCATCTGCTTCCACTATTTCTATAATTATGTCTTTAAGGAGGATTCATTATTTAATTTTATGCTTTCCTTCATTTTGAAACTCAATAACACACAAAATTAGAAAATATTTTATTAATCTTTTGTGAACTTTGCACAAATCTATAATTTATCAATATCATTGTATTCAAACAATTCCTACATCATATATTTATTTTGATACTACACTTAATATGTTGTTAATATCATCTACAATAAATATTTATCTATTAGTAATATAAGATTGTCTAATTATGACATATTAGAAACTATTAGTTGTTCAATAATTTAGATAACAAAATATTTTCCTTAATCACATTTTAAACTATAGGGAGGCATCCCAACCTAGTGATATATTATCTTTATTCAAAATGTCATTGATGTCTCTATGCAACAAATAAAGTTGATATTGTTTTCAATTATAATGTACGTTGATTATGTTCTTATTATTATAAACTATGATTATGCTCATCTTATCACATTCTCTATTGGTCTAAGAAAATGAATTACCATTTTTCAAAGAGTTTTATTGATAATATCAATCATAGTGATATTTCATATATTCTATTCTTATATTTTTTAGTTTTAAAACAAACGAATATCTACAAATTGATAGGCATCACTAATAATGTTGAATACTGAAAACTTCTTCTTGAGCTTATTTTCTCATAAGCTTCCCTTAAAGATTCTATCTATCTACTATTACAGTTCTAGCTTTGTGAATTCCCCTCTTGAATCATGTCTTAACTTATCATTCTTCCCTCTTTTCATAGTTATGGTGTCAACCTTCATATCATATTATTTTGAAACTTTTTAATGGCTTCTAGCTCATCTTTTATAGTTCCTACCTTAGATAGGTGGGCACTTGGGTGACTCCATATTTATTGATTCTTTAAATATGTTATATTTGATTTTTTCCTATAGTGATTTTATCATAATGTTATTAAAATAAAATTATAAAGAATTCACTATTAGAAATAATTGTGAAGAGTGAAATTTGTATGAGGCAAGCTAAAATTGTGTTCTGTGTCATTTTATTGAGACATTTGCAATAGTCAATAGAATGAAATATTTACAATAGCCAATAGTTAAATAGTTAAATAATCTGTGAATAGAAGGTGAATAACTAAATGTGAAACTAGACTAAAAAACATCTTTAGACACTAAAACATGATAGAACCATCCTTAAAAAAAAATTATGTATCACTCTTAATTGTTAAAAAGAAACATATATTTTCACACTAATATAATAAAACAAATACAAATACAAAGAAAGATTAGAGCAGTTTCATCAAACATATTGTAAACCTTAACATACTAACACGCGTATGGATAGTCATCCATCCCTTATTTTCTTCTCTCTTGGAACATCGAGCGTCGTCTTGAACATAATTAATCTCATATCTAGTAGATTGCCAATAAAAACAAACGTGAATAGTTTATTGTAAACTACTTCCTAAAGATAGAGGATTCCCATCCAAATATCAATGGTATCTTCTCATGGTCCTTAGAAATATTGATATGGACGCATATCCTTTTAGGAGAGTAAAGAACTTATCATGCTCCGAGCATGGGAGAAAATAGCTGGACCTATTAATAAAGGAAATTCCAAAGTTTAAAATGGTGAGGTTGGTCAACTCTAACCATATAGACGCTTCTAAGCAGCATTATCTAGAATATAATAATAATAATGTTTCCATTACATTTCTTAGGGACAATTGTTTTGTTCTTACATTACATCATACACGATGATCTAATATTTTCTTATATGTTACGCAGAAAAACACTTTTCTTTCTCTTAATTCATGTTTCACTAAGGGTCTGTTTGGTACCAAGCATTAACCTAGAATAAGCATTAGTTAATGCTGGAATAATTTAATTCTTTGTTTGTGGCATTTTTTGAATTCTCGAATTAGAAAACTAATCCCCATTTGGAGGCCAATGCTTGCATTAGTTAATTCCAAAAAAAAGCCGGAATTTATTTTTTATTTGAGAATAAGCTATTTATGGATTCAAATTTATTTATTTTTATTAATTTTTTTTTTTTTATTTTTTTTTTTTAAATCGTTTTTTAATCTTTTTTTTTTTTAAATGTGGGTATGTATATATATATATACATGTGTGTATATATATATGTGTGTGTGTGTGTATACACACATGTGTATACACACATGTGTATATACACGTGTGTATATATGTGTGTATATACACACATGTGTATATACATGTGTGTATACATGTGTGTATATATACGTGTGTATACATGTGTGTGTATACATGTGTGTGTATACACACGTGTATATACACGTGTATATACACACATGTATATATACACATGTGTATATTGTATATACATGTGTGTATATACATGTGTGTGTATATACACACATGTATATGTGTGTATATGTGTATGTGTATATATGTGTGTATATGTGTACACAAGTTAAAAATACATATTATTCAAATTAATTAAAAAAATAAAAAATAATCCTTATTCCAATTCTACAATATGGGATCCAGACGCAAAATAGCTTATTCCAGCTTTCAATTTTAGAATTAATTAATCCGAGAATAGGTCCTTATTCTGGAATAGGCTTATTCTGGATAAGTTAATGCCATGCACCAAATGGGCCCTAAAAGATAAAGTATACACGAAGTCAATTTATACACGTCTTAAATTCCAAGAATATAGTCAAAGAAAATTTTAATAAACATTTTCCATTAAAGTTGAAGCACATGGTCAATCAAATTTATTATTAATTTTTCTCATATCTTTAATCTTACGATTAATCTTAGAGGATGATTGTACTAAAGATCTTGCAACTACTTAACAAATTTAAATAAGCTAAAAGATGATTTGTAATTTTAAGTCTTTTAAACATTTATTATTTAAAATATTAAAATCCTTCTTTTATAATTGTTAAATACAAATAACTATTATTTTATTTTTCTTTATAGAAGGATATTCAATTATTTTTCAAAAATGTTTTTAAATTTTTTTTATATATCTAATGAAACCTAACATTTTTGTATATATCTAATGAAATCTATTATTACTAATATCTTGTTGAACAAATTATAGAAAATTTAATACATTTATTATTTAATGTTAAAACTTACTACCCATATCATGTGCTTATTTGGTTTTGATATACAACTAATAATGTATAAATTTGCTTGTATTTAGTTATAATTCGTATCTATAATATAATCTTGTACTTAATATTTCCTTTCATACATTAGTATTGATGGTGATAGAATATAGAGTGTAAAAGTTCATTTTCTACAATGTTTGGTCAACATTGAAATTTGTCACCCAAATTTTATATATAACATATATTTAATATCTACCGGTTTTAGAAAATAGGTACAACAATAGTGGAAGTGTATGAAGGGAATGTATGAAAAAATATTACGAAAAAGTTATATATATATATATA
>MU224560.1:275283-319063 GCA_018584345.1 Thuja plicata
TATATATATATATATATATATATATATACTAGTTCATGTCTATAGTACTAAATAGAATAGTTCTAAAGTAAAATAAAGTAAGCCTTTAGATAAATATAATCACTTGAAACTTGATATTTAGTAATGCTTTCTTAATAGAAATGTATTTAAGATATCTATAATAATTAAGTAAAACAACGCAATATTCTTTTTAGCTATCTACCCAAAATAACAAAAAAAATTATTAATTTTAAATTAAAACACCTAATTATTAATGATTCCAATATTATTGATATTGTTACATTATAATTAAATTATAATTAAACCAACATAAATATCTTAAACTTATTTAATTAAAAGATATCCAAAATATAAAACTATTCACCTACACTAAATAATAAATTCAAAATACACTTGAAAACTACTATTTTATGACATCTTTTAAATACATTATTTAAAATATTTATAACAATATATTACTTTACAGAATATCGTCCCTCTTCATCCTGTAGCAAATTAACTACATAAATGTAAAAAAGTAGTATACTCCAATATCAATAAAAAATAATAATATTACTTTAAAACTGCTTTAGAGTCGCTCGCCCGACTCTGATTACAGATACTTCGTACCCACAGTCAACATCATACATTGTACGCAAAAATGGAGGACTATATAATTCCCTAAAAAGTCGCTTCTAATTCTAGATAGCAACGCTGTATTGAATCCAGTTCAATTTTTTGGAGAAGATCCCCAGCGCAGAAGGTCCACAATTCTCCCTGCATTGCAGTTCTCGTCAATTTATATTATCTGTCTCCTCTATTTAGTCTTCAGAGATTTCGTTGCAATTAACCCATGAAATGGTTAACTGTTGTCTACGTTTTACTTCTCAGCCGAGGGTGAGTAATTTAATCGATTCTGTCCGCTTCCTTCAGTATCGACTACTTCTTCGCCGCCATCTTTTATTGACTCTATAAAGCTAATCATTCAGCAACTTAAGCTACTTCATCCAACTGATCAAATCGATCCACTCGTCAGCTTTATTGAGTATCTGCTGCCGACGATAAACATAAGTTACCCCGATTCAGACTACGCTCTATCACATTTTACCGATAATTTATCAGGTAATGTTTAATTGACTATTTGTATGCTCGTTATGCAGGCTTCGCCAAGAGAAGAGTCCGCTTCCTCCTTTTCGTTGGATTCCAATAAATGACTTCCTGCTGAGTTTACAGAGAAAATTTCAGCAGAAGCGCTAAGGAGCAAGGTACTGTTTAAATCCTTACAAACAACTGCTCCTGGAAAAAAGACTTGAAGCAGTTGAAGGAACTCGTGCCTGGAAATAGCGATAGAGCAGACGAAGCGGTTCAAATCATAGTTGGGGGGAGATCATGTTGTGATGACAGCAGCAAGGGAGCACTTTCCAGATCGGTTACGTTACTACTCTCTACCCATTTATTTATTTGACTACTACAACGAATTTGTTGAACCGTTCCCCGGCAAGACTGTCCATCGTTTATGCGCGGTTATTTATGCTCTTGCGATCACAATCACGGCCATGTTCGCACGCGCGCCTAGACTGTTGCTTTTGTCACGGTCACGTTACGTTTGTAGGTGATTTAGAACAATCCATTGAAAAAGTCAGCGTAAGTGTTTTTAATAAAATGTGCTTGGAAATATGTGGATTGTCCAGCTTTATAGTCAAGATGTTGAAATAGTGGGCTGTAACTTTGGTTCATCAGATCTCTTCATTGTTTACGTCTCGTCGCTTTTTTTATTTGCTAGGACTTATTCATCCAAACAGTCCATTCACAATTTTAGAGGTGGTAAAAATATATAATATAAATTTAGTTGCAAAAAAAAATTCAAATCTGAGTATTAATTTAAAATTGATATAAATTTTAAAGTTCATTGTTTTTGACTTGTAATTTATAGACATCTTATGAGTTCTATTTGTAAATGATTTTAGTTTTTGTGCAAAATTATATATTTTTATACAAATATAAAAATCTGAACTAGTTCAATCTAATGACATTTGATTGAATGGGATTACATCAAATATTTTAGATAGAACAACGGTAAACTTAAAAAAAAGTCACTTTACTCTTTGAGAAATCAAAGAAAATCATTTCAAAATATTATTTAGTAACACATGAAACCTTTAATATTATTATTAAAAATTATAAAATAGAAAACTCTTTAGTATAATATTTCAGTGTTACAATAAATATAGCTCTATTAATATATATATTATTATTATTAAACTTCATATTGAAAACTTGCTTCATTTCATATGAATGCCATCGTTTCAATTAAAAAAAATTAATTTTGATATATATGTTCATTTGTTATGCGTAAGATCTATTCTTTAATTCATCAAGAAAAGTACAATATCTAATATTATAGATTCGGTTAAATTTCATTGGGTATTGTTTGCCCTCGTTTCATAAGGGTGAGGGGTTTCATTCATCACAATATACATATATACTTTCAAAACACTTTTTCAAGTATAAAAATGAATTTCGTTTTTCAGGGCTGGGTAGTTTACTTTTTATTTTCAAAACCTGGAATTCCGATAGCGTAAGCTTTTATTCTTCCACGTCCTAGAAAAATAACGCACAGTCGACAAATGGTTTCTAGTAGTTGCCGTCGACTAGTTTGCTTCCCTCGATGATACATTTCAACCTTGAGGTAGGAAAATAAAACTAAACGAATTTATTTGCCAGGACACCAAATCAAACTCTACTCAGAGTAATTGTGAGCAGAAAATCTACCCGTATACATAATCTGTTGTTCCAGAAAAAACATCTAACGATTTAATGGACACACCAGATAGCACTGCTGTAGAGACTCGACCGACCCACCAGACAGCATTTTCCCCCGTTCGTTATTCATCGTTTCAAGAAAACAATGGGCAACATCAAGGCAGACAACATTTAAAATAATGATTGTTCGAAAAAACTCATTGACGATTTGTTCGACACAAAAAGCAGTGCGGTATAGAACTGCGTGCAACGTAACTTTTAAAAAGACGGTTTCGTGCTATGCCAACAATTAAACCTTTTCGAACATTGACGCAATCGACAATAAAAAAATTAATTGCCCAGAGCTTTAATTTTCGAAAAGTGATTGAAATTGCCGACGTACGGAACGGTGTCGTCCTCACTTTCTGAACCGTTCCCGTTCTATTGATGTGGCCGAAAGGGTATATTCGTTATCCAGCTGTCAATTTGACGGTACCGTGCGCTGGCTTTAGCACGGGAATATACATCAAAGATTGCTTGTTTTAGGTTTATGTACACATCACAGAGAAGGCCGTGGGACGGCTGAAGGGAGCGACTTCGGGGTAAACAGTTCTGGAGATGAGTAATGGATTTGTTGCTTTCAGGAAAGGGAAATGGATTATTTGCACCACTTGGTATGATTGCGAAGAGTGGAAGCCTAACGGGGTAATTGTGAGTTGTGAGTGGGGAAAAGGAGGGGTATAAAAAGCAAAAGGGTGGTACTACGCTCACATCAAATTGACACAACGGAACACTGACAAAAGCAGTACCGTTATGTTGCCTCGAGACTATCACTCTCCGGGTCATTCGGCGTTACCTGACACCATCTATCTTACCCATTTTAATTATTCAAATACCCACCTTACATTGGAAAGGGTCCTTATATTTATCTCACCACTTGATTTAATAACGATGCCGTTCCATTCTTGACCTAATCTCCACCACATAATCTGGGTAAGGATTCCATTCAGAGCCTGCGAATGGGCATCTGCATAAGTCCTCCAATTACCCCAGCCCCGTAGGACGCCTCTGCAATTTTCTCTCATTCTTGGAGATTTTTCGCTGATTGTTTTAATTGATTCATTATCATGACGCCTCAGTGCCTCACGGACTATTATTAGCAAGTCAAGCCGATTTTATATTGATATTGTTACAATAGCAGCCAATGAATGTTTATTGACATTATATTTCCATAGACACTTTGAATTTTTTATATGAAAAATTCGGAGGTTTTATCAGAAGCATTCTAGTTTGAGTTAAAGCCAATTTTATGGTCGCTTGTCATCCACGGAATTTCATATATGGCTTTGCTTTTATTCATTCCGCACATCTCGTAAAATTCAAAATAACTGCCCCCTTGTATTCATGATTACTTTCATGATTTTCGGTTCAGACAGCAATGGAATTCTCACGCAAATAGCATGCCTTTGATAGAGAAAAAGACAAATTAACTGATATCGAAAGAAACAAACAATACTAGTAAGCCCAGCCGGAATTTTTATCTTGATGGAAAATCATTGTTCTCCAAAACAAGAGGAAATTCTCTTCAAGTTTCAGATTTGTCGTTTCATTTTATTAATAAACAGCACTTTAGTACTCTTATTATTGTGCTATTATCCTTTTCACAAACTAATTGAAGAGGAAGCTCTCTTCATGTTTCAGATTTGTCGTTATATTTTATTCAAAATACAACACTTAAGTACTCTTGTTAATGAGGTATTATACTTTTCACAAACTAATTCTATATAAAGGAAATCATTATCATGTACTCGATTTTTGTTCTCACAAGGAGGTTTCAACTGAAACAGTTAAAACGTGAGAGTTCGAGTACAAGTACATATATTTGAGTGGTCGTGATCATAAGAAGCAAATGCTGAAATTCAGCCTGCCTGAACAGTTGAATAATATTGGCGAAATTTCCGGAAAAAGGATTACTTATTGAAGGCTCTACATTTCACACTGCTCTATCAACAAGAATTAGAATGTAATTGCAACGATCGTTCCAATTTTCATTCGAGCCCATATTTTACTCCAGGATTCGAATCATCGTGAAATGCGCAAGGCAACAAAGAAAGAAAGCCACATTGTAGCAGAAAATATAAAATCCTACTATTTCTTTACATATGATGGTTAAAATTTAACTCTTAAATGGCTGACAGAATCTTCTCAAAAATTGATTTAAGAGTTTGGTTCAGTCAGCTCTTCGGACCCTCTTATAATGTTTTTATACAAATTTGTTATTGCTTCTGATTTAACTGTGTATATTTTTAAAACGCTTCCGATCAGATCATGTTCAGTGATCCTATCAAAACCGAAAGTGATCCAAAATGTAAATTGAAAAATAAACCCAGATAAAATTAAAAACGATCATATAATTCTTGTTTTCTAATCCTAGTCAAGTCTTGACCGTCCACAACAATCATTCTTTCGTTCATACCCTAGTAAAGTCTTAACCGTCCCCAACAATAGTGTTATTGAGGTGGACGAACCGAAAGAATTTCGTACAGGCGAAAATCTCCCAATCGTCACTCGGAATAAACATGAGAGGCTCAAAGGCTGGTTACACGCAGAAAAATATGCGATGCTACAAACCCTAATTAGGCTTCTTTCAAACAAGCCCAAGCTTAAAGCTTATTACTACAACAGCTAAATTAGTATAGAATTTAGTAGTAGACAATGAGAATCTTCAAATAATTAGTGGTAACAGTTTTCAGGCGAAAGGCTGTGCAAATGAGGAGAAATGATCTTCACAAGTCACAGTCCTTATGTAGAGGTTGAATGTAAAATGATATTAGAAATTGTAAACAGTTTTCAACCGAAGCATTCAGCGGAAAAAGCAGTAACGAATCCTCGCAAGTTACAATCCATATACAGTGGTTGAGAGTTGAATGATTTTCTTTCAACTTATTTTCGATTGTGGATTATGAGGAGGATGTTCAAATCAATATTCTGTTTTTCGCCACGTATTTTTTAGTAGAAAAGAAATCAATTTCGAACAGTTCGTCGGAAATTTTCATATACCTGGTTTATTTTCAATGTTGGTAACAAATCTGAATTGTTTTGATACCGTGGAAATCTTAGTAATAAAAGACTAAAGGGAGCTATATAGTCTATTCTCGCTCATTAAATGAAGAACAAAATCAGATTTTCTTTGGCAATTCTACCTATAAAGGTAAACATCTCCATATTGCAGACTGATAATTGAAATCACAAAGCAGGAAGCAAATCTAAGCTGGAAACTCAAATATTTGAATAAGATAGAAGGCATACCTTAACTCCCTTGCTAACACCGCATATTATACGAAGCCGTTGCCGTTTTCTTTTCGTTTCTACAGTCTCAGCTCTTCTTCGTCCAGCTTTCCCTATTTCCAGCAAATGCGCGCCAATTGTCCTCTTGCGTTTGCAACTGATAGTTTTTGCGCTTTCTACTGCTGTCTCCATCAGCGCCATGGTTTCCTTTAACTTGCAATTACCTTTGGCTGAATCCGCTGATGTTTCCATCGCCAAGTTTTCTGATGACGAATCCGAAGGATTGTTAACCGGTGGAGCGGCAGCAAAAATATCAACTATTGACCGCTTCTTTTGTGCCTTTGATTTCTGTCTTTGTAATTTACCATGCTTTTTCTGTGCGTTAGATGCTTGTGCAAGGCAATCATCCATGTGAGCATTCACAGCAGTTACAGTAGTCGAGGTAAACGTTTTGCAGACCGGGCAAACTTTCAGTCCCGAAACATCATTATTGCTAATGTCAAAAACATTCACCGACTCAGATTTGTTTCCCTCAACATTCAGATGATCAATTTTGTTTTTCTCAGTCTGTGTTAAATTTGATCCCGCTGGTACCTGATCTCGCGCCATTTTTCTAGCCTTCTTCGGCCTTTCGATTTCCTCTCCGAAACCTGCATGCGTTAATAACTTCGAATCCCCCTTGGGAAAATCAAATTTAAAACCCAGTACCTGCCTTTCTGTCGCCGGAGCTTTATCCGGTTTTCCGTTCTGGTTTTGCTTTCCTGTAGCAACATCTTCATTCCTATCACTATCAGCCTTTCCCTTTTCCTGTACCTGTGGCAGCTTTTTCTCTCCATCTGACTGCGGAGTAAATTTTGGAGTTGAAGTGGCTGCTGAAGAACGATGGCGGTGGCCATTATTATACCGCCTTTCGTATTTACTTTCTCTTCTCTTTATACCATCTTCTCTATTAGCAGTATTGTCGTCCGGTCCAGAAATTTTGACTGTGCTAAGTTTTCTAATTTGTTCTTCTAGATCCTTGGAAATGGCCGCATCCACTTCCGAAACAATAATCCCCTCACTGTTGCCTTCCGGCTGATCTCCATGGCGCTGAATCGATGTGGAGCTTTGAGATCCCCACCATCTGTATGTCGGTCTTTCAAGAGGTGGAAGCACCAGGTTTCGACCTTCTCTCAAGCAATCATCAAGCAGACTCTCCGAGAAAGGCCATGATTTCCTGATATTTACATCCCTAACTTTGCCCGCATATTCACTGCAAATCGATGTCAAACGAACATTTATTATCACAATCTACTGACTAATATTTATGGTAAGAAACTAGGAAAATAGAAAACCTTACCGAATAGAAAAACCTTCAGAAATTACTCCGGTACCAATAATGATCGACCCTTCCGAAGGATTATCTGGATTTGACAACACTTTCGAATTGAGAACAGATTTCTTGCGGGATTCCCGAGCATTTCCGTCGGCACATTCGTGCGAATTGAATACAGCGTCCATCTCTACTTTTGAGGAATACCAAAACTGGCGAAGAGAGATCCGACGAAAATTCTGCCCGTGACCAACACCACTTCGAAAAACCAAAATAAGCCTCAACTATTGTCTTCCCCTCAGTATCGAGCCTTCTGTCAAAGCTCAAAACATGCGGAGACTGAATTCTATTTTCCAAAGCCTGTATCTAAGTCAAGGAAATGTATTGTAGAAACAGAAAGCTGGATTAACGTTTAAGACTCGAGCTTCCAGTGACCTGCCATGGCAATATTTTTTAAAATAAAATGGCTCAGAATCCAGATACGCTTCAGACGCTCCAAAGTATTACTAAAGCCTTAAATGGCGGAACGTAGAAAGCGACTAATCTCCCCAAATAAAGCCTTTCCAGATCAGAAAGGAAAAACAGGCAAGGCCAAAACGAAAACTTAAACACAACAACCGATTTGATACATAAAATAAACTGCCATATCCTCAAAAGAAAGGTCAAAGGTTCAGCGATTCAAGTTTTTTGAGGCGAAAATGTGACAGAAAACCCCAGCAAAACAACAACTACAGATGATGCTAAAAATTTTCCAATAATGCGCCCTAGGGTTTCGAATCTTGTTCAGAAATCCTTTTCTGATCTCAACATACAAACCTTTAACAGAAAACAAAAGACAAACCCATTTACAAACAAAATGAACCTTAAACAATGATAAAACCAAAGGAAAAAGGGGGGCGAAAAACTCAGAGAGTATTGAAGCCACTGACCGTAGTTGGAATCGAAGAATCGATGGAGAAAATCATCAGAAACGCCCATTCTCCATTTCCGTCTCAACTCGATCTCCATGTGGGAAAGTGAAAAAAATGTGGAACAGCGAAAGCGGATGAGGGCAAGTAGTAGGTACGCAACCCCATCATGAGCATCCCTAAATATGGATGCCTTATGATCATATCTCCTTACCATCCCATATGTATGAGAGATGGTGCTCTGAATGATTGTGACAGGAAAGGCTGGATGTGGGTCTCTGTACGCCACGTTGACTGTGATGTCGGAGACTACTAGTCCCCTGGTCATATGGAAACACGATTCAGACTCTTTTTAACGTTTTTTTACTCTTACGCTTCTCTGACGACTCATTAAGGGCCCACCCCCGATCCTTTGAACATTTTTTTATTCTTCCATAATCTTAGTCAAATTTCTAGTTGATATGACATTTAGTGCAAATAGGCGGGATAATTTTGTATGCCCTTTTCCCCGCACCTCATCTGCCCACCGTCATTTTGCCCGGATAAAACAACTGACACCATTTACCGACATTCACGCTCACAACCACAATTAATTTCTAACCTTATTTTTCTGTTACTAGGGAGTGGCTAGTGGTACAAATTTCTTACAATACTATAAAGAGTCATTAACCATGTAAAACTTACCACTCTCATATAAAGGAAAGGAAAGGAAAAGCTGTCTTATTACAAATATCATCTTCAAAATTATGGGGTGTCCTTCAGCACTTTTATTTCTTTAGATAAGAGAAAATTATTGTTAATTTTTAATATTACTAAAACTAAATTCGGTGTCTTTATTTGTTGAATCACACCATGGTTATTGTGTTGCACAATTCTATTATTATTATTATTATTAAAAAGAATGTTGTTGTCTTATGTTAATATAAAGTGTAATTGTGTATAAAGAGTTTTAATTATTTTATTTTTAAAAATTAAATAATAAAGACATTTTAATCATTTGGTCTTCATATTTTTTAAATCATTTTATATAGTATACCAAAGGGAGATTATAATGTTCAAATTTTAAGCTATGTTATGATTTTGACTATCATGCGAAAGAATGTAATAATGTTGCTTTGTTTTAATTTATAGTCTAATAGTGTACAAATATTTTTAATCATTTCATTTTAAAAGTTTATACACTATTTAAAAGGGAGATAGTAATGCCCTAGTATTCATTTCATTTTTAAGTTTATATGGTACACAAAAGGGAGATAGTACCGCACAATTTTAAATTATGTTACTATCTTATTATCATACATAAGATTGTAATGATGATGTTCTCATTTAATATAGAGTGTAATTTTGCATAGATATTTGTAATCATCTAATTGACTTTTTTAGTTTATATAGTAAGCTATGTTATTATCTCTATTATCATGGAAAAGAACATAATAATGATGTTCTGATTTAATATAGACCATAATTATGTAAAGACTAAAGAAATCATTTAATTTTTTAAATTTTGTATAGTACACAAAATAGAGATAGTAATGGACAATCTTAAGTTATGTTCATGTAAAAGAACGTAATGATGATGTTCTAATGTTCTAATTTGATATAAAGTGTTATTGTGTATATATATTTTTAATCATTTCATTCTTTAAAGTTTATCTAGTATACAAAATAGATATTCTTAGTTTCATGTCTTTGTATTGTTGTTTTCTACACATGATAATATTTATGCTTGGTATATATTGGTATATATTTCTCTTCATAGTGTGTCAAGATTTGTTAATAAAATTAATATATTTTCAATTAGATTAAAAAAAAAAAAAAAGAAGGTATATAACATTCACTCTCAACCTTTTTAAAATTATATTTCTATTTATAATGTGAAAATATTTAATTATATAAAAGAGTACATGTGTTCATTTTGTAAGTGATGATTAGATGTATTTGATGAATTTTTCATTTTGTTTTTTAATTATTTTCAATCTAGCACACAACTATATTTATTCTTGATTGATATGAAGGTGAATGCATTAAAATAGAGGAAGGAAAGGGAGTTTAAAGTAGATCAAAAGTGTACATTATATTCTTTTCTCAATAATTTTCATGTTACATTTTGTATTTATAATTTAATATCCTAGAACTGTAAAAAGGGAACATTCTCATGTTACATTTTGTATTGTAATTTGATATCTTAAAATGTAAAAAAAAAAATTATGTTTCTTTTGTAAGTTGTAATGAGTTCATTTTGATGAATTTATCATTTGATATTTTATTATTGTCAATTTAGTATACAAATTTATTTTTTCTTTATTGGTATGAGGGTGAATGTATGAAACTGGAGGACCAAAGGTGAATCAAAAGTCTGTCACTTTTATCTTGAAATCAATAAAAGATAAACTTTAACATGTAATTCTATCTTACATTCAAAATGTAAAGATGCCATAAAACAAGAAAAAAATTCTCAAAATATAATATTTAAACAATGAAGATTAGAGGTTTTGTATGCAATTAGAATTTCAAGTAATAGAATATGCCTACTATACCACTAAATAGCATAAAAATTCTATCTTTCCAAAAACACACTCAATGAAACAAAAAGAAGTATTCAAAATAAAAAATTACCTGTATACTTACTCGTAGCTTGATTTCAATGTCTTCCTCTTCCTTAAATTATTAGTTTGTTGATGAGATCTCAAAAATTTAAATCAACTCTCCAAAATGACCTCAATGCTTGGAATAGTGGTATTTATGTAACTAGGATGAAACTATCCTAAAATACTTGCAACTATGATAAATAGATGATAGATGGATAATAGTTTTGAAATGCTAAAATAATTATAGATGCTCCTATATGATTACTAAACAAGCCAAAGGCACACCTTGATAATGTTAAATGCTCACAAAAATACTCTTAAAATGCTATAAATGTCAAAATAATAGAATTTTAATTAGCTTCAAATAAAGACCAAAGTGCTCCTTTCATAAGCTTTTGCAAGCCAAAATCCCTTGTGGCAAGATCAAAGGGATGAGATTAAATCTTGGATAAAGGAATGGTTACAGTTGAATTGGTTGGAGAGAGAGAGAGAGAGAGAGAGAGACTGACTGACTGACTGACTGACTGACTGACTAACTGACTGACTGACTTTGGTTTATAAGAAATAAGGTAAGATGAATTAGATAAATAAATTAAAGAATTTTTTTGATATTAACAGTAGAAATATCGTTAAAATTAGATATTTATTAAAAATGGTTTAATCTAGAGGTATTTAGAAGAATTTGGTTTAGAAGAAATAAGGTAAGATGAATGAGCTAAATAAATTAAAGCATTTATTTACTAGTAGTGGAAAGATCATTAATACAATAATAAATATTTAATTAATTTTCAAAGTCATTTTCAGGTGTATACAGGTTCAAATATTAAGATTGCACAATTTGGTCATATTTCTTTTAGCAAAAATGTAATACAATAATAGATTTTGTTCCTCCATTTCTTATTCTCATTTAATATTCTTAAATTTTTTCAATAGAAAGTTGGCTAAGGTCATAGAGTAGCTTTACAAAAATTCTTCAATAATAAGTTTGCTAAGTCATAGAGTAGCTTTAAAGAATTATTACTATTTTTAATAAAAATATTAAATGTTTACTACTTTTCATAATATACATGATAAAAATTTGAGAAAATTATCCTTTAATTTTGAGAAATTTAATCCATAGTTAAAATATTTAACGTGTACAGAATACAGCATAGAATATAGATTTTTTTAATATTCAAATATAAATTATTAAAAATGTAATGTTCGGAAGGCACTTCTTGACCCGACAGCACACTTGTAATGCATCAACCGCAAATACCCATCGTACACCCCAGCATGCACAAACTCGTACGACACCCTTACTGCATCATACTAGCACCCTTATTTCTCGTACGCCTATTTCCACTGTACGACCTCCCTTCCCCGCACGTTAAGAGTTGAATCTGTACAGTCCCTTGAGACTTGTTTGTTGGTCCCACTAAGAGAGGGGTGAATGAGGCAAATCGATCTCAAACACTTAGAACTAAACTCACTGATTCACTCGGTAATACTGAATACAGTAAATAACCAATTTACCAATAAACTCAATAACATAAGCAACAATACATCTCCTATATGTAAATCAATCATTTAAACTTAGCAACATCATATTAACTCATATAACTCCAGATTCAACTCAGTTGGCACCAGATTCAACTATGTTGGCATGCCATATTTAATGAGGAAACCCAATTTGGGAAAAATATTTGTGGGAATTCTGACCCACAATAAAAATGTACCCTTCTAAAGTACGTGAGTGGTTAAGAACTTATCCTGTTAAAGATTACAAACACATTTTCTAAATGTGACCCTGTTAGGGGATTTACCTCTGATCTATTAACATCTTCACCCTGTTAGGAGTGGCCTTGTTAGAGGCCTTTAAACACTCTTTTGGAATGTCACCTAAGTCTAGGTTTTACAAATAGGACTGTTAAGTCTACTCGGTTAAGAGATTTCTCTGTTACAAGTTATATTAATAAGCAATAGTAAACTTTGATCTATAAATATAGAAACTACCTTTGCTTGTGTCAGATCCTTTATGCTTAATTGAGTACTAGAATCACATACTCCATTGATCTCTTTCTTAGACTATAGATTCTTCAATCTATATTTCTCTATTTTGCTCGGTAAATGTTGTTCTTCAGCTTCTTCTTCTTCTTTGTTCAATTTACTAACCTCTTGTTCTCTATTATTTCTCAATCTTTATAGAGACATATTTTTGCCTCTTAATCTCCTTAATTTGATTTTCCTTCATTTATGCTCATTCGTTCGATCATCTTCTTCATATTTCACAACTCGGTAAACCATTTCACTTTTACCTTGGAACTTGTACTTTTCTTGGAACTCTTCACAATTTAGTTTAATCGCTTGATCTTCACATTGAATTTTTTCGTTCATAGATCTTGTAACCAAATTTATTTAATTCAGTTCCTCATCTAGCTTATCATCGCTTCGCATTAAATTTGATCTTATCAACATTTATTATCAATATCATGTACTCGATAAAACTTTCTTTGCAACTCAGTAACTGACTTCATTCACTGCTTGGTGTCTAGCTCATCTTTGGTGCTCGATGCTTGACTTTCACTCAGTATTCGGTAACTTATGACTAACTCACATAACATTCTACCGACTGACTCAATCTAGCTTGGTAAAGTAAGTCTTTCAGTCATAACATTAATTCATTGTAGCTTCTGACTTGATCGATCAATTGTACCAATTTGATAGTTCATCAAATATATAGTAGAAAATAACTATATCATCATTAATTCATCATTTTTTGATCTATATTTTTCACCCATTTAATTTATCCTCTTAAGATATGGTAACATAATAAAAATCAATTAATCAATTGCTTGACATCAATGACAAAACAATAATTGATCTAACCATTTCTACAATCATGATACTCGGTATCACTTGGTCTTCATCATCACCATCAGATATTTATTAGTTAATCAACAATATCCCTCTTTGGCATTGATGAAAACCACTATAATAATGTTATAGCAATTGATGATGGAAACTCTCAATGACATAATTGTACTCGCTCTGATTTAATATTTTTTATTTCCACTTTGATCTCTGATCTGAATCCCCCTCTTAGATAAATCTTATGTTTCTGTAACATACATTCTAAATCTCCTTCGTGAGTAAATATTAGCAATTCATTCTCTCAATATCAATATTTCCATTAAGGATAAATGTCATCAATTCATTCTCTCTCTCTTTGACAACAATGCCAAGAAGTCATACTCCTGAAAACTTGTTCCAGTAACTTGGATTATACCTAACATGTACTCATAAATTATTATATCCAAAAATCTTTTCACAACTTCAGGAATCACCTAAAGTGTGTCATACTAACATCAATTCAGAAATAGATATTCTAATGAAATATAGAATTGATGCAACATGCCTCATGCTCTTTAGTGAACATTGAATAGGGGAAGAACCCATAATTTACCTCTAAGATACTCAAAAGCATCTTTAGGTGGTGGCTTTGTAAAGATATAAACCAATTGTTCCTTTGAATTCACATATTCCAATCTCACATTCTTCTCTTGAACTTTCTCTCTCAAGTAGTGATACTTGATAGAAATGTGCTTGGTCTTTGAATGCATAACCGGGTTCTTTGATATATTAATAGCATGTGTATTACAAAAAATAGTAGCAACATATTCAGCCTTGGCAATAGACTATGAAATACAACTTTGTTTCTTGCTCAGCCATGTAACCAATCTTTCACCTAGAAAGAATGCGCCTCCACTAATACTTTTTCTGTCATCAACATTTCCAGCCCAATTTGCATCAGTGTAGACTTGCAGATGAAAAGCACCCTCCTTTTTGTAGAATAAACTAAACTCTTTTGTGTCTTTCAGATATCTCAAAATTCTTTTTACTGCAGACATATGTGTTTCCTTCGGATTAGAATAAAATCTTGCAACAATTCCAATAGCGTGTGCTATATCAGGTATGTTGTGAACAACATATTGCAATTTACCAATAATTGATTGGTAAAGAGTATTATCCACTTCTTGTGTTTCATCCTCTTTAAATAATTTACATCCAGTAACCATAGGTGCTCCAACAGGTTTGGAATCTTTTATACCAATAGTTGTAAGAATCTCTTTGATATACTTGGCTTGTGTAATATATATTCATCCAGTAACTTGTTGTATATGTAGACCTAGATGGAACTTAATCTATCCAATAATTGACATCTCAAACTCTTTTCTCATTTCATCAGCAAATCCTTTACATAAAGTGTCATTTCCTCTAAAAATAATATCATCAACAAAAATTTTAGAAATCAAAATTTTATTATCACTATCACATTTCAAGTAAACATTATTGTTATCATTGTTCTTTGAAATCCTATTTTGATTAGATAAGAGTGCACTCTCTCATACCATGCTCGCGGTGCTTGTTTCAAACCATATAAAGATTTATGTAACTTACATACCTTGTTCTTGTTTGTGTTCTCAACAAATCCTTCATGTTTCTCAATGTATACTTCTTCTTAAAGTATCCCATTAAGAAATCAAGACTTAACATCCATCTGATATACCTTGAATCCTTTGTAAGCAGCATAACCTAGAAGTATTCTAACTCCTTCCAATCTAGCAACAGGTGAAAAATTCTCTCCATAGTCAACACTTTCTTCTTGTGCATAACATTTGCAAACCAATATAGCTTTATTTCTGATAACTTCTCCATGCTCATTTAGTTTGTTTTTTGAAAATCCACTTAGTACCAATAACATTTTTGTCTTCCGACCTGTGTACTAATGTCTATGTCTTGTTCTTCTCAATTTGATCATATTCTTCTTTCATTTCTTTCATCCAATCTTCATTATCTAGTGCCTCTCTAACTTTATTAGTCTCAAATGTAGATATCAAACATGTATTGTCTCTTACCTTTCTTCTGGTCATCACTCTAGCATCCTTATTTCCAATAATCTTTCCCGGGGAATGGTGCCTTCTCACATATTTTTCCAAAATAGGCTCGATAGCTCTCGGTTCTTCAATATCAAAATTTGGTTGTGGAACTCCTTGTTCATCTTCCTCCTCGGTAGGTTCTCTCGGTAAGGTATCAAGGGCATCAAAATTATACATATACAAACTTCTCATAATCTTCAAGTTATTTCTTACTGTCCTCATCATTCCTTTCTGCAAATTCATCAATTCTTATATTTACATTTTCCACCATTTTTCTAGTAACCTTGTTCAAACATTTGTAAGCTTTACTCCTTGTAGAATATCCAAAGAATATCCCTTCATCTCCTTTTGAAATAAACTTTCCTTCTCTAGAATCTTTCAGAATATAGCATTTGCTCACAAAAAAAGTTTAAGTAACTAACATTAGGTTCATGTTCATACCAGATTTCATAAGGTGTCTTGTTGGTACCTTTCTTAATTTGTACTCGGTTTAATGTATAAACAGTAGTACTCACAACTTCTCTCTAGAATTTCTGTGAAACTCCTTGCTCAATCATCAGTGTCCTAGCACAATCAACAATACATATATTTCTTCTCTCAGAAATCCCATTCTGTTGTGGTGTCCTTAGTGATGACAACTGTCTCTTAATTTTATTCTCATTGCAAAACAATGTAAACTTGTTAGAAGTAAACTCATCCCCTTTATGAGATCTCAGACATTTCAACTATCTTCTAGTTTCTTTTTCAACTCGGGCCTTATACCACTTAAATATTTGAAATGCATCAGATTTTTCTTTTAAAAACATTACAAACATAATTCTAGAATAATCACCCACAAATAAAATAAAATATCTGTCTCCATAATAACTTTGAGTCCTCATGGGTCCACATAAATTAGTATGAACTAAATCCTAAATTCCTTGTGTAATATAACTCTTGCTTTCAAAACTAGATTTAGTCATCTTACCCATCTGGCATTCTCTGCACATAGCATTCTCTAGTTTCTCTAGGACCGGTAATCCTCTTACTCTACTCCTCTTACCCACTTTGATTAAGTTGTCAAAATTAACATGACAAAGTATTTTGTGTCATAACCAAACATCTTCAACTTTAGCAAATAGGAAAATCTTCCTAGAAGAATCAAGAAAAAATTAATTACATTTGATTGTTCTCCGGTAGAAATTAGATTACTCTTCTCATAAAATACTTTCACCTTTCCATATTTAAATTCCAGTCGATGACCTGTATTTTTTAGTTGTGCAACACTCAATAGATTATACTTTAATCCTTCAACCCAATAAACATCATCAAATCTTGTGTTATTTAGTATAATTATAGATCATTTTCCTTTCACAGGATATGGAGTATCATTACCAAATCTAACATAACCTCCATCATGCTTTTCCAAGGAAATAAACTTAAGTGTTTCACTAGTCATGTGATGTTAACAACGACTATTTATAATCCATGTTTCATTCTTAATTACATGTGATATTAGGGCTCTGGGTTCTTCTTCGTCAGAATCATCTTTTATAGCAACATAAACAACTTCTTTTTCATCGTCACTATCAAAAAATTCATCATCACTTAGTCCTTCATTATCAATATGACAAGATTTCTTACCTTTGTTTTTGTAGCCTTTGTATCTCCTAAATCTATTTTCTCTTTTGTCCTTATCTATGTTATATTTCTTTTCCTCCTTATCTTTCTATAGACAGTTAGATGCAAAGTGACCAATTTTATCACAATTAAAACATTTCAAGAGTAACTTATCTCGGTATTTTCCTTTGCCTCTTTGTAGCCTTCTAGCCAAAAAAGCTTCAAATTATCTTTCATTCTCATCACATTCAGTAAATAGCTCTTCAAGACCTTTAGTGCAGCTATAAAATTTCCCACTAGCACTGCTCAAATATCCATCTCTAGTAGAAGCTTCCCTAGCTTTCCCAATCTTTAAAGTAGACTTAAATATAGATTCAATCTTAGAAGTAGCAAGCAAAATATTGTCAAAATCATTTATCTCAAATGCAGTTAACTTACCAATAGTAGCATCGAGTAAAACATTCATCTGGGGTATAGATCTTAGCTCTTGTATAGAAGATACACGAATAATATAACTCAGTAGCAGGGTTCTCAACATTTTTCTTATAACATCATCCTCATTAAATCCTACATGATCCCACCAACTCCTCTGATAGAATTAATAGTCTCTTTAAGTCTTGTACTATATTGTATTATGTTCTCTCCTTCCTTCATCCTCGTAGAGTCAAATTTTGCTCTCAAGCTTTCTACTTTATCCTTCTAAACATGTTGATCTCCACCATAGGTTAAAATAAGTGTATCCCACATTTGTTTCAAAGTAGTGCAACAATAAAGCTCATCATATTCCTAGTCGGTAAGTTTAGAAGCAATCTCAATCATGACTTGTGTGTCTTCTTGTTTGTGTTCTTGTTTGTGTCTTTTCTCACTGATAGTCATAGGTGCAATAGTCGGTGCTACATATTCATTATCAAGAAAGTGAAGTCCATATTCTCCTAATCCAGACACATGCAACCTCATTCTAGTTTTCCATGTAGAGAAATGATCCCTATTCAACTTTAGTGCTTCCCTCTTATACATCTTTAAATCTTGACTCAAGTCCTTTTAAACTTATCACTTTAGAGTAATGTAGCTCTGATACCAATTGTTGGTCCCACTAAGAGGGGGGGTGAATCATACAAATCAAACTCAAACACTTAAACCTAAATCATTGATTCACTCGGTAATACTGAATACAGCAAATAACCAATTCAGTAATAAACTCAATAACATAAGCAGTAATACATCTCATATATGTAAATCAACCATTCAAACTTAGCAACATAAAATTAACTCATATAACTCTAGATTTAACTCAGTTGACACTAGATTTAACTATGTTGACACCAGATTTAATGAGGAAACCAATTTGGAAAAAACCTCTGTGGGAATTGTGACCCACAATAAATATTTACCCTTCTAAAGTGAGCTTGGTTAAGAACTTATCCTTTTAAATATTACAAACACATTTGGTAAATGTGACCCTGTTAGGGGATTTACGTCAGATCTGTTAAGAACTTCACCCTGTTAGGAGTGACCTTGTTAGAGGTCTTTAAACACTCTTTTGGAATGTCACCTAAGTCCAAGTTTTACAAATAGGATTGTTAAATCTACTTGGTTAAGAGATTTCTCTATTTTAAATATTAATAAGAAACACTTTGATCTGTAAATATAGTAACTACCTTTGGTTGTGTCAGATCCTTTATGCTCAATTGAATACTGGCATCACATACTCCATTGATCTCTTTTTTAGACTGTAGATTCTTCAGTCTTTGTTTCTATGTTCTGCTCAGTAAATGTTGTTCTTCAGCTTGTTCTTCTTCTCTATTCTATTCACCAGCCTCTTGTTCTCTATTTATTTCTCATTCTTTATATAGACTTACTTTTGCCTCTTAATCTTCTTGATTTGATTTTCCTTCATTTGTGCTTTGTCGTTCGATCATCTTCTTCATAACTCACAACTCGGTAAACCATTTCACTTTTACGTCAGAACTTGAACTTTTCTTGGAACTCTCATAATTTGGTTTAACCGCTTGATCTTTGCCTTAGATCTTCTCGTTGAATTTTAACATTCCTATATCTTCTAACAAACTTCATTTAATTCTCATCCTCATCCAGCTCATCATCGCTTCACATTAAATTTGATCTTATCATTATTTATATTAACTATTTTGTACTCGGTAATATTTTCTTTGCAACTCGGTAACTGACATCATTCACTACTCGGTGTCTAACTCATCTTTTGTTCTTGGTGCTTGAATTTCACTCACTCTTCGGTAACTTGAATGACTTACATAACTTTCTACCAATTGAGTGTGTCTAGTTTGGTAAAGTAACTCTTTCAGTCATAACTTTAACTCTTTGTGATTTTTGACTTAATCAATCAATTGTACTTATTTGATAACGTTAAATATATAGTAGAAAAAAACTATATCATCATTACTTCATTATTTTATGATCTGTATTTTTCACCCATTTAACTTCTCCTTTTAAGATATGGTAACATAATAAAAATAAATTAATCAATTGCTTGACATCAATGACAAAACAATAACTGATCTAACCATTTCTACAATCATGATACTCGGTATCACTTGATCTTCATCATCTTCATCAGATATTTATCAGTTAATCAACATTATGTATGTTTCCACCTATGTATAGTCAAGCTAGGTCTATCGCATGCCTACCTAAGTCGTATGGCTTCACACGTCAACATTGCATGTGTTATCCGTACGATCTCTCTCTGATTAGGATATAATGGCACAAAATCTAAAAATTAATATGAATATATTATGCACGTGGATGCAAGATATAAGAAAATAAATAAATACAAAGGAAAGTAGCAGATCAGTAGTATAGATTATCAAGACTTAATACAATGTCACCTCCAAGTTAAGACCAAGACACATAGAAGAGAAGACTAGGGTGGTTGTTAAGACTAAAACTATGAATACCAGAGTAGGGGGTCTCTCACTTCAAAATGACGTACAATGCATAACTCCAATGAGAATTCTCAAATACAAAGAAAATATAAAATTCACCATGCCTACAATAATAATTAACTCGGCCTTATAAATAGGCTCCGGGAAACTTCCTGAAGGATTACAAATGAGCTGACATGGCCAAAAAAAATATAACTAACTAATAAAAAGGGCCCGAAATATATTATAATTAAGTTTTGGGGGCATACAAATAATAAATTTTTATTTTAATTATTTAATTATATTCAGGACATTACTATCGTACCACCCAATTATTGCTTTCCCTCAAGAAATTGCAGACTCGGATGCTCCAAAATATTTTCGCTTTCCCATGTGGCCTCTTCAATTAGCAGGTCCTTCCAATGAGCTACATACTCCTTGATGCTGCACGACCTCATCTTTTTCTCTCTGACTTCGATGATCTCTGTAGCTTTTAGAATAACTTTTCCTTCTTCATCAATGGGTGGACGTTCCTCTGAAACCATGACACATTAACCGACTACCTTTTTAAGACTTGAAACATGAAAAATGTTGTGAATCTAACTTCCCTTTGGTAGTTCCAACTTTTAGGCAACTTGTCCCACCCTCTGAATCACTCTGTAGGGTCCACAGAAGCGTGGCTTCAACTTCTTGACACCATTTTTCTTTAATGATGTTTGTATGTATGGTTGTAGCCAGAGGTAAACCAAAACTCCTACCTTGAAACTCTTCTTTACCCTATGAAGATTGGCATATATATTTTGCTAAATTTGAGCCCTCAATGGGTTATCCTTGAGAGACCTTAGGATATCCAGACTTTCCTGTAGCTAGTCCTTATCCCTTGGTTCATGACTGTCACCTAATGCTAGATCCACAAATGACAAAGGATCGTAACCATAAAGTGCCTTGAATAGTGATATGCCTATTGACATACAATAGGTATTTTGCAATAGTTCTCTCCTAAATGAAGCCAGTGGACCCATGCTTTATGTTGTGCCAAAACATAGTTCCTAAGATAGCCCTCCAACCACTTGTTCATAATCTTTGTTTGACCATTTGTCTATGGGTAGTAGTTGGTACTTGACGAAAACTCTGTTCCTACCAAGTGAAATAGTTGCATCCGGAATGTGCTGAGGAAATAGCTATCCCAATCATTGACTATGTTCTGTGGAAGGCCATGCAAGAGAAACACCTCTCAAAAAACTACTCGACCACATGAGTTTCCTGACATCCGACAAAAATAGAAAAAAGATATGCATATTTGGTCAAACAATCCACCATGAAAAAAATGAAATCTTTCCCTTGCACTTTGGGAAGTCCCATAATAAAGTCCATTGAGATGTTTTCCAAATTTTGATTGGGTATTGAAATTGGTTGAAGTAAACCTTCCGGTAAGGTGTCCTCATATTTGTTATGTTGGAAAATGGAACATTCTCGCATGTACTACAGAACATCATCCTTGAGGCCCTTCCAAGAGAATCTCTCCTAAAATTTCCTATATGTCTTAAGGCACCCTGGGCATCCTTAGGGCTTTAGGTTCTTCTTAATCAGAATCATCTTTAATAGCAATATAAACAACTTCTTTTCCATCATCACTATCAAAATAATCATCATCACTTAGTCCTTCATTAGCAATATGACAATATTTCTTACCTTTATTTATTTAGTCTCTTAATCTCCTAAATTTGTTTTCTCTTTGGTCCTTATCTCTGTTATCTTTATTTTCCTCCTTATCTTTCTCAAGGCAGTTAGATGCAAAGTGACCAATTTTATGACAATGAAAACATTTCAAGGGTAACTTACCTCGGTATTTGCCTTTGCCTCTTTGTAGCTTTCTAGCCAACAAAGCTTAAAATTATCTTTCATCCTCATCACATTTAGTAAATAACTCATCAAGACCTTTAGTACAACTATAAAATTTCTCGCTAACACTACTCAAATATCCACCCCTGGTTCTAGCTTCCCTAGCTTTTCCAATCTTTAAAGTAGACTTAAATGCAGATTCAATCTTAGATGTAGAAGGAAAACTATTGTCAAAATCATTTAACTCAACTATAGTTAACTTACCAATAGTAGCATCCAGTGAAACATTCATATGGGGAATATATCTTCTCTCTTGTATAGTAGATATACGAATAGCATAACTCGGTAGAAGGGTTCTCAACACCTTGCTTGTAACATCATCCTCTCTTATGATCCCACCAGCTCCTCTGATAGAATTAACAACCTCCTTAAGTCTTGTACTATACTGTATATGTTTTCTCCTTTCATCCTCATAGAGTCAAATTTTTCTCTCAAAATTTTTTCTTTGGCCTTTTGAACATGATGATCTCCACCACAAGTCAAAATAATCTTATCCCACATTTGTTTCAAAGTAATTCCTAGCTGGTAAGTGTAGAAGAAATCTCAATCATAAATTGTGTGTGTGTTCTTGTTTCTATCTTTTCTCATTGATTGTCAAAGGTGCGGTAGTCGGTGCAATATATTCATTATCAAGAAAGTGAAGTCCATATTCTCGTACTATAGACACATGTAACCTCATTCTACTTTCCCATGTAGAGAAATTATCCCTATTGAGCTTTGACACATCCCTCTTATACATCTTTAGATCTTAACTCAAGTCCTTTAAAACTTATCACTTCACGGTAACTAGCTCTGATACCAATTATTGGTCCACTGAGAGGGGGCGAATCAGAGAAATCAAACTTTAATGCTTAAAAATAAACTCTATGAATCAGTCGGTAAAATTGAATGCAGTAAACAACCGACACACCAAAGAAACTTAATAACTTAAACAATAATGCATCTCATATATGTAAATCAATTATTCAAACATAGTAACATCAGATTAACATAGTTGACTCTCAATTTAACTTTGTTAACACAAGATTCAACGAGGAAACCAAATTTGGGAAAATCCTTTGTGGGAATTGTGACCCAGAATAAAAATGTACCCTTATGAAGTATACTCGATTAAGAACTTATCCCCTTAAAGATCACAAACACATTTGCTAAATGTGACCTTTTTAGAGGATTTACCTTAGATCTATTAATATCTTCACCCTGTTAGGAGTAGCCTTGTTCAAGGCCTTTAAACACTCTTTTGGAATGTCACCTACTTCTAGGGTTTTACAAATGGGACTGTTAAATCCACTCGGTTAAGAGATTTCTCTATTACAAATACTAATAAGAAACAATGAACTTTGATCTCTAAATATAACAACTACCTTTTCTTGTGTTAGATCCTTTATTCTCAATTGAATACTGGTATCACGTACTCTATTGATCTCTTTCTTGGACTATAGATTTTTCCATCTCTGTTTCTCTATTCTCCTTGGTAAATGTTGTTCTTCAGCTTCTTCTTCTTCTTCTTCTTCTCCATTCAACTCTTTAGCAACATACATATTGTATTCATATTTCTCATTCTTTATATAGACATACTTTTGCCTCTTTATCTCCTAAATTATATTTTGCATCATTTGTGCTCTTTCGTTCGATCATCTTCTTCATAATTCACAACTCGATAAATCATTTCACTTTTACCTTGGAACTTGACATTTTCTTGGAACTCTCATAATTCGGTTTAACTGCTTGATCTTCACCGTAGATATTCTCATTGAATTTTAACATTCGTAGATCTTCTAATTCTCATCCTCATCTAGCTCATCATCGCTTCACATTAAATTCAATCTTATCATTATTTATAATCAATATTATGTACTCAGTAATACTTGCTTTGCAACTCGGTAACTATCATCTTTCACTGCTCGGTGTCTAATTCATCTTTGGTGCTTGGTGCTTGAATTTTAATTAGTGTTCGGTAACTGTGACTGACTTACATAACTTTCTACTGATTTACTCTGTCTAGCTCGGTAAAGTAACTCTTTCAATGATAACTTTAACTCTTTGCAATTTCTGACTTAATCAATCAATTGTACCGATTTGATAACATCATATATATAGTAGAAAACAATTATATCATCATTACTTCATCATTGTCTGATCTTTATTTGTCACCCATTTAACTTCTCCTCTTAAGATATGGTAACATAATAAAAATCAATTAATAAATTGCTTGACATCTATGACAAAACAACAATTGATCTAACCATAACTATAATCATGATACTCGATATCACTCGGCCTTCATCATCTCCATCAGATCTTCAACATTTGATTAACAAGTTTTCTTTTTAAGGGTTTTATTGTTTAAGCCCTCCTTGATTTAGGCCTAATGGTGGAACACGTATTAGAATACCATGCCACAAACCTAGGGAGTGACACCCTTTTTTCCAACTAGTTGTTATCCATCGTTACCCTAGAAACTCATTTCTTGGCTACTAGTCACTTTCACAACCATGATTTCAAATTTACCTTGGAGTTATCCATGTTGCAAGGTCATTACAGTTCAAAATGTTTAATATCCTAAGTTTTGGCTAAGTCTCGACAATCTTTATGGTGAAGGTTCTCAGTTTTCAGGTGATGACATGTAACTGATTGAATGTTTGAAGATGTTAAGTTGATCACTAAAATGCAGAAGGATAATGCAAGACATTAAATCAGTTAATATATTGTATTTTCATTGATGTCAACTTGATATAATCTAATCGGTTATAATCAAAGTGTCAAAGACTTCAAAGAATCAAAGAGAAAAAGATTATTCTTTTAGTAATGAATAAAAGACAAGCATTCACAATGTGACTTCAAACACCGATGGTCAGTGGAAACCGACGAACAAAGATCACTGAAAGTCAAGTCACAGTGAAGCTCGAGAAAGAACACCAATGAGCATTACCGATGAGAAGAATCACAAGCATAACCGACGGCCAGATATATAGTGTAAACCAATGGAGAAGACCGAGGAGAATTGGAGTGTTGACCAAATCTATCAAAGAGTTAAACACCAAAATTAACTTGAGTTCAGAAATGACAAAATATCTAGCTAGTAGAGCTAAATATTGACTTAAATTGTAGCTATCTTTTTTTTCATCGACAAGATAAAGCCAGAGATAAGTAAAGGATTTAAAGCTATTTTGTCCAGTTGGCAATAAGATCTCTGCAAGATAAAATAGGAGTTTTTCTTTAAATATAATTGGTGAGAATTGTGGATCATGCCAAGATCAAGAAAATCAAGAACCTAACAATGGTGATATCATGTCTATAAAAGAGACAACTTAATTCATTACGAGTTGAGGAGAGGGTTAATGAATGAAAAGAGGATGCTAAAGAGAAACTGATGAAGAGAAACTTGATACAGTCTTGATCAGTCAAGCGGAGGAAAGAGCTAAAGTTTTTTGCGGACACCGAGCAACAGAGCACAACATCACCGAGCAGAATCAAAGTGGAGCAAAGGTACGAGCAAAGATATATTGATCAGATTAGTTTTATGAGATTACAATAGATCTGAAAATCTGCAAGTATAATTTGTATATGTGAACATATCATATTGTTTCAGTTTAACCATTGATTCAAAAAGTCTCTTAACTGAGTGGGATTTAAAGATCGTTTCTATATTTAGATACATCCACAGGAGTATCAAAAATTTTGATCATGAAGATAACATGAGATGCCAGATACCTATTGACAAGACAAGTGAGTGTTTGATCAAGGATGGTAGCATAGAGATGGTTGATATCAAGTGACAGACTAAACTTTTAAATCCTTTAACAAGGTCACACCTAACACTGTGTTTGTAACCTTTAACAGGGTTGTCTCTTCACCAAGCTCACTTCAGAAGAGTGAAAATTTTGGGTTACCAGTCCCAAGTAGTTTTTCCCTTAACAGGGTTTCCATGTTAAAAATCCATGTGTCAATGTGTTTATGAGTCATTACTTTTGTGTTTTTCATTACACATAGCTTAACTGGATTGATCAGTATACTCTAGATAATTTACTATCTTTTGGTAAATTAACAGACTCCTATTCGGTAAACATAGAGTAGAAGGTTTAACAAAGCATTCCAAGCAGTAGTAATTTGATAAAATTATTTGGAGGCATTCATCTTATAGGAATGAAGATAAATAGAGGCTTAATATTGTGGTACTAAGTTTTTGGGTTGATTATTGGAATATTTTTTAGACCATTGATTCACTCCCCCCCTCTCAGTTATTACTAACAATTGGTATCAGAGCTTGTGTGCTTAGGAAGGGAGTTTAACATCTCAAGCAAAAGATCACAAGATGAATAGATGAGATGTGCCCAAGTTGAATAAAGACAACTTTGCATCATGGCAAAGCAGAATAAGACTCCACCTATTAGGTATTGGAAATGATATTGTTCAATACTTTGATACTGAATATGTGTTTCCTACAGGACCTCACACTCTTGAGAAATTAAGAGTAAAGCATGAGCATAACAACATGATGATAGAACTTGCATCATCACTCTCTGATGTTGAGTTTGAAGATGTCAAAACCTGCACCTCTGCAAAGCAAATGTGGGATAAGTTGAAGCTGGTACATGGAGGAGATGCCAATGTACTAAGAGAAAAAGAAGAAATTCTAAGAGGGAGGTTTGATGACCTAAGGATGAAAGAAGGAGAAAAAATCACTCAATATAGCTGCAAAATAAAAGAGGTAGTAAATTCTATCCGAGGAGTTGGAGGTGTACTTGAGGAAGAGATAGTGGTAAGTAAAATATTAAGAACCTTACTGCCTATATATGCTATTAGAGTTTCTATTATTCAAGAAATGAGAGCATTTGCAAACAATACAATTACTCTAGATAGTCTGATTGGTAGACTAATTTCATTTGAGATGAAAAACATTGATAATAGTGTCTTACCATCTATAGAATCTGCATTCAAATCTTCTTTAAAGATAAGTAACTCAAGTCATAGACATGCTGTTAGAAATGATCGCGAGAGTGATAATGAGGATCAAGGACTTGATGATATTGAAGCACTTATGGCCAGAATATTGCAGAGAGGCAAAGGTAGATACAAAGGTAAATTACCACTTGTATGTTTCAATTGTAAAGAGGTTGGACACTTTGCCACAAGATTTATAAACAAAAGAAAACATGACAAGGGAAATGACAGATCATTTGAGAAGAAGTTTGATAAAGGTGATAATAGAGATTACTGAAGCAACTAACAATCTGACAAGAGAGATACCCGAGACTACAAGGATAAAGGGAAGAAAACTTGTTACATATCTGAGAACAGAGCTGATGACACTGACACCAAATCAGAAGAAGACATTGAGATGGTATTTGTAGCCATGAAGGATGATTTAGATGAAGATGAAGAAAGGTATGTAGAAACTGCACTCATAGCTAAAGTTAGTAAAAATGATGTCTGGATCATAGATAGTCACTACACTCACCATATGACCGGTGATAAACAAAAGTTTGAGACTTTTGAATACTATAATGGTGGTTCAGTGAGAATGGGAAATGATACACCTTGTCCAGTCGAAGGTAAATGAACAATAATATTGAATAACCTGATAAAATGTGAAAATGCTTACTGGGTAAAAGGACTGAATTATAATTTGTTAAGTGTTTCACAACTGAACAATTCAGGTCATAGAGTAGCATTTGAAAATAAGAAGGCAAATATCCTCAATGAATCAAGAAGATTGATTGGTACTGGTGAACAGACAAAAGATAACCTTTTCTATCTTCATGACACTAACACCACTTGTTTAATGGCTAGAAATGAAGACACATGGTTGTGGCACAAAATATTGTGTCATGTGAACTTTGAAAACATGTTAAAGATAAGCAACAAAAGGAATGTCAGAGGATTACCGAGCATGACTAAGCCCGAGCATATCATGTGCAAAAATTGTCAGAAAGGTAAGATGACAAAGTCTTATTTCAAGAGTAAAACCCATACATCTAATGCAATTCTAGAATTAGTCCATACAGATCTATGTGGACCCATGAGGACAAAGAGCTACTATGGAGATAGGTATTTTATTCTCTTTGTTGATGATTATTCTAGAATGATGATAGTCATGTTCTTAAAAGATAAATTAGAAGCATTTAAGATGTTTAAATGGTAGAAGGCTATGGTAGAAAAACAAAGTGAAAAGAAATTGAAATTCTTAAGGTTAGATAGAGGAGCGGAATTTACTTCAGATGAATTCACTAACTATTGCAATGAGAATGAAATTAAAGATAGGTTTCTGCACCGAGAACACCACAACAAAATGGAATTGCTGAAAGGAGAAACAAATCAATTGTTGGTTGTGCAAGAACATTGATGATTGAGAAAAGAATCACTCAAAATTTTTGGAGGGAAGCTGTCAGTACTATTGTCTACACACTAAATAGAGTACAATTGAAGAAGGACAAAAAGAAGACACCCTATGAGCTTTGGTATGGTTATACACCCAATCTAAGTTACTTCAAAATCTTTGGTAGTCAATGTTATATTTTGAAGGATGATAGAAATGGAAAACTTAACTCCAAAAGTGATGAACATATCTTCCTAGGGTATTCAACCAAAAGCAAGGCTTATAAATGTCTTAAAAAGTCATCTGACAAAATCATTGAAAGTGCAAATGTGAAAATAGATGAATTTGCAGAAAAGAATGATAAGGAAAGAAAAAAGGAACCAGAGGACTACAAAAGGTTTGTTTATATAGAATCTGACACTATACCTGAGCAATAGTGTATCACTCTCAAGAAATAGAACATTGCACCCGAGCATCAGGCTGCAATTACCAAAAATCAAGAAAATCTTGAAGTTGATGTTTTGAACAATGGAGATGAGAATGAAGGTCAAGAAGATGATTAGAATGATGAACACATAGTTGAACTAAAACTTGCCAGGTCTGTCTGAAGACATCATCCACAAAATCAAATCATAGGAGACAAGAAGGTTGGAACAAGAACAAGAAGTAAGTCACTAAACACGAGATGTTTACTTTGTGATTTTAAGCCTAAATCTGTTAACACTGCACTTGAGAATGGAGAACGGGTCAGTGCTATGAATGAAGAAATAGAACAGATTAAGAAGAATAGTACATGGACACTAGTACCAAGACTAGATGACAAAAATATCATCGGTACCAAATGGATATTCAGAAACAAGCTGACTGAGAATGTAGAAGTCACAAGAAATAAAGCAAGGTTAGTATGCAAGGGATATGCACAAGAAATAAAGTAAGGTTAGTATATAAGGGATATGCACAAGAAGAAGGTATTGATTATGGAGAAACCTTTGCACCCATTTCTAGACTAGAAGGAGTCATAATTTTACTTGCTTATGTTGCATTTAAAGGATTCAAGGTATACCAAATGGATGTCAAATCTGCATTCCTAAATGGAATAGTAGAAGAAGAGGTATACATTGAACAACCATAAGGGTTTGTTGATCCAGATAAGAGAAACATGGTATGTAGACTATATAAAGCCTTGTATGGATTGAAACAAACACCTAGAGCATGGTATGAAAGACTTCACTCATATCTCATTAGCATAAAATTTGTTAGAACAAGTGAAAATAACAATCTGTACTTAAAAGAAGATACCGATGGTAATATTCTGATTGCTGAAATTTTTGTTGATGATATAATTTTGGGGGGAAATGAATTGTTATGCAAATCCTTTGCTAATGAAATGAGAAAGGAATTTGAAATGTCTATGTTTGGGGAGATCAAATTCTTTCTTGGTCTATAGATTCTTCAACAAGATGCAGGGATATATATCACTCAGTCCAAATACATCAAGGAAGTGCTGAAGATATTCAAGATGGAAGATTCCAAACCAGTTGGAGCACCTATGGATACCAGATGTAAGCTGACAAAAGAAGACAAATCCAATGAAGTAAATCAGACCTTATATAGATCAATGATTGGCAAACTGATGTATGTTGTTCACACCAGACCAGATATAGTACATGCAGTTGGAATAGTTGCAAGATTCTCTACTAATCCCAAAGAATCACATATGACTGTTGTCAAGAGAATTCTAAGATATCTGAAGAACACTGAAGACTATGACATATGGTATAAAAGAGAAGGAAAATTTGAGCTACAAGTCTATATAGATGCTGATTGGTCTAGGAACATTGATGACCAAAAGAGCACAAATGGAGGAGCATTCTTCATGGGTGAGAAACTTATCACATGGATAAGCAAGAAGCAAGG
Source organism: Thuja plicata (assembly GCA_018584345.1). NCBI lineage: Eukaryota > Viridiplantae > Streptophyta > Pinopsida > Cupressales > Cupressaceae > Thuja > Thuja plicata. The sequence continues at coordinate 305,657 of MU224560.1, forward strand.
ATGCATCTCTCTGTCTAGTGCAGAAGTAGAGTATGTGGATGCTGCTGCAAATTGCTCCAATATATCATGGATCAAACAATTGCTAAAGGTATGAATATGAAGATTCTTGAACCAGTAATTATCTATTGTGATAACACCACTGAAATTAACATTTCTAAGAATCTAGTCATGCATGCTAAGACTAAGCATATTGCTATAAAGTATCACTATCTAAGAGAAAAAGTGCAAGAAAAGGAAGTGACACTAGAATATGTTCAATCAAAGGAACAACTAGCTGATATATTAACCAAGCCATTACCGAAGGATACATTTGAGTACTTGAGATAGAGACTAGGGGTCCAACCCTTGTCTATCAGTCAGTAAGCTAACTAGGAGGTTGCATCAGCCTATACCAAAACTGAAAATAAGTCATGTTGATGCAAACACTGAGATGGACAACAACATATATATCTGTACATAGCAAGGTAAAAGTAAGAACCAAAAACTAGAGACATTGTATTGCTGATGGATAGGGAAATTTAAGGAATATATTATGTAAAGGGATGGAACATGATATAGATAGTTTTTGTTTGGCATTGTTTTCAAAGTGAGAGATAATCTCATTATCATCAGGGGGAGATTATTCCATTATCATAAAAGGAGAGATATGATAAAGGGAGAGATTATCTCATTGAATAAAAAAGGGAGAGATTATCTCATTGAATAAAAAAGGGAGAGATTATCTCATTGATTAGAAAATATTATATGATTATCCATGAAGTGAAGTTCCTGAGAATCATAAGGAAGAGCTAATCAATATTCTAAGGGAGAGAAATTGATTACATATGAAATATCCATCTAAGGGAGTGAAGTAACAAAGCGAGAGAGTTTAGACAAAGAGAAAGATTGTTGTCAAAGGAAAAAGAGATTATTAAGAAGAGGAACAGTCAATGCAGAGTACATATAAGAACAGAGATATCAGATGATACATCTATCTAGTAAAGGGATTGAAGATTGAAGAAAACTATTCTGCATAAAACAAATCTAAGTTATTTTGAGCTTACTGAAAGCCATACATTTGTAATAGTTACAATAGGAAAGCTAGATGAAACGGTTATATTTCATATTGTATTAGTGATAGTATAGTATGATAATGTAGTGTGTTGCCATCAAAGCCAAAGGCAGAGATTGATGACATGTAACTAATTGAATGTTTGAAGATGTTAAGTTGATCACTGAAATGTAGAAGGATAATGCAAGACATTAAATCAGTTAATGGATTGTATTGTCATTGATGTCAACTTGATATAATCTAATCAGTTATAATCAAAGTGTCAAAGACTTCAGAGAATCAAAGAGAACAATATTATGCTTTCAGTAATGCATAAAAGACAAGCATTCACAATGTGACTTCAAACACTGACGGTCAGTGGAAACCGGCGGACAGAGATCACTAAAAGTCAAGTCACAGTGATGCCTGAGCAAGAACACTGACGAGAAGAATCACAAGCATAACCGATGGCCAGAAACATAGTGTAAATCGATGGAGAAGCCCAAGGAGATCTAGAGTGTTGATCGAAGCTATCAAAGAGTTAAACACCGAAATTAACTAGATTTCAGAAATGACAAAATATCTAGCTGGAAGAGCTAAGGGTGATCCCACAATAGTGGGTTACACTTTTTTGGAGGAAGAAATTCCTCACGAATCCACGAGGTGGGAGGATTTAGTCGGGTACTTTTTATAGAAAGTACCTGATTGTTTCGATCGAAACATTCATAGTTTCGATCGAAACTACTTTTTTTGCTTAGTTTCGATCGAAACTAAGCTATTAAAGATTTTAGTGGGATTTTGACCCATACACATGTTAAACTAAGAATGTACTTTCGATAGAAATTACTTTCGATTGAAACTAATTAGTTTCGATGAAAAGTACTTTCTATTGAAAGTACTTTCTATCGAAACCCCCAAAATTGAGGCTATTTGCAAAGGCTAACACAAATATGTAGTTTTCATGGCTTCGGGGCTCAAGTGCGGGGCTCAAATGGAAGAATAGGGAAACCTCCTTTTGCATCACACAAGTACTCTAAACAAGCTTTCTAACGAATATAGATTTGACAAATTTTGAATTAATTAGGTGTATGTATTTTGACGTGCATTAGATGTAGGTTTTTTATCCAATATAAACTTTCAAGTTTGACGTTCAATGAAAAATAGTAGAAAAGAGAAAAAAAAAATTGAAAAATAACAGTGCCCTCCAGCTTTGAGTCTTCTTTCTATCAAAAAAAAAATTTGAATTTTGATAAAAACACAACAAGTTATCAGCTACGCAGTCAACGTATGTCACAATTATAGTTGACTCTATTTCAAACGTTCATAAAATATGCAATAATCATGATAATGTCATCAAACCAATTGCATGCCCTCCGTATGGATGTTATAAAACCAAATTTGAAATAAGAAAATTGATATCTATTTTAGAAAAAAATTTATGTTGTACGAAGTCATTGTACCTTTTTGAAAATGACTTTTTCAGCAACATAGCAGTTTTAGTGGGAGAAAAAAAAACCATTAAAATAAATTTTAAAAAAAAAATATTTAGAATCTAGAAAGAAAATCCTAAAAGACTCTAGTTTACTTCATCTTCCGATTTCAAAAAGTTTAACGATAATATGCATCTGAATGTGAAATTTTTTCTCAAAATGTAGACTTCAATGTCCGTTTAGGCAAAAAAGTGTAACCCACTATTGTGGTATCACCCCTAAATATGGACTTAACTAGTAGTTATCTTTATTTTCATCGACAAGATAAAGCCAGAGATAAGTATAGGATTTAAATTTGTTTTGTCCAGTTGGTAACAAGATCTCTGCAAGATAAAACATGAGTTTTTCTTTAAATCTAATTGGCAAGAATTGTAGATAATGTCAAGATCAAGAAAATCAAGAACTTAACAATGGTGATATCATGTCTATAAAAGAGACAACTTAATTCATTATGAATTGAGGAAAGGGTGAATGAATGAAAAGAGGATGCTGAAGAGAAACTAATGAAGAGCAACTTCATACAGTCCTGATTAATCAAGTTGAGGAAAGAGCTAAGGTTTTCTGCGGACACTGAGCAACAGAGCACAACATCACCAAGAAGAATCAAAGTGGAGAAAAGGTATTAACAGAGATATATTGATCAGATTATTTTTATGAGATTACAACAGATTTGAAAATATGAAAGTATAAGATGTATATGTGAACAGATGATATTGTTTAATTTTAACCATTGATTCAGAAAGTCTCTTAATCGAGTGGGATTTAAAGATCCTTTCTATATTGAGATACATACACAGGAGTATCAAAAAGTTTGATCATGAAGATAGCATGAGATGCCAGATACCTATTGACAGGCCAAGTGAATGTTTGATCAAGGATGGTAGCATAGAGATGCCCGATATCAATTAACAGACTAAACTTTTAAATCCTCTACCAAGGTCACACCTAACAGCGTGTTTGTAACCTTTAACAGGGTTGGCTCTTCATCGAGATCACTTTAGAAGAGAAATTTCTTTGGGTTACTGGTCCCAAGTGGTTTTTCCCTTAACAAGGTTTCCATGTTAAAAATACATGTGTCAATGTGTTTATGATTCATTACTTTAGTGTTTTTCATTACACAGCTTAACTTGATTGATCGGTATACTCTAGATAATTTATTGTCTTTCGGTAAATCAACAAACTGCTATTTGGTAAACATACAGTAGAAGGTTTAACAAAGCATTACAAGCAGTAGTAATTTGATAAAAGTATTTGGAGGCATTCATCTTATAGGACTAAAGATAACTAGAGGCTTAATGTTGTGTTACTAAGTTTTTGGGTTGATTATTGGAATATTTTTTAGGCCACTGATTCACCCCCCCCCCCCCCCNTGATTCCCCCCCCCCCCCCCTCTCAGTTATTACTAACATTAGGAAGCCTCTGGTCTTGGGTTTGCTCTCTATTTAATTTCCATTTTTAAAATAAGGTAAGACTCTTAGTAATTAAAGGTATATTTTTTGGGGGGTCTTCATAAGGCTAATCCTTCAAAAAAGTTAATTATTCTAGTCTTTGAGATTTGGGAATTCGATAGACTTCATGTTTTGTTCTTAGAAAATGTACTCACACATATCCCCAGAAATTGGATACTGAGATCTTCTTATAAATTTTATAAATTTACTACCCTTTATGTGTACTGATGATACTTGTTCTTATAGGAGAATATAATTGATTCATGGCATCCTCCTCATTAGTGCGAGACGTTGAACCTGAGGCAGTCCTTCCTGGGCCATCTAGAAGGAAAACTAAAGCAGTGAGATAACTAGAGAACCTTCCCCTTACCATGAAGTACAAGGTGGATGGTGTCATTTGGGCCTACAATTTGGAGAGTGTAGTGCAAAACATAATAGATACAAATCTTGGTGACTGTGATTTAGAAACTATTTGAACAAACATTTGGGATGGACGAACAACCAGGGAGGAAGAATGTGTTGTTCTCTCCACATCTATCTTGGTGTCAGCTTCTATATTTCCCATCTCTCTCCAATGTCTAAAGTTTATTTTTACCCTGGCTAGCCACTACTAAGAGGCCACACACTCATTCTCTCATCTAGATGATACCCCAATCAATACTTTTTATCTAGATTCCAGCGTCGTCATCCTCTATATCCCCTACCAAAAAAGGAAAAAATAGGTGATAAAGCATTCACTTTGAGAGAATACCTATAGGAGGAGAATGAAAATATAAGGTACTCAAATTCACACTGGATCATTGCACCATGTGTAGACACGTTGAAGATGGCCACTAGCATTCCTTGGACAAATTTAATTTTTCCCATCCGAGTGATAATTATAATGTTTTTTTACATCTTTGATGAGTTGAGAATGAAATAATATGCCCCCTAGAAGTATTATTTCATCATCAACATTGTTATAGACATGACCTATTTGTACTGGGCCTAGATTATCTTAGACCACATGGACCAGCAACAATAGGAAATCAAAATTAAGAAGCAAATTTTCATGACTTCCTTTACAGTCTAGTTGATAGCTCACCTCATAAATATTGAAGGGGTCCAAAAATTAGGATGCATGAATGAAAAAATGGAGGACTCACTACCATTGGTTTATTACCCACAAATGAATCTGGATGAATTCCTGAGATCATTTTGTAGAGTGAATGATACCTTTATACATAAAAAATAGTAAGGCTCAACAAAGATGTCAGTTATCGGTTGTCTAAGGAATCCATGGCCTTGATTGAACCATGGGGGTGCTTCCTTTTGTAATTACAAAAGCACACCTACATTCACGTGTCTGGGTTGACCATGAATCCATTCCTCCTCCTGCTAGACTGCAGTGACCAAATCATCCTACTTGAAATTTGCAGGAAAATTTTGGAAACACACCATGTGTACACTCTCAAGAAGATCAAGGCAGTCAGGTTCCCCCTTTCATGTGAGGATTACAAGTGCACCTTCGCAACTGCCAAGGAGGAAGAGGACAAGTTCAAAAGTCTCTAGTTGAAGAAATTTTTTCTACAACAGCCTCAATATGATGCACGGGGAAGGATAAGGAAGGAAACCCCTAACTCCTTCAAAGGTCACCTCGCTCACCTCAAGGATTTTTGGGCAAATTTCCAATACAATTTTGATGTGCACCAATGCTAGTACCATCAGATTTCTGCATAGAAGATGGAATACTTTGGGTTGCGGTCTTCCCAAAGAATTTTGTTGATAATACAACTATTGTGGATCTTAGTTTTGATCAAAGTAAGATAAGAGATAAAAATTTCCCACAAATCAATTGAGATACTCGGGAAGTGTATGTCATAGATGTAATTAAGGAGGAAGTCATGGATAAAAGCCACACACTTTTAAAAAATGTTTTCCCAAAAATCCTTAAAACTAATGACCTAGGTATGACCCTCTTAGCAATACAAGAGGCAGGTTAAGAAGAAATAGGGTGCCTCATCCACATAGTCAGACCCACTTCATACAACCCCAATAGAAGCAATTTTTGAGGAGTTGGGAGAGAAAATTGACAAATCATGGAAGCTTGCTTCCACCTCCAGGTAGGGAGTCACTATTGGACTTGGAGCAGAACCCCTTCCAGCTGTATAGTTATCACAAGGAATAAGCTTGACTTCCACCACCTCAGTCATTTCACGCATCGACATAGAAACAAAAGAAGATGTTGAAGCCATAGAGGATGTTCCCTTGGTATGCCATAGGAAGAAGAAAAGGAACAAACTAGTGGTGGTGGATGATTCACCCACCAAGCCTATCCCTAAAGGCAAGAAGGATTTTGACGATGCTCAGGCTCCAGAGACTCAAGCACCCAATTGAGAGCCTAATTTTGTGTAGGGATTGGGATTTGAAGACCTAGACATCACCACCTCTGAGAACCCTAATGAAGTATTGACTATAGAAGATCAGGAGAGCCTCTTCCAAGAAGTAGAAGAAAATAGGAGAAATCAGATGGAAGAGGAGAGACTCTAAGTGGAACACAATGAAAAGGTAGAGGAAGATTGACTCCATAAGGAAGACAAAGATAAGATGCACACCAAAAAGGAGGCCAGGAGAAATTAAGTGGATGATGAGCGAGCTCGTCTAGAAAATATCTCCTTAAGGAAAAATAGGAGGCCAAAAACAAAAGGGCCAAAGAAGAGAAACAACATAAAGAAGAAGAGAACAAGAAGGCGATTGATAAAGTATCTAAATAAAATGCAAAAGAGGAGGCTTTTCTTGAAGCCTTAGAAGCCATAAAGAAAAGGAAGAGGGACTAGGAATCTTCTGAAAAGAGACAAAAGGAGGAAGAAGCCGATAAAAAAGCAGAGGAAGAAAAGAAAAGGGTTGAGGAAGAAACCAAGGCACAAAGGGAAACTAGACCTTTGGGAACAGTCATACTCCTAGTATATAATGCACCTCAAGAAAATCCTTTATCCACTCCTCCACCTAGCTCGCAATCAGATCAACAATAGAATATGTCGCACACACATACAAATTGATCCCAAGGAGAACCCACAATTAGATTCTCAGATGGGGAAAGAAACCCCATAAGAGGAAGGAATGGTGCCAAATCCTAGGATCCAAACTCATAGAGATTAATAGATACCACCCAAAGATGTGGACCAAAGTGATCTAGGCACCAGAGTGTCTGAGATACATGGGAACATAAATAATGAAGATAATGTCTCAGGCCCAAGGGAATAGCTAGCCAAAACACACAAAAGGATGTACCTAGACCAGGAATTTTCCATGCCCTCAATCTAAGAAATCATGAAGGAGATGATGAACCCACAACCTAAGAAGGCTAAGAAGGCATGAGAAATGTATACATTGAGGAAGAATGAACTATTTGAGCTAGTGGCTATGATGATCGTGCCTCTGTTGGTTGTATTCTAGGTTTTGGCTGGTTTCCCTAAGCCTTGTGGTCTTCCCTCTCTGATTCTTTGTTTAATTCATAAGTCTCTCAATCCTTATGCCTTATCCCTGTCAAAGTTTTCAGGTTTTCAAGTCTGAACCTCTAAAAAATGTGCAAAAACCTTTAAACCCTGAGGTCTTATTCAGTGTTCAAATTTGAAAAGAAACCCTTAGGTCTTTTTCGCTTATATTTCACAGTTACCTTTTTTCTTCACTTAAGTCATGTGTTATATTCTGATCACTTAGTCGGATAACCTAAACGACATATTCCTTTTTTCTCCCAGACTTAGCGATTAGCCTATGTCGCGTAGTCTCATGCAACATTAGAATATTCCTTTATCATTCCCAAACTTCATGATTTACTTTGTATCGCATAGTTGCGGGATCATTAAACAGGCCAGCAATATATTAAGGGGCCCACGGACAGGTCGGGAGGTCGCAAGAAATTTTTAGCAGTCAAGGGTTTATCACAAGACATTGTGATCTCTTTGTGTCACGCAATCGCAAAATGGGTGTGAGGTTAAGTATGATCTAAAAGCTTTAGTCACGCAGTCTCCAAAAAGGATGCCAGTTAAGTTAAATCTTTAGAGACCTTGCGACTAACCTTTTACAGTTTGGGATAAAGCACAGTCAGGTTGTCGCCAGATAGCTCAGCTTTCAATATGTGATGAGACATGTGTCAAGATGTAAGTGGATTTCAAAGAATGATCGCTTGATCACTTAAAGGTAAAAATTCATTCAGCGACTACAAGACTCACTAAGGGCTTTTGTTTGTCGCAAAGTCTCAAAAGATTTTAAAGGTATAAGTGATTTCTTGGTGATTAAGTGACAGCCGTTAGATGAAGTCATTAAAGATCCTACGATGGTCACCAAGTCTGAGAATAAAAAATCCTAAAGAGAAAAGTCCTCGCGACTCAGCGGCTAAGGGTATGTTGCGAGGTCGTTAGATAAAGTAAAGGGCAAGATACCTATCGCGTGGTCTCAAGAAGTTTTAACACTTAGTATTTTCATTTCACGATCGGGCGACTAAGGGCAATCACGCAGTCTGGAAAAGAAAAGATGACATTTGGCGACTGAGAGATAACTGCAAAAGTTAACAGTGACAGTTAATCACATAGTCTCAAAAAAGAATGTGGGTTAGTGATAACCATTAGCGACTTTGATTTCCTCATTATCGCATGATCGCCAAATGATGACTGTGGTTAGCACAAGTATAGAAAGTTGTGTAGTCGCTATGTCTCCAGAGAAATCACGGGTTAAGGATTGGGGTCAACGATAGAGAAATTATATGCAGTCACATGGTCACTTGATACCAAATTTTGCGAAAAGGCAGCAATATCAAATATGACAGTGTGAATCATTCATCGACCAATCAGAGGCTTAGATTTTGATTACTATGCAGAAAAGGGTAGCTGGGATGTATGACAGTTGGCCAATCCCAGGAAGACATGTCAGCTCATTTGAATTTTGTAAGGTTTTTCTGAGGATTCAGTTTTATGAACTTGATTTCTTGTCACGCTTAGAGAACTACGGCTAGGTTTTCAATCAAGTTCACAGTATGTTGAATTAAAGACAGAATTGATGTTCTCAAAATCATGAGCTGTGTACTTCGAATGGTTACTATAAGGAGCTGATTGTGTATTCAGTTGCATTCACCTTGCTTTCAGAATTCCAAAACGTGAAGAGCTAAGTAATCTGACAAAGAGAAAATTCAGAGAATTGCAGGGTTTTCTGTTGTTTAAAGCTCATTATTTTCAGAGAATTGTGCACAGGACAGTAAGTGAATCTTAATGGTATATTTGTTTCAATATTGGTAAAGAAAAGGAGATTCAAGTACTGTAAACATGAGCAAAGCGGTTAGTGTAGCCTCGACCAGTGGTGGAAGTGAGAAGGTGGAAGACGAGGCCAAGGGAAAAGTAAATTATTCAGATGAGTTCCTCAGACTGCTTCCTGGTTCGATTCAGAACAAAAGAGCAAATGCAAATGTGCTCATTGATGATTATCGAGATATACAAGATGCCGACACTCCAGGAACAACAGGTTTTTCACCTTTCAATTATTTTTATAAGAATTCTGATAAGGCTATTCCAGTGTCAAACCCTTGGACCTGTGGTTTAGCCAGATTAATTGTTCCTGATGTCTACGTACATGTAGACTTGTTCCTAGACATGGCCAGTCATTATGATGTTTTGTCCAAAACAATCAAAAGGAATGATGGAACTGCCCTACTGATACTAAATAGAAATTCATTCATGCAAGCCTTTGGCTTATACAACACTATGTCTACCAGAATTGACATGAAAAAGCAGCAACAGAGATATATTTTGAAGCCTGGAATTGCTAGAGGCCAGTTGCTGAAACATATGCTGAAAGAAGTGAGGAAATATTTAGATCCTATGTCTAGGACCAGCCCATATTATTACAAGGATTTACACTTCTACATCAAGTATGTTGCTTATGCCCTATGTAGAGTGCTAGGGATAGATGGTGATGCAGAGAAGATCAGTGCAGGCATTTTGATGGTGGTGTTGGACCTACAAGAGGTCCACTCCAATACTAGTTATGATTACATTCAGCATATCATTGATGAAATGCATGAGGGTTTCATTGCAACTCAGAAGAAGATGAAAGACCCCAAGGAGAAGGAGCCCAAGTTCTTGCACTACTCCATTCTTATGCATCTCCTGTTGCATTTCAATTTTGTAATCATGGATGTGGGTAATTTAGCCCCTCAAAGGTTTTACCAAGAAGGACCAAATCCTATCCAATTTTGGGTGAGGGTTTGGAATTACATGTCCAAGGACTATGATTATTGTGCTTTTTAGAATTGGATTGTGTATCCAATAGTACAAAGTCTGGGAATCAGTAGAACAAGAATCCCATTGAAGATTTTGCAACTACTTAGGCCATGTGACTACACAGATATGTGGGAATGAAAGCATAATTGGGGTGATTTCATCTTGGAAGAAAATTATACAATCATCAAGGTATATGGGTGTATTCCCACCTCATCTCTTACCATATTATGTACCAGCAAGAGTGGCTATAATGGAGTTTATATGACAGCTATTGTTGATAGACAATGAGCATTTTGCGCCACACAAGAAGGGGACTTTGACCCCTAGGCAATTCAGGATTTTTAACTTTACAATTGGCAAAAGTGCTATTGATGCAGTGGGTCAATGGTTGGAAGGATGCAAAATGGGGGTAGCCGCTTATAGATATATTGACCCAGAAGGTTTTGTGGCAGGGGTGAGAAAATTGTATACTCCTACGATCCCCAATACTAATGTTCACTGTGAATGCATAGAGGAAGATGCAACAAGAAACATCTTGGATGAAGATGATATTCAGACAAGGATATTAAGGATTCAAGAACTCTTAAATCTTGAGAGACAAATAAAGAGAAATGGGATGGATTTTGGGGGTTTTTACCCCGATCTCCCATATTTTGACAAGATTAAAGCCATGATAGACAACTATTATGTGCTCATAGAATAGCTTGATAATGTTCTTGACAAAAAAGGTGCCCAAGGACCTGATCATTCAGAATTCGAATATGGCAGTAGTAGTGACATTTATTATGCACATCCTACTAGGTATGCTCCACCACAACAAGATATTGCTGAAGTGCCACAGCTGCAAGGGATAGAGGGCCACATTGTGGATTTGACAATAATGACACAACCTGATGATGTGGAGCCTACTGCTAAGAGGCAGAAATTAGAAATAGGTCAGCCTTCAATTGAAGGGAAAAATAAAAAAAAGGATAAGGCTAAAGCCTTAGTACCTGGTAATGGGTTATATGATCATAACCTGACAAAAATGATTAGGGAGGGCAAGAAGCAACAACTTGATTTAGAGGATGAGGTTGAATTTCCTCTTAAGGCCTGTGTTGATGAAAGACTAATTCATCAACAAGAAGTTTTGAATGATGACAACTTTGTAAAAACTAAGGAGTTTAAAGACTTCCTGAGATGGTATAAGAAAGAGAAAATAAGAGATCAACTGACAGTTGATGGTAAGGAGACCATAAAAAATGAGCCATTGGTGGCTCTACAAACTTATGATCCTGAAAGTGAGGACATCTCACCAGAGGATACCAGGAAATTGGTGCTAGGCAGTGGAATATTATTGGCTGAGGGCTGGAATTTAGCATCTGCCTTCATCATTGACCAAATTAGAAAACAACCAGATCTCAAAATGGCTAGTGAAGTTCAGATGGGAGATGTGATAAAAGGATTTGGGTATAGCCCAAAGTCTCAGGCCTTTGCAATGTGGAGCCTGTGCCCAAAAGATCAAAAGCCCCAAGTGGTAAACATCTCAGAAAATATGGCGGGTAGTCAGATGGTGTGGACAATGCAAAATATAGGGGATTTGGAGATATCCCAAATCATGACACACTAGGCTCACTTGAATGAAGACAAAACTAAACAATTGTTTGATAAGTGTAGCACATTGTTAGAAGAGACCAGTGCATTGGCAAAAGATAGAGAATTATGCCGAATACAAGTACACCAGCAAGATCAGGTGATAAAGAGATTAATGAAATAATTGGAAGAGAAGCCTGAGGTGATGTATGTACCTATGCAACCACAACCCTTGCAAATTGAAGACAAGGAAAAGTCTAAAGAGGTGGTTGAGGAAAATGCTGAGGAAGAGAAAGGAAATGCAATTGCTTTAAGAGCATTAAGAGGAGTGTTACAACATAGAATTGAAATTCTGAAAGATACAAATGATGTTGTACTCAATGCCTACAACAAGTTGCCAGCTTTGAATACAGAGGTGATGGGGCATCTGACTATCCTAAACCCCTATTTTACTAAGTGGTCTACTAGGGTGAAATTATTTGAGAAGCTAGCATCTTTGCAAGCCCTGAGATCAGATTTGCCAGAAATAGTGACAGAAGTTGAAGATGAGATCAAAAGAGTTAATATTGCTCTCTCATTCTTTAAAGGCAAATTGAATCAAATTGAGGTAAAATTAAGCCTCTTTTCTGATAATTTTAATAGATTTATTCCTTCCTTAAGGGGAGATGATGATCAAGTAAAGGCCTTAGATGCCTGGAGGAGTGAATTTGACAACAAAATGCCTAGTGATGAGGCATTTATTTTAGGGACAGATGTGGATGTAGAAGGGTTCAATAAGATATTGGATGAATCTTTCAAGGCAGAAACTAACATCAACAAGTTTCTAGTAGATGTCAAGAATATCATTGATGCAAGATGGGATAGACAAAAAGTATAGATACAGAGTACTCAGGACTTCAAGTGGCCATCAGATGATGAAGTGAAAGCATGGGAGTTGATGACCATGCCCAAGAGAAAGAAGCCAATAGTTGAAGAAGAAATCTTGGATGATGAGTAAGGGTGACTACTTGGCGCCTCACTATTGAAGATGAAGAGGACAGTTATTGCAAAAGGAGAATGTAGGTGAATCTAAAAGTACGGTCATCCAAACTTGACATAACTACTGCCATCTACTATCAGATTCAAGTCGCTAGATCGGGAGAAGAACAAAGAATATTTGTTTCCATCTTTTTGACTTGGTCATTCCACCGCTTCTTCTCTCTCTTTATTTTTTTGTCTCTTCTGTAGTTTTAGGGTTAGGTTTTCTAAGACCATCCAAAGCTTGTAGCATCCTTTTGAAAAGGATTACAAGATGATTGAAGACCTATATATAGAAGAGAGTTGTATTTTAAAGGAGGATGAAATATATTGTAAAAATCAGTCTTTCTAAATCGGTGTCTGTGTTCTTTCAAGCTTCAAAGATTTTTCATGTATGAAAGAAGGATTACATCAATAAAATACGGTGCAATTTTACTCTTCTATATTGTTGTCTCTTTATTTCCTGTGTATTCTTTTTTATGCTTAAGATTGTAAGGCACTCTGAAGCATTTTGGTTACAAGGTGACTATCTAATTACTTGAAAGTTTCTTTCATGCAAAGAACTAAGTTTTGTGAGTGGTTTTAGGAAGCATATCAGT
>MU224560.1:332104-345841 GCA_018584345.1 Thuja plicata
TCAAACAAAAACATGCCCTCCTTAAGTCAGATCTCTTGCTGCTACACTCTAGCAAGCAATTTCATGAGGTTTTCTTCACTATTCTTGATGATCACCATATCAAATCCACTTCTCCTACATCCAAATATTTAGTAACATCATACATATGTTACATAGGGTCCAGTAAATGAGAAACAACAATTACATTCATTGAATGACCCATTATATCATTAAAAAGACCAAAATAGAGTTATTCCAATGCCCCAAAATGACCACCTACAACAACTTTTTAAATCTGAAACAAAATAGACTATAAGAAACTTGAAAACAGATATAAAATGATTTTATTATATCCTTAGATCATCCAAAATCCATTTCCAAGTTTGGATCAATCAACCAAGCATCTAAAACAACAAGATTTTGCAAGAAAAACTTGATATTTTATTGAATTTCTCAATCTGTCTGTACAATATGTACTTTCTCATTATTCCAAGCATTAAATAAACTTCCTATAAACTTCCTCAACCAATCTGGGTTAGTTGGAAGGCTTAGTTAAGTCTAAAAACATTAAAACACCATTTTCCCTCCTAAATGCTCATAACCGTTGGAATTCAAATATTTGAATTTCCAACTTACATTTTATTGCATATTACTATTAAAAACCTATTAACTTCTATCCCAATTAATTTATTATTTCTTCTAGGACCTAATTGACTCCCCTAAACAACTTTAGATCCCATTTGGCACTATTGGCCACCCTTACATTGTTTTGGTCCTAAGTCCTTTGCCAGGACTTCGAGGACTTATAATATTTAAATTAAATTGTTTATTACATATTACCATTATTGGCCTCAATATATCCCAATTTACTTTTAGGAATTATTTATATCCACTACCTCCATTTGGTTCCAAGGTGGACTTAGGTGTTTGGAGAGGTGCTCCTACACCACTTTCATCCTTTCTCTTGTTAGGCCATCTAGTGGCAAAATCTCCAGCTTCTTTGCAATTCAAATAAACCAAGGGTAATTTACCTTTATTTCTTCCTTTACCTCTATGTAATCTAATAGCCATTAGTTCTTCAAGTTCATCAAGTTCTTGTTCATCACTATCACTGTCACTATCATTTCTCATAGTGTGTTTGTTACTAGATTTGCTTATTTTCAGAGAAGATTTGAATGCAAACTCAAAAGTTGGTAAGACATTGTTGTCATAGTTGTTCATCTCAAATGAAATAAGTCTACCAATCAAACTATCAAGAGTAAAATTTTTATTTTCTATTGCTCTCATTTTTTGAATTACAGATACTCTAATAGCATAAACATGCAGTAAGGTTCTCAAAATTTTACTTACAACTATTTCTTCTTCAAGTACTCCTGCTCCTCAGATAACATTTACAACTTCTTTGATTCTGTTACTGTACTGAGTGATGTTATCTCCTTCTTTCATTTTTTAGGTCATCAAACATTCCTCTTAGGCTTTTAGCTTTAGCTCTCAGCACATTTTCATCTCCTCCATGTACTAGCATGAGTTTTTCCAAAATTTTCTTTGGAGAGGTGCATGTTTTCACATCGTCAAATTTAGCATTGGATAGTGAAGAAGTAATTTCTATCATCATAGAATTGTGTTCATGTTTCTCTCTCAATTGATCAACAGTCAGAGGTCCAGTAGGTGCAACATATTTAGTATCCAAGTATTATGTGACATCATTTCCAATACCTGACAGATGAAGTCTTATTCTACTTTGCCATGATGCAAATTTTTCTTTGTTCAACTTAGGCACATCCCTTTTACTCATCTTGTGATCTTTAGCTTAAGTCCCTTTAAACTCATCTTCCAAGCACCAAAGCTCTGATACCAATTGTTATAATAACTGAGATGGGGGAGGGTGAATTGGTGGGCCTTAAAATCATTCCAAAAATCCAACCAAAAGTTATATCTCAAATATAAGATCCTCTATTTATCTTTCAGTCCATCAAGATGTATGCCTTAAATAACTTTAACAAATATAACCTACTCGGTAAGATATACTATTTATCTTTTCTAGACTATACTGAGTATCAGAAAATAAACTTAATGTTAATTAACCAATCTAGTATCATTAATGTGTAAAGAAAAATATCAATGCAATGAAAGAAATACACATTTGACACAGATTTTAATGTGGAAACCCTGTTAAGGGAAAAACCACTTAGGACCGGTAACCCAAAATTTTCACCCTTCTAAAGTGAGCTCGGTGAAGAGCCAACCCTCTTAAAGGTTACAACACACTGTTATGTGCGACCTTGTTAGAGGACTGAAAACCAACATTTTATCTTTTGACCTAGCACTCACTATGTTGTTAACAAGAAAACCTTTTGATACTCTTGAGTATCTCAATACAATAAGGACTATTAAATCCCGCTCAGTTAAGAGATTTTCTAAATCAATGGTTAAACTGATAAAGTAAATGATCTGTTCAAAATACAACTTTAACTTGCAGATATTCAGATATATTGTTAGTCCAATAATACCTCTCTGATAAATATGCTCTTCAATTCCTTTGCTCTTTTTCTTTCTTTTGTTCTGCTCAGTGAATGCTCAGTCCTATGTTGCTCGGTGTCTATAGAATTCTTTGGCTCTGTTCTTCAGCCTATATGATCAGATTTGCATGAAGACTTCTATGTTCACCAGAATATATTAAGCATTCCTCTCTTTCCAATGAATTACTTGTCTCTTTATATAGACATGATTACCCTCTTAATCTCCTTATTTTTTGTCATAGATCATTTCTTGATCCGTAAAACTTGCCATTATTTTCTTTATCTTATAATTCTCTTCTTTAGTTTTATTTCATAGATCTCTCCTTGATAACTATGCTTTAAATCTCTTCCATGCTTTTGTTTAACTGATCGTTAAGAATAAATCAATCAATCAGTCAATCCCTAAATATAGCTCTTGCCAACTAAGTAGTTTTTTCATTCTTGAACTTCAATTCTGACCGGCCATCAACTCCAGTTAGCTCAGTCATTGACTTCAGTTATGCTTGGTGAAAAATTCAGTTATGCTTGGTAAATAGTTCTTTCTCGGTTACTGTAGTGCTCACTATACACTTTGAATTGCTCGGTATTCACTATCCGTCGATGTTTACTGTCACTAGGTGTATACAAATTTTTTATGTTTTACTGACCACATAAACTTTGTCTCTTTGGTCTCTTCAAGTTTATGACAATATGTGTATGAACAATCAGATTATAACAAGGTGACATCAATGACAATTCAATACATTAACTAATTTAATGTCTTGCATTCACTTTTTCAGCTCGGTGATCATCAACTTATCATCTTCAAACATTCAATCAGTTATAGTTCATTAATCTCTCCCTTTGGCGTTGATGGAAACATACTATGAAATATGCAGTATAAGATATTCCATCACATACCAAACTTATTGTTCTATAAACAATTGAAATATCTGAGTCTTGGTAAACTCTTTTGGCTTAGATTTTATTCTTGCTGTGTGCTTGCCCTTTCTTCATTCCCTTCAATGGATAGGTGTAGCAATTCTATTTTTTGATTGTGTCTCTCCCTTTCTTGTAGAATCTCTTCTTCAATTCTCTCCCTTTGATGGATGGTTACTTCATTGAATATATCTCTCCCTTTAATATTTGAATCTTTCTCCCTTTGGATGTTCTCCTCTTTGATGGATATTTCATTGAATATTTCTCTCCCTTTGACAGTAATGCTAAAAAAAATATTCTGCTCTGTAGTAGTCAACATTATTTTTCTCCCTTTGAAGACTTATGTCCCTTTAGTGGATTGATATGTCTTTGTAGTCCATATATCATCTTGCATCAACATAATTAATCTTCTGATAATGTGTAGGCTAATGCAGCCTCTAAGTCAGCTTAGTGACTGGTAGACAAGGGTCAAACCCCTAGTATATTCCTCAGTTACTCAAATGTATCCTTTGGTAACAGTTTTATGAATATGTCTACTAGTTGTTTTTTGGATTGTACATATTCCAGTATCACCTCTTTCTCTTGTACTTATTCCCTTAAGTAATGATAATTAATAGCTATGTGCTTTATCTTAGCATGCATCACAGGGTTCTTTGAGATGTTTATAGCACTAGTATTATCACAATAGATAATTACTGGGTCAAGAATTTCTTCATTCATACCTTTCAGCAATTGCTTGATCAATGCAATGTTAGAGAAATTTGCAGCAACAGCCACATATTCTGCTTCTGCAGTTTATTGTGATATGCATCCTTTCTTTTTACTTATCCATGTGATAAGTTTGTCACCCATAAACAATGCTCCTCTTATTTTCCTCTTTCTATCATCTATGTTTCCATCCCAATCAGCATCAGTATAAACTTGTAGCTCAAAGTTGCCTTCTTTATTGTACCACAAACCATAGTCTTCGATATTCTTTAGATATCTCAAAATTCTTTTGACAACAGTCATGTTTGATTCCTTAGGATTAGCAGAGACTCTTGCAACTATACCAACTGCATGTACTATATCTGGTCTAGTGTGTACAACATACATTAGTTTTCCAATCATAGATATGTATAAGGTCTGATTTACCTCGGTTGTTTTGTCTTCCTTTGTCAATTTGCATCCGATTTCCATAGGTGCTCCAACTAGTTTGGAGTCCTCCATCTTGAATATCTTCAAAACTTCTTTGATGTATATGGATTGTGTGATGTAGATGCCTTCTTCCTATTGTATAATCTATAGACCAAGGAAAAATTTAGTCCCTCCAAACATTGACATTTCAAATTCTTTGCTCATTTCATCAGCAAATGACTTGCATATCATATCATTACCTCAAAATATGATATCATCAACAAATATCTCAAAAATCAAAATCATATCATCAGTATCTCCTTTTAAATATAGATTAGTGTTGTCACTTGTTATAAAAAATCCAATACTAATAAGATAAGGGTGAAGTATTTTATACCATGCTCTCGATGCTTGTTTTAATCCATACAAGGATTTGTGTAGTCTACAAACCATGTTCCTCTTTTTAGGATCAACAAACCCTTCAGGTTGTTCAATGTATACCTCCTTTTCTAGTATTCCATTCAGAAATATAGATTTAACATCCATTTGGTATACTTTGAATCCTTTGAAAGAAACATAAACAAGTAGAATTCTTACTCCTTCTAGTCTAGCAATGGTTGCAAAGGTTTCTCTATAGTCAATACCTTCTTCTTGTGCATACCCTTTGCATACCAGTCTTGTGTTGTTTCTTGTGACTTCTCCATTCTCATTGAGTTTGTTTCTAAAAATCCATTTGGTGCCAATGATATTTTTGTCACTCGGTCTAGGTACTAATGTCCAAGTTTTATTCTTCTTAATCTGTTCAATCTCTTCATTCATTGAACTAATCCATTCTTGATTCTCAAGTGCAACATTAACAAATTTAGGCTCAAAATCATAAATCAAACATCTAGTGTTAAGAGACTTACTTCTTGTTCTCATTATAGATCTTTTGTCTCCAATGATCTGGTCCTATGGATGGTGTCTTCTAACATATTTAGAAAGTACAGGTTCAAATCTGTGTTCTTCATTTTGATCTTCATTTTGATCATCATTGTGATCTTCATTATCACTCGGTTCAGTATTGTGAGCATTTTATTGATTCTTCGTGTGTGCAGCCTATTGTTTGGTTGCATTGTTCTATCGCTCAAGCAAGGTGTCAGGTTCTTCAATGTAGACAAATCTGTTGTAATCTTTTGGTTCCTTTATTCTTTCCTCATCATTTTTCTCAGAAAATTCATCCTCTTTAACATTTTCACTTTCAATGATTTTGTTAGAAGATTTGTTTAGCCATTTATAAGATTTAATTTTAGTAGAATATCGTAGAAATATTCCTTCATCACTTTTAGATTCAAGTTTCCCATTTCTATCATCTTTCAATATATAACATTGACTTCCAAAAATTCTAAAGTAACTCACATTCGATGTGTGTCCATACCATAGCTTATAAGGTGTCTTATTGGTTTCTTTCTTCAATTGAACTTGGTTTAGTGTATAGACAAAAGTACTTACATTTTATCTCCAGAATGTTTGTGTGATTCCTTTTTCAATCATTAGTGTTCTGGCACAATCAACAATTAATCTATTCCTCCTTTCAACAATTCTATTTTATTGTGGTGTTCTTGGTGCATAAACCCGTCTTGTAATCTCATGCTCATTACAAAAGTTAGTGAATTAATCAGAAATAAATTATCCTCCTCTATCTGATCTTATACATTTCAGTTCTTTTCCACTTTGTTTTTCAACTTTTGCTTTATACTATTTGAACATCTTAAATGCTTCAAATTTCTCTTTTAAGAACATAACAGTCATCATCCTAGAATAGTCATCAACAAATAGAACAAATTATCTATCACCATAATAGCTCTTTGTTCTCATTGGTCCACATAAGTCAATATAGAGTAACTCTATAATATCATTAGATGTGTATGTTTTTCTCTTGAAACTAGACTTTGTCATTTTTTCCTTTTCACAATTCTTACACATAACATGGTTAGGCTTTGACATACTCGGTAAGCCTCTTACTTTTCTTTTCTTACTTATCTTAACCATGTTGTCAGAGTTCACATGACATAACCTTTTATGCCACAAACGTCTTCATTTCTAGCCAATAAATAAGTGGTCTTGATATTGTCAAGATAGAATAGATTACCTTTTATTTTTTCACCAGTACCGATCAAATTTCATGTTCCATTATAGATCTTTTCCTTTTTGTTCTCAAATGCAACTCGGTGTCATGTATTTTTCAGCTATGAAACACTCAATAAATAATAGTTAAGTCCTTTCACCCAATATGAATTTTCACATCTGATCAAATTATTCAACATGATGGTACCTTTTCCTTCAACTGGGCAAGGTGAGTCATTACCCATCCTAACTGATCCACTGTTATAATATGCAAAAGTTTCAAACTTTTCTTTATCACAAGTCATGTCATGAGTACAACCACTATCAATAATCCAGACATCATTTTTTCTAACTTTAGATATGAGTGTAGTTTCAACAGACCTTTCTTCTACTTCTTAATCATCCTTCATACCAACAAATACTACCTCAACATCTTCATCTTCATCAGTAGTAGAATTTTCAGCTTTGTTCTCAACCAGGTAACAAGCCTTTTTGAATTTTTCCTTGTAATCTCGGTTATCTCTTCTATCAAAATGTCAGTTGCTTCTGTAATCTTGGTCATCACTTCTGTCATACTTATTTTCATAAGATATGTCATTGTTTCTTTCATCCTTTCTCTTGTTAGGGCATCTAGCAGCAAAATGTCTAATTTGTTTGTAATTAAAATAGACCAAGGGCAATTTACCTTTATATCTTCCTTTACCTCTATGTAATCTTCTAGCCATTAGTGCTTCAAGCTCATCAATTTATTTTTCATCACTATCACTGTCACTATCATTTCTCATAGTGTGTTTGTTACTATATTTGCTTATTTTTAGAGAATATTTGAATGTAGACTCAATAGTTGGTAAGACACTATTTTGATAGTTGTTTATCTCAAATGAAATAATTCTACCAATAAAACTATCAAGAGTAACATTGTTATTTTCTACTGCTCTCATTTCTTGAATTGGAAATACTCTAATAGCATAAACAGGCAGTAAGGTTCTCAGAATTTTTCTTACAACTATTTCATCTTCAAGTACTCTTCCTACTCCTCGGATAACATTTAAAAATTCTTTGATACTTTTACTGTATTGATTGATGTTCTCTCCTTCTTTTATTTTCATGTCATCAAACATTCCTCAACATCTTCATCTGAATCAGTAGTAGAATTTTTAGCTTTGTTCTCAACTAGGTAACAAGACTTCTTGAATTTGTCCTTGTAATCTAGGTTATCTCTTTTTTCAGAATGTCAGTTTCTTCTATAGTCTCGGTCATCACTTTTGCCATACTTCTTTTCATAAGATCTATCATTGTTTCTTTTATCATTTCTCTTGTTAGGGCATCTAGTATAAAAATGTCCAATTTCTTTGCAATTAAAATAGACCAAGGGTAATTTACCTTTATATCTTCCTTTACCTCTATGTAATCTTCTAGCCAGTAGTGCTTCAATTTCATCAAGTTCTTGTTCATCACTATCACTGTCACTATCATTTCTCATAGTGTGTTTGTTACTAGATTTTCTTATTTTTAGAGAATATTTTAATGTGGACTCAATAGTTGGTAAGACATTGTTGTCATAGTTGTTCATCTCAAATGAAATAAGTCTACCAATCAAACTATCAAGAGTAATATTATTAATTTCTATTTCTCTCATTCCTTGAATTATAGATACTCTAATAGCATAAATAGGCAGTAAGGTTCTCAGAATTTAACTTACAACAATTTCTTCTTCAAGTAATCCTCCTACTCCGCCGATAGCATTTACAACTTCTTTGATTCTGTTATTGTACTGAGTGATGTTCTATCCTTCTTTCATTTTTAGGTCATCAAACATTTCTCATAGGGTTTCAGCTTTAGCTCTTAGCACATTTGGATCTCCTCCATGTACTAGCTTGAGTTTTTCCCACATTTTATTTGCAAAGGTGCATGTTTTCACATCTTAAAATTTAGAATTGGATAGTGAAGAAGCAAGTTCTATCATCATAGAATTGTGTTCATGTTTCTCTCTCAATTGATCAACAGTTAGAGGTCTAGCAGGTGCAACATATTCAGTATCCATGTATTGTGTGACATCATTTCCAATACCTAATAGATGAAGTCTTATCCTTCTTTTCCATGATGCAAAGTTGTATTTGATTAACTTAGGCACATCCCTTTTACTCATCTTGTGATCTTTAGCTTACGTCCCTTTAAACTCTTCTTCCAAGAACCAAAGCTCTGATACCAATTGTTAGAATAACTGAGAGGGGGGGAGGTGGATCAGTGGCCTTAAAATAATTCCAAAAATCCAACCAAAACTTATATCTCAAATATAATTTCCTCTAGTTATATTCCAGTCCATCAAGATGTATACCTTAAATAACTTTAAAAAATATAACCTGCTCGGTAAGATATAGTGTTTATCTTTTCTAGACTTTACCAAGTGGGAGAAAATAAACTAAATGTTAACCAACGAATCTAGTATCACTAATGTGTAAAAAAAAAATCAATGCAATGAAATAAATACACATTTGACACATAGATTTTAATGTGGAAACCCCATTAAGGGAAAAACAACTTGGTACCGGTAACCCAAAATTTTCACTCTTCTGAAGTGAGCTCAGTGAAGAGCCAAACTTGTTAAAGGTTACAACACACTGTTAAGTGCGACCTTGTTAGAGGATTTAAAACCAATAGTTTATCTTTTGACCTAGCACTCACTATGCTGTCAACAAGAAAACCTTTTGATACTCTTGAGTATCTAAATACAATAAGGACTGTTAAATCCCACTTGGTTAAGAGATTTTTTGAATCAATGGTTAAACTGATACAGTAAATGATCTATTCAAAATACAACTTTAACTTGTAGATACTCAGATCTATTGTTAGTCCAATAATACCTCTCTAATCAATATGCTCTTCAATTCCTTTTCTCTCTTTCTTTCTTCTGTTCTTCTCAGTGAATGCTCGGTCCTCTGTTGCTTGATGTCTGCAGAATTCTTTGGCTTTGTTCTTCAGCCTATATGATCAGATCTTCATGAAGAATTCTATCTTCACCAGAATATATTCAGGATTTCCCTCTTGCCAATGAATTACTCATCTCTTTATATAGACATGATTAGCCACTCAATCTCCTTGTTTTTGTCATACATAAATTCTTGATCCGTAAAAATTGCCAATCTTTTCTTTATCCTGTAAAGCTCTGCTTTAGTTTTATTTCATAGATCTCTCCTTGATAACTATGCTTTAATTCTCTTCCATTCTTTAGTTTAATTGCTCATTAAGAATAAAGCAATCAATCAGTCAATCCCTAAATATAGCTCTTGCTAACTAAGTAGTTTTGTCGTTCTTCAACTTCAGTTCTGATCAGTCATCAGCTCCAGTTAGCTCGGTCATTGAATTTAGCTATGCTTGGTGACAACTTCAGTTATGCTTGGTAAATAGTTCTTTC
This sequence comes from Thuja plicata, assembly GCA_018584345.1. Taxonomy (NCBI): domain Eukaryota; kingdom Viridiplantae; phylum Streptophyta; class Pinopsida; order Cupressales; family Cupressaceae; genus Thuja; species Thuja plicata. The sequence goes on from MU224560.1 coordinate 342,158, forward strand.
TTGGTAACACTTTCTCAGTTATTGCGGTGCTCGGTATACACTATGAACTGCTTGGTGTTGGCTGTCCATCAATGTGCACTGTCCATCAGTGTTTACTATCACTCGGTGTATATATAACTTTTATGTTTTACCAACCACATAAAATTTGTCTCTTCGATCTCTTCAAGTTTATGACAATATGTGTATGAACAATTAGATAATATCAAGTTGACATCAATGACAATTCAATACATTAAATGATTTAATGCCTTGCATTCAGTTTTGTAGCTTGGTGATCATCAACTTATCATCTTCAAACATTCAATCATTTATAGTTCATCGGGATCTAGGTTAGGATTAGGATTAAACTAAAATTTTATTTAGATTAATTTGAGTTTAGAAGAATATTAGAGATGTGTAGGATTAAATAAATAGGAATTTATTTAAAAGAGGAATTTGTGGGGGAAATGTATTAAATAAATTTAATACATTAGAGAGGGAGTATTTAAGTTACTTTTAAATACTTTAGAGTGAACCTAAATAAATAAAATTATGTAGGTAGAGGAATATAACATAATAATTGATTGATTATAATGTTATAGAGATTATTGATGGATTAAATTAATAAGTGTAATTTTGGATGTATACATTTTTCCCCTCTTTGACATGGTGTCGCAAGTGGTGTTGGGTCAAAGACAAGAAAAATGAGTTACCCTAGAAGAAGTTGGGTTCTAAGATTTGTGTTGAAGTGACGACGGTATGAGGTTGTGCCCCCTCAAGAAAAGAATGCAACAAGAAGAGCGTTGTGGGATTTTCTCAAAAAAGGATGCAAACACGGGGTAGAAGAAACAATGGGTGGGAAAGGATGGGAGGGGGAGGGAGAAGAGGAGAGAATAAATAGAAGCCTTATGTAATGAAAAATGCAATTATGAATGTTAATGCAGTGATCGGGACTTGGGAATCCTATTTTGTTAATGTTAGAGATCACACCCTAGTTTTATATTGCAAGAGGAGGTATACATTAGGTGTTAGAAAACATAGATGACATGGTTCCTTTGCGTGTACTATACACACAAACATAAGAGGTATATTTAGGAACATAGATGTAGAGCACACAGAGATGAGGGAACTAATGTAGTAACACTCAGAGGGAGACCAAGTACACACAAGGCCTTGAGAGTCTTGGGAGAAATTATTCTAGACCCTACACCTAGGAAGCTAGGAATTATCATAACCATGTAAACGATAAAGATGCAGTAAAAAACCAATCAAATAGATCAAACTGCAAAAGACACCTATATCAATAAACACCATTCTCAACACACCAAGAATTCATTCGGTCCAAAGTTCTTGTCATGAACAAGATTGTGTGATGGATGATTTGATAAGCCAACACAGGGAAGATGCACCCGAACTAGCCAAGATTGGATTAGGTTGTTAAAGTGGGTATTCACTAGAAAAATATTGTGGATAGAAAAATCATCTAGGAAAGTTGAGCTCAAAACTAATTTGGTGAAAAATATTGTTGTAGTCATTGTGTTTGTGCAAAGCTTTGAGGGATGGAGGTTAAGTGCAAGGTGATGGGGACAACGGGAAAATGGGGATAATGATGTTGGTCAGGTGACGATGGGTGAAGGGAAGAAAAAAGTGTGGAGAGGAAGCAATGAATGGGGTGAAACACAGGGGTAGGATGTTAGGCTAGTCATGCAGTTTATTGTAATTTTTGTGTGATGATTTTTGAATTTTTTGGATTTTTAGATTTTTTTTGGAATTTTAAGGCATTTCGGCTGTACAAAGGTATGATGATGGCATATATATAAATTAAGATGATAAGGCTCAGGGATTGGGATTAATGATGGGATCACAGGAAAAGTTGAATGCAAACATAGGCTATAAGTAGGGTTAGGGGGTGAAATTAGGTCCTATGTGAATAGTGACTTGGAGAAAAAAGATCTTTGAGAGAAGAAAATGGCTAAGGAGAGGTTGAGGTGGTAGCTTGGGGAGCATGTTCAGATTCATGAATGGCCACCAGACCAGGAAGAGGCGGTATGTAAAAAAACCATGACCTTGCATTTATTGTTTTTAAATTTATTTAATGCTTTTGGATCGGGTAGGTAGGCATTAATGGCGGGAAATGGGTGACAGAATGAAGATGCCAGTTCCAGAACTGGTGCCTACACAGATTTCAATTGCCAAACCTATTTCACTAGTACATTTGAGTCCTTTTTTTGATGGCTATGTGTTGCAATTCTGACACTACCCAATCGGCCAAGTGACACAGGCCGGTGTTGCAGTTTTGGTGTCGAAACCACCGATGACTGTTATGTGTGTCATTATTGCGACATAAATAACCGTCACAATAAGCATTGGATATGTTGTTTAGCATGTCATCATTACACTTTAAGATTGTTGCAATTACAAAGGTTGTGTGACGGGTATGCTATACATGCGACGTCCAGCTGTCGGCAATTTTTGACATCTGGCCGTCACATGTATAGCTTTGGTGTCAGTCATTTTCCATAATCTCTTGTAATTGCGACTGTATTCTATATTATTAAAAAAAAAAATATAATGAGCTCAATATAATTCTAGTAGTTTTAAATGTTCAATATAATGCTTGGAAATATAGGAATGGTACAAAAGCCTTGGCAGGTATGGTATTTGATATTACTAGTTTGATTCCTTAAAATGAATTTGTAGTGGTAATAGCCACAATTACCCTTATCTGAATAATCTACCAGAAAGCTACAAGATAAAGCACACCTCTTTTAGGACATTGATTGTTTCATGACAAGAAGCAGATCACTTTGATAAATGGTTATATGCATGCAATTGAACCCCATTCCTCTAAACATACTTATGAGAAATGTTGATGGCCTTTCTACCATGTAGTCAATATCGAAAAATTAGTATCTCGCTTAAATCCATGCTATAAAAATAGTATGCAGATTGCTGAGGTAAAGTTTGGAGAAGTAATCTTTTAGATATCAGAATCATCAATGAAGATGCAAAGTAAAAGAAGACTCAACATAACTATATCATGTAGGTTCAAGTTGAGAATTATATTTGCAACTAAACATGAATCTAAATTACCATTCTTCCTATAGTGTTATTTGGAGTAGCATTCAAAGTGGCTTTTAGAGTTAAGCTCTTGGTCATAAAATCGAGAAGTTTCAAATTTTATATTTTCCAATGAGAAGTCAAGGAAATATGTGTTTGACCAACCTTCTAACAAATAAAGGGCATTATGCATTATTTATGAGCTCATTGTTTGAGCACCATATGACCCTTTTATGAGCTCTTTTTGTTATATACATATACATATATACATACATATATATACATATATGTATATACATATATATACATATACATATATACATATATATGTATGATCACATTGTTGTCATTGCATGCTTGCTGCTATTGTGCACCATATATTGTTTTATATATACATTATTTATTTAATCATTAAGACCATGACTAGCTTGGCATTTGTAATGTATTTGTTGTTATTGGATCAATGGTGCCATTTTGTTGAGGTTGTAGATCTATTGAATAAGCACTGCCATTCTGTTTTGATAGCATGTAGTGTTTGATCTCTCTTTATTTGTTTTGCTATTGATATTCACTATGTGATACTCCCCGTTTATGATCATTTCATGAGGAAATATCTTGATGGATCATGGGCTACAAGCTAGGGCA
>MU224560.1:345956-363832 GCA_018584345.1 Thuja plicata
ATATATATATATATGTATGTATGTATATGTATACATATATACATACATATATATATGTATATGTATACATATATACATATATATATATATGTATATGTATATGTATATACATATACATATACATGTACATATACACACACACACATATATAATATATATATATATATATGTATATACATATATACATATACATATACATATACATATGTATGATGTTATTATTGTCATTTCATGCTTGTTATTGTTGTGCACCATATATTTTTTTATATATACACTATTTATTTCATTGAGACCGTGACTAGCTTGGCATTTGTAATATATTTGTTGTTATTGGATCAATGGTGCCATGCTGTTGAGGTTGTAGATGCATTGAATCACCATTGCCATTCTATTTTCATAGCATGCAGTGTTTGATCTCTCTTTATTTATTTTACTGTTGATATTCACTATGTGGTACTCCCCGTTTATGATCATTTCATGAGGAAATGTCTTGATGGCTCATGGGTTACAAGCTAGGGCATCATGCATTGTTTATGAGCTCACTGTTTGAGCACCACATGACCCTTTTATGAGCTCAGTTTGTTATATACATATACATATATATGCACATATATATACATATATGTATATACATATATACATATATATGTATGATGTTAATATTGTCATTGCATACTTGCTGTTGTTATGCACCATATATTATTTTATATATACACTATTTATTTCATTGAGACCGTGACTAGCTTGGCATTTGTAATGTATTTTCTGTTATTGGATCAATGGTGTCATGCTGTTGAGGTTGTAGATGCATTGAATCACCACTGTCATTCTATTTTGATAGCATGCAATGTTTGATCTCTCTTTATTTGTTTTGTTTTTGATATTCACTATGTGGTACTCCCCGTTTATGATCATTTCATGAGGAAATGTCTTGATGGTTCATGGACTGCAAGCTAGGGCATCATGCATTTTTTATGTGCTCACTGTTTGAGCACCACATGACCCTGTTATGCGCTTAGTTTGTTACATACATATACATATATACATATACATATACATATATACATATACATATACATATACATATATATCTATGATGTTATTATTGTTATTGCATGCTTACTGCTATTGTGCACCATATATTGTTTTATATATACACTATTTATTTCATTGAGACTGTGACTAGCTTGGCATTTGTAATATATTTGATGCTATCAGATCAATGGTGCCATGCTGTTGAGGTTGTAGATGCATTGAATCACCACTGCCATTCTATTTTGATAGCACGTAGTGTTTGATCTCTCTTTATTTGTTTTTCAGTTGATATTCACTATGTGGTACTCCTCATTTATGATCATTTCATGAGGAAATGTCTTGATGGCTCATGGGCTGCAACCCAGGGCATCATGCATTGTTTATGAGCTCATTGTTTGAGCACCACATGACCCTGTTATGAGCTCAGTTTGTTATATACATATACATATATACATACATATATATGTATATACATATATACATATGCACATATACATATACATATACATATATATGTATGATGTTATTGTTGTCATTGCATGCTTTCTGTTGTTGTGCACCATATATTGTGTTAGTAATAACTGAGAGGGGGGGGTAAATCAGTGGCCTTAAATTTATCCTTCAAACTTAACCACCAATCAATAAATCTCAGATTATTATGTCCCTACAAGATGCATGCCATGAAATACTAATAATGATTAATTGTCTATCAGTTTTCTCTGTCAATCCTTATTCTTTCTTGATTACCGATAAGAAGTATAACTATTTACCGAAACTCAGTAAATAAGTAGAGTATACCGATCAATCCAGAGTTAGCTATGTAAGATGCAAAACAATAAATAAATGAATCATACACACATAACACATGAATTTTAATGTGGAAACCCTGTTAAGGGAAAAACCACTGGGACCGGTACCCCAAATTTCTACTCTTCTAAAGTGAGCCTTGTTAGGAGCCAACCATGTTAAAGGTTACAAACACACTTTTAAGTGCGACCTTGTTAGAGGATTTTATACATAGAGTTTGTCACTTAGTATTGGGCATCTATTGCTACCATCCTTGAATCAGCCTCCTTCTTAGACTATCAATAGGTATCGAGCAAATCCAATGATACTTTCATGAATCAACCTTTTTGGCAGTCCTTGAGATGTACCTCAATATATAGAAGATTGTTAAGTCCTACTCGATTAAGAGACTTGATGCTTCAATGGTTAAACTGAAACACTATGACCTGTTAATATTGCAACTTGAATTGCAGATTTTCAGATCTATTTAAGTACATTACCTCTCTGAGCAATGTATCAATTCAATCCTTGTGCTCCACACTTTCTGCTCTGTGATGTTGTGCTCACTGTTCGTCGGTTGTCTGTAGAATTCCTTAGCTCTCCTTCAGCTTGTTTGATCAGTACTGCATGAAGTTGTTCTTCATCAGTATTTCTTCAGCATCGTCTTTCTATTCACTCCCCTTAATCCCATTCATAAATGAATTAAGCTTGTCTCTTATATAGACATAATATTCATTATTTCTTGGTTCTTGATTCTTGGCATGATAAACAATCCAGCCAATAAGATTTAAAGCATAACTCCTAATTTGGCTCATAGATATCTTCTTTCCAACTGTACAAATCATCTTTAAATCAATCACTTATCTTGGTTGAATAAAAAAAAGTAGACAACCAGTTAAGTCTATATTTAGCTCTACCAGTTAGATATTTTGTCATTTTCTGAACTCTTTGTTCTGTTGGTCACTACTATAGTTAGTTGTCGGTGACAACTGACTGATCCATTGATGAGACTCTAGTTAGCTTCGTGATCTTCATCTATCAGGCATCATTATAATTTTACTCGTCAGGCAACCTTTTGACTTTTCTCATCGTGCATTCTGTGGTTTTGCTTCATCAGGCAACACTATGCTTTTGATCATCAGGTATCAATGTGACTATTCTCTTTGCTCTGTCCATCGGTGTGCACCCCGTTAGTGTTGTTTGTCACCCAGTGAATACTTGACTTTTATGTATTGATAAAAGCATAAATTTTGATCCTTTGGTTCTCTGAAGTCTTTGACATTATGTACATGACCATACAGATGATATCAAGTTGACATCAATGACAATAAAATCTATTAACTTATTTAATGACTTGCATTATCACTCAACTTAACATTATCAAACATTCAATCAGTTACATGTCATCAATCTCTCCCTTTGGAATTGATGGAAACATACTATATTATCACACTATACTATTTCTAATACAATATGAAATTCAGCAGTTGAGATTCATCAAACTACCATTGTTTCTGTTCTGTTTAACCGATAAATGTCTGACCATTAGTAAGCTTTGTTATAGCTTAGATTTGATTCTTGTAGCTCTTTGTCTTCTGATGTGTTGTGTTCTCTCCTTGTTTCAATTTCTCTCCCTTGACTATTCTTCTCTTTTGATGTCTTTTTCTCTTGTCAACAATTCTCCCTTTGTATAATCTTTCCATACAATTTCTCTCCCTAAGGATATAATCTCTCCCTGTTGGAGTAATGTGATAATGGATAATCTCTCTCCCTTTTCTAAAGAATGTGATAATATGGATAATCTCTCTCCCTTTGACAACAATGCCAAACAAATATCTCACAAATATCTAACATTAATGGCAAACAATCATTTCTCTCCATCCATAATATATTCCTTGAATTTCCCTTATCCATCAACAATACAACAATATGATCTGGTGCTTGGTGATGATATATACCTATCTGTATATTGATGTAGCCTTGAATTTCATCTCTTTTCTTGCCTCAACATTAATGATATTCTGATAATATGTAGGCTGATGCAGCCTTCTAGTCATTTTACTGACTGGTAGACAAGGGTTTGACCCCTAGTCTCTTTCTCAAGTATTCAAATGTATCTTTGGGTAGTGGCTTGGTGAAGATATCAGCTAATTGTTCTTTGGATTGCACATACTCAAGTATCACCTCTTTTGCTTGAACTTGTTCTCTCAAATAATGATACTTGATGGCAATGTGTTTAGTCTTAGCATGCATGACTGAATTCTTGGAAATGTTTATTGCACTGGTGTTATCACAATAGATAATTACTGGTTCTAGGATCTTCATATGCATACCTTCCAGTAACTATTTGATCCATGCAATATTTGAGAAATTTGAAGCAACAACAACATACTCTACTTCTGCAGTAGACTGAGAGATGCATCCTTGCTTTTTGCTAATCCATGTGATAAGTTTTTCACCCATAAAGAATGCTCCTCCAATTGTACTCTTTCGTTCATCAAGATTTCTAGCCCAATCAGCATCGGTAAACACCTTAAGTTCAAATTTTCCTTCTCTTCTATACCATAAGCCATATTCCTTGGTATTCTTCAGATATCTTAAAATTCTTTTCACAACAGTCATATGTGATTCTCTTGGATTAGTAGAAAATCTAGCAATAATTCCTACTGCATGTGCAATATCTCATCTAGTGTGTACAACATACATGAGTTTTCCAATCATTGATCTCTACAAAGTATAATTTACCTCTGATGTCTTGTCCTCCTTTGTCAACTTACATCCAGCAGCCATCAGTGTTCCAACTGGTTTGGAATCTTCCATCATGAATATTTTCAGGACCTCTTTAATGTATTTGGATGATGTAATGAAAATACCTTCACATTGTTGCAAGATCTGTAGACCAAGAAAGAGCTTGATCTCTCCAAACATAGAAATCTCAAACTCTTTTCTCATCTTATTAGAAAATTATTTTCATATCATATCATTGCCTCCAAATATGATGTCATAAACAAATATTTCAGCAATCAAAGTGTTAGCATCAGTATCTTCCTTCAAATAAAGATTATTGTTTTCACTAGTCCTTACAAATCCAATACTTATAAGATAGGAATGAAGTCATTCATACCAGGCTCTAGGAGCTTGTTTCAATCCATACAAGGCTTTATGAAGTTTACATACCATGTTTCTCTTGTCTGGATCTACAAACCCTTCTGGTTGCTCAATGTATACCTCTTCTTCAAGTATTCCATTTAGGAATACTGACTTGACATCCATCTGGTATACCTTGAATCCTTTGAATATAGCATAAGCAAGTAGTATTATTACACTTTCTAGCCTAGCAATGGGTGCAAAGGTCTCTCCATAGTCAATAACTTCCTCTTGTGCATACCCCTTGCATACTAGTCTTTCTTTGTTTCTTGTGACCTCTCCATTCTCATTCAGCTTGTTCCTAAATATCCATTTAGTACCAATGACATTCTTCTCATCTGGTCTTAGTACAAGTGACCATGTCTTATTTTTCTCAATCTGCTCAATCTCATCATTCATAGCACTTATCCATTCTTCATTATCAAGTGCAACATTGACAGATTTTGGTTAAAACTCACAAATTAAACAATGTGTGTTTAGAGACTTACTTGTTGTTCTTGTACCAGCTTTCTTGTCTCCTATGATTTGGATCTCTGGATGGCTCCTTCTTACATATCTGAAAAGAATTTGCTCAGTTCTTTGTCTATCATCTTGATCATCATTTTGTCCTTCATTATATTCTTCATCACTCTGTACATTATTTTGATTATTATCTTGACCGTCCGTATTTGCAGCCTAACTATCGATTACACCATTTTGTTACTCTGGATTTAAGCACTGTTGCTCGGGCAGAGTGTTAGGTTCTTCACAGTATAAAAACTTGTTGTAGTCTTTTGGTTCTTTTGTGCTTTCCAGCCCATTTTTTTCTGCAAATTCATCTATCTTTACATTTGCGCTTTCAATAATTTTGTTAGAAGCCTTAATAAGACATTTATAAGCTTTGCTTTTGGTGGAATACCCTAGAAAGATACCTTCATCACTCTTGGCATCAAGATTTCCATTTCTATCATCATTTAAGATATAACATTATGTAATGCCCCACCAGGGAACCCAGGAGAACTTAACCTAAACACGACACTAAGTTCACGGAATAATTTTTTTCTTAAATGTTTACAAACAATATTAATAACAATGCGGAAGCAACACAATGAAGTACATGACATATATGAAATACAACTCATACATAGATAACATTTTTTGAGGGTTCCTTGATGTAGAATTACTTAAACAAACTAATCTACGATTACAAATATAAGAACTAACATAAAGGTTACATAGTCTGAAACCAATAACATACATCTCAATAATAAATATTACATATACATCTGATACCATAAGGTATACTACCTAATCAACATCCACTACACAAGTCACAGGGTATGTAATAATACATAATGAACGATACAATGCATCCTCCAAAGGATGATAACCAATATATACATATGGTAAAAAACACAACTCAAGTAACTGATCAAGTCTCCAAAAGACTATGAAGATGAAACTGCAACAAGGAGCATCCCAACATGAAGAAGAATCTGTCAGAATCTCAATGGTAATAAGAATCACTACCAACCAACCATGTGGAACCAAAGGTCCACTTCCACTGTGCTGAGGAGATAGTAACAGGCCCATCACATGGGGGTATACAAAAGAATGCAAATAAGGTACATATGACCTCATACTCCAATGCAAAGGAAGATCCTAGAAGCAATCTAAACCATAACAAGGTAAACTAAACAACACCAAAAGTAACTGACACATGTAGGATAATCTAAGCTGTATATAGGGAAGTGTCATCACATAAGCCCAACCTTGAAGGTAACCCTAGTAGTTCCTCTTGACTCTAGCCTCCAAGTGACACTATGTGGCTCAGTGATCCTTTCGCGAAGACAAGGATCCCAACTCCCATCCTATCATGCAACAGCACTCAAGGCATGGGTAAAGACTCAGACATTTTATTAGTTCATTTTAAACCCCTTTAATGTAACATATTTTCACTTATTAAGTAACTTGCCAATGGGTTAATCTAGTAACCATTTAGAGTCCTGGACCCCCATTGCAAGCCACTTCCCCACTGTACACTTAGTTAACCTACCTAGGCTCAAGATCAACACATGAAGATATACATAATCACAAATTGCATCCTACTCATTCAGGAGCACATAGGTTCTCAAATAACCAAACAATAACCACAGTATCCTCATAAGACCATAAAGCACATCATAACTGAATCAGGTTGGGCATAATAAATCAGGACTATGACATCATCATAAATTACAAATTGACTTCATAACAGATACCACACAGAAAGTATAATCCCAAAACCTCTGATTTTAATTCCTAGGGTCATCTAACCCAACATATACTCGAAAGCATGATAACAAGATCAAAAAGGTCACATGGTCGATTTAGGGTAATAACATGAACACACACGCCATAAAGTAACATAAATGATAAACACCCTCCGACCTCTGTATACATCCTAGGTCAACTAATGCCCCAAAATAACACATATAAGCAAAAGAGATCCATACATATGCATAGGAATAAAAATATCCTAAAGGACTAAAAAAAATGAACTCAAGCCGATAACATCTACAACTATCCACATATGAATGTTACTTACTACATCATTCTAACAAAACGACAACCATCAAAATATGATTAATTTAACATCTATGTTTCTATTTCATAATACACATTCAAATACGGAATGAACTTGTCATGTTATTGATTGGTTATAATATGCATTAATTATATCATGATTAAATATAATATAGGTTAATTAATTATAAATCAACTATAGAATATATTAATCATATTAAAATTCAACTTTAGTACATGTCAATTTCACATAAATCTTATCCACTAAGATATTAAATTAAACAATGTTATATGCTAACTAAGATTAATAAATCCTTAATAATTAAAATTATTAACCATATGTCAGTAAAAATTAACTATATATATTAATCAAATAACAATTAAAAATTATCAATAAATATATTAATTTAAAAATTAATATAACATATTATTTTTTTAAAAAAATGAATAATATAGATTTATTAAATAAAAACAACTTTTAACCAAACAAAAAGAAAAAACCAAAACGCAATATATATTTTAAACATATTAAAAAAAAAGTACACGGGGGGGGCGGGGTCCCCTTTGGCCCCCACCCCGGTCGTCCCATCCGCCGGCCCCCTTTAAAGGGAGGCACGGCTAGCCTGCGGCCGACACCGGCTGCCGTGCCGGCAGTCTCAGCTGCCGCACCGAGCTGCCTGCCAGCACAGGTAGGGGGGGTGCGGTGGCCCCCGCCACCCACTTCCCCAAACAAATTTTTTTTTTAAATTTTTTTTAAATGAAATAACTACGTTTTAGTTATTTTTTTTAAATTTATTATTTTTTTTTCAAGTAATTTATTTTTTTATTTAATAATACGAAAACGGAAATTACAAAGAAGGTAAGAATATATATTTTTTAACTTCTGGGTAGATTAATTCATTTTTTTTAAATCCACCAGTCTATATTTTTTTTTCTTTTTAAACAGAGACCTCAATTTTTCCAATTGATTTAATTTTCAAAGGAATTTTTCCAAAACAAATACAAGGGAACTAAATATTTTATTTTTTCCTATAGTTTAGAACTATAGGCAGGATTAATTTTTCAATTTCTATGAGATCTAGAAGAGATCTTTTCACAAAATTTTGACGGCATAACTGAACTATGCTAAGAGATAATAAACAATGAAAATATAAGATCTAAGCTTTCACAAACACATATTTCAACCACAATTTCAAACTAGAAACCCTAATACCCATTTACACTTCATGCTTACAAAACAAAACCCCTTATGCCCGCAAGCACAGATCCGGCATGCAAGCTTGATTTAAACACAAAATTGATCTAAAATATTATTCTTCAATTGAAACCCTCAAAACACAAAATAAACAAGCAAAGAATGACCAAACAAAGGATTCTTAGCTTTCCGAATGCATAGAAGACAGGGATCTGAAAAATTAGAATTGACATGAATAAGACCCTACCTCAATATTTGTTGAAGAATACACAATGCAAAATCCAAGCAAGGAGAATTTCTAAATTATGCTCCAAAACCAAGCACACGCCCATGCTTCTCAAAAATGCTCCCCAAAAACCTGTTATTTCAAATGAGAGAAGAATCCCCCTAATGAGGATCAACTTCCCCTAATTAAGCAAACCCTCATGACAACACATTCAGTTAACTACTAAAAGGACTCCTCTCAAAAATTGAAAGAAAATAACAATTAATTAATTAAAATATCTAATTACTTGCACAACTCAACTTTGACTCCTAAAATCAAGTTGAGACCTCTTGAGTTTGAAAATACTTTTTCAACCAAATCTTGCATATGTAATTAATAAAATATTAATTTAAATAACTTAAATATTTACATCACAATATTCCATGCAACTAAATATTTAATTATTTAATTAAGTATAAAAGCTTATTTACTCTAATTTTCAATTAAATATTAATGTTCAATAATTGCACTTTAATTAAACTTTCAATTAAACATAGGTATTTAATTTAATTTTCAATTAATTAAATACCCTATATTTAATAATTAATTGCAATAATATTCAATTAATTAAATAACATGATATAACCCACACATAATCACATCAAGCACCTGAAATCAAACACATGCAAAATCAAACATGCACTAGGAAAGAGATACACAAATTCCTATCAACTATACGAATTTGGTCAAGATAGTAAAAACAAATACTTGTCCACTAACTAGAAAAATTTGGTTTAGGATAGGATTTGGACCTAAAAACTATCTCCCCTCTCTTACCATTGAGATTAATGTGATAGGGCACGCTCACTCCTGCCAATACAGGGAAGACGTAGCCTGGTACCTGCAAACTTGTCATCACAAAGACAAACATACATGCATATATCATATGGAAAATAATGGTTGAGAGTAGGTTATCGTGTGGATCTCACCGAAGCAAGTAGCTATGACTCTGTCCCATACCATACCAAGCACATCAAACAGTAATGAAAACATAGAATGATCCATGTGCATATAACTCTAAGGTTAGTATTGTCAGAAAACCATAATTGAAATGAAATCCTAACATATACATAAGCATCATTAAATAACCATAAATCACATATACACAAAAGATACATGATAATAATGGATCAATAACATACTAAAATGTAATACATAATATCATCTAAATCATTTGAATGAAACCACACATACACAAAAATGCCTGAAAGAGTTTGGCATCCACAAAGTGAAAAGCAACCTAAGAGGTGGGTATTACATCCTCCTCCCCTAAAACTAGGCTTACTCCTGGAAGCCTAAAAAAAAGATAGATATATCACTCTCTCATCACAAGACATCCAACCAAGTCCTAAAAGACTCAAAGTGTGGGTCCCATAGGACCCTTCCCAGATCTTTGATTCAAACACTAAGGATCATTCTCCACTGTAGGAATCTGGAAACTAGATGTTGGACCTCTACTCGCAACACCACTCATAGGAGCATAGTACATAGGTGGAGGATGATCAAATGCTGCATATGCTCTGTGAGACATATCAACATTTCCCACTATAGGCTCAGAAGCTATTGGCCTCTGTCCCAAGGACTGCGATGCATGCTGAGGACAATTGACAACAAAATGTCCAAAATGTCCACAAGTGAAGCAAGCTCCCTTGCTACCACCTTCTCTAACTGAAGGTGCTCTAGGCTGCTCAACATTGCCCCCACTGACATCATGATACACACTCTGTGCTGGCTGAACTGACCGATTGCGCCTACTGCGCTGAATGTCACAAAATTTTCTAATCCGAGGACCACTAAAAGAAGAAGGATTTTTTCCTCCTTGCTTATGAGACTGATTACCGTTTGGAATGGTAGAAGGACCTCTCAAATTACTAGCTCCCTGAGAATGATTACCTCTGACAACAGAAGTAGGTTTTCTTGAGTGCACTTCTGAATGACCACCATAGCCCAATGCTAGATTCTCCTCTGCAAGGGTAGCTTTGATGACCACCTCCCTGAGGGATGTAGGCTCAAAGAGTCTAACCTCCCCAACGATGTGTTCATTCAGCCCCCTAACAAAGTGTTGAATCATAAGTGCCGAATCCTCACCATATCCAGCATATTGTTTGAGCTCAAATAATCGACGCTCATACTCAACCACTGACAGGGTCAACTGCCTCAAGTTTTGGAACTCATCAACTCTTTGTTGTCTCCACTAATTAGAGAGGAATCTCTCTCTAAAATGCTCAAGGAAGAGTTCCCATGTAATGGTGTCCATCTGAAGAATCAACTTTTTCTCCTCTATCTTCCACCATATCACTGCAAAATTGGAGAGTTGCATTACTGCATACCTAGCTTTAGTATTGCTACTAAAGGGATGCATAACAAAAATCCTCTCTAATGCAATAAGCCAAGTCTCAACTTCAAATCCCGTTCCTTTCCCATCAAAGGTAATAGGTGGAACTCTCATGAGATCCCTCATGTGGTTCGCTGCCACAACCTCAGGATCCACTATAACAATCCTCCTTAGAGGGCTCCCAGATCTCTCCCTCTCCACTCTACCCTACTCAGAAAAATGATTCAGTAACTCCTGCAACAATTGCCTAATACCTGCTCCTCTAAACCAGCCCGACGCTCTTCCCTCTACTCATCTCTATTATCTCGATGAACACTCGTGGAAGGACTGTGGTGCCTACCCCTTCCACGACCACCCTCTCGGCCTCTACCGTGACCTCTAGAGGATCTAGATTCAGGCATGATTCCTGAATCAACCAGAGAATCAAACCACAACTTAGAACCAACATCAAAATAAATCAATAATCGTAAAGCAATGGTTTTAAATACTTCAGAGTTTTATCTCTATGTTTGTTTCAAGTTTTAAAATCAAAAGACAACTAATGGGCATACTTTCCCAGAGCTCCCAGTGTGGAAACGTGGGCTCTGATACCAAGTCTAATGCCCCGCTAGGGAACACATGAGAACTTAACCTAAACACGACACTAAGTTCATGGAATAATTTTTTTCTTAAATGTTTACAAACAATATTAATAATAATATGGAAGCAACACAATGAAGTGCCTGACATACATGAAATACAACTCATACATAGATAACATTCCTCGAGGGTTCCTTGATGTAGAATTACTTAAACAAACTAATCTATGATTACAAATATAAGAACTGACATAAAGGTTACATAGTCTGAAACCAATAACATACATCTCAATAATAAAGATTACATATACATCTGATACCATAAGGTATACTACCTAATCAACATCCACTGCACAAGTCGTAGGGTATGTAATAATACATAGTGAACAATACAATGCATCCTCCAAAGGATGATAACCAATATATACATATGGTACAAAATACAACTCAAGTAACTAAGCAAGTCTCCAAAAGACTGAAGATGTAACTGCAACAAGGAGCATCCGAACATGAAGAAGAATCCGTCGAAATATCAATGGTAATAAGAATCACTACCACCCGACCATGTGGAACCAAAGGTCCACTCCCACCGTGCTGAGGAGATAGTAACAAGACCATCACATGATGGTATACAACAAGAATGCAAACAAGGTACACATGACCTCATACTCCAATGCAAAGGAAGATCCTAGAAGCAATCTAAACCATAACAAGGTACACTAAACAACACCCAAAGTAACTGACACATGTAGGATAACCTAAGCTGTATATAGGGAAGTGTCATCACATAAGCCCAACCTTGAAGGTAACCCTAGTAGTTCCTCTTGACTCTGGCCTCCAAGTGACACTATGTGGCTCAGTGATCCTTTTGCGAAGACAAGGCTCCCAACTCCCATCCTATCATGTGACAACACTCAAGGCATGGGTAGAGACTCAGACATCTTATTAGTTCATTTTAAACCTCTTTAATGTAACATATTTTCACTTATTAAGTAACTTTCCAATGGGTTTAACTAATAACCACTTAGAGTCTTGGACCCCCATTGCAAGCCACTTCACCACTGTACACTTAGTTAACCTACCTAGGCTCAAGATCAACACATGAAGATATACATAATCACAAATTGCATCCTGCTCATTCAGGAGCACATAGGTTCTCAAATAATCAAACAATAACCATAGTATCCTCATAAGACCATAAATCACATCATAATTAAATCAGGTTGGGCATAATAAATCAGGACTATGACATCATTATAAATTACAAAATGACTTCATAACAGATACCACGCAGAAAGTATAATCCCAAAACCTCTGGTTTTAATTCCTAGAGTCATCTAACCCAATAGATACCCGAAAGCATGATAACAAGATCAAAAGGGTCACATGGTCAATTTAGGGTAATAACATGAACACACACGCCACAAAGTAACATAAATGATAAACACTCCCCCCGGCCTCTATATACATCCTAGGTCAACTAATGCCCCAAAATAACACATATAAGCAAAAGAGATCCATAAAGATGCATATAAATAAAAACGTCCTAAAGGATTAAAAAAAATGAACTCAAGCCGATAACATCTATAGCTATCCACATATGAATGTTACTTACTACATCATTCTAATAAAATGACAACTATTAAAATCTGATTAATTTAACATCTATGTTTCTATTTCATAATACACATTCAAATATGAAATGAACTTGTCATGTTATCGATTGATTATAATATGCATTAATTATATCATGATTAAATATAATATAGGTTAATTAATTATAAATCAACTATAGAATATATTAATCATATTAAAATTCAACTTTAGTACATGTCAATTTAACATAAATCTTATCCACTAAGATATTAAATTAAACAATGCTATATGCTAAGTAAGATTAATAAATCCTTAATAATTAAAATTATTAACCATCTGTCAGTAAAAATTAACTATATATATTAATCAAATAACAATTAAAAATTATCAATAAACATATTAATTTAAAAATTAATATAACGTATTATTTTAAAAAAAATAAAATATTATACATTTATTAAATAAAAACAACTTTTAACCAAACAAAAAGAAAAAACCAAAACGCAATATATATTTTAAACATATTAAAAAAAAATAGTACACGTTGGGGGGTCCTTGTGGCCCCCACGTCGGCCGTCCCATCCGTCAGCCCCCTTTAAAGGGAGGCACGACCAGCCTGCGGTCGGTGCCTGCTGCCGTGCCGGCAGTCTCGGCTGCTGCGCTGAGCTGCCTGCCAGCGCAGATGAGGGGGGCGGGGGGTTGCGGTGGCCCCCACCACCCACTTCCCCAAACAAATTTTTTTTTTAAATTTTTTTAAAATGAAATAATTGCATTTTAGTTTTTTTTTTTTTAATTTATTATTTTTTTTTTCAAGTAATCTATTTTTTTTATTTAATAATATGAAAATGGAAATTACAAAGAAGGTAAGGATATATATTTTTTAACTTCTGGGTAGATTAATTCATTTTTTTAAAATCCACCAGTCTGTATTTTTTTTTTCTTTTTAAACAGGGACCTCAATTTTTCCAAAACAAATACAAGGGAACTAAATATTTTATTTTTCCCTATAGTTTAGAACTGTAGGCAGGATTAATTTTTCAATTTCTATGAGATCTAGAAGAGATCTTTTCACGAAATTTTGACAGCATAACTGAACTATGCTAAGAAATAATAAACAATGAAAATATAAGTTTTAAGCTTTCATAAACACATATTTCAACCACAATTTCAAACTAGAAACCCTAATACCCATTTACACTTCATGCTTATAAAGTGAAACCCCTTATGCGCACAAGCACAAATTCAGCATGCAAGCTTGATTTAAACACGAAATTGATCTAAAACATTATTCTTCAATTGAAACCCTCAAAACACAAAATAAACAAGCAAAGAATGACCAAACAGAGGATTCTTAGCTTTCTAGATGTATAGAAGACAGTGATCCAAAAAATCAGAATTGACATGAACAAGACCCTACCTCAATATTTGTCGAAGAATACACAATGCAAAATCCAAACAAGGAGAATTCTCAAATTATGCTCTAAAACCAAGCACACACCCATGCTTCCATAAAATGCTCCCCAAAAACATGTTATTTCAAATGAGAGAAGAATCTCCCTAATGAGGATTAACTTCCCCTAATTAAACAAACCCTCATGACAACACATTCAGTTAACTCCTAAAAGCACTCCTCTCCAAAATTGAAAAAAAATAACATTTAATTAATTAAAATATTTAATTACTTGCACAACTCAACTTTGACTCCTAAAATTAAGTTGAGACCTCTTTAGTTTGAATACACTTTTTCAACCAAATCTTGCACATGTAATTAATAAAATATTAATTTAAATAACTTAAATATTTACATCACAATATTCTATGCAACTAAATATTTAATCAAGCATAAAAGCTTATTTACTCTAATTTTCAATTAAATATTCAATTAAATATTAATGTTCAATAATTGCACTTTAATTAAACTTTCAATTAAACATAGGTATTTAATTTAATTTTTTAATTAATTAAATACCCTATATTTAATAATTAATTGCAATAATATTCAATTAAATAAATAATATGATATAACCCACACATAATCACATCAAGCACCTGAAATCAAACACATGCAAAATCAAACATGCACTAGGAAAGGGATACACGAATTCCTATCAACTATATGAATTTGGTCAAGGTAGTCAAAACAGATACTTGTCCACTAACTAGGACAATTTGGTTTAGGATAAGATTTGGACCTGAAAACTATCTCCCCTCTCTTACCATTGAGATTAATGTGATAGGACACGCTCACTCCTGTCAATTCAGGGAAGACGTAACCTTGTACCTACAAACATGTCATCACAAAGATGAATATACATGCATATATCATAAGACAAACAATGGTTGAGACTAGGTTATCGTGTGGATCTCGCTGAAGCAAGTAACTATGAATCTGTCCCATACCATACCAAGCACATCAAACAGTAATGAAAACATAGAATGATCCATGTGCATATAACTCTAAGGTCAATATTGTTAGAAAACCATAATTAAAATTAAATCCTAACATACACATAAGCATCATTAAATAACCATAAATCACATATACACAAAAGATACAACATGATAATAATGGATCAATAACATACTGAAATGTAATACATAATATCATTTAAATCATCTGAATGAAACCACACATACACGAAAATGCCTAAAAGAGTTTGGCATCCACAAACTTAAAAGCAACCTAAGAGGTGGGTATTACACATTGACTACCAAAGATTTTGAAGTAGCTTACATTAGGGGTTTTACCATACCATAGCTCATAGGGTGTCTTCTTTGTGTCCTTCAATTGTACCTTGTTTAATGTGTAGACAGCAGTACTGACATCTTCTCTCCAAAATATTTGGGTGATGCCTTTCTCTATCATCAGTGTTCTAGCACAATTAACTATGGATCTATTCCTTCTCTCAGCAATCCCATTTTGTTGTGGTGTTCTTGGTGCAGAAACCTATCTTTTTATACCATGTTCATTGTAGAAATTAGTAAATTCATCTGATATAAACTCTCCTCTTCTATCTGATCTCAAGCATTTCAAATCCTTACCACTTTGTTTCTCTACTATAGCCTTATACCATTTAAACATATTGAATGCTTTAGATTTATCTTTTAGAAACATAACTGTCATCATTCTAGAGTAATCATCAACAAAGAGAATAAAGTATTTGTCTCCATAATAACTCTTTATTCTCATTGGTCAACATAGATCAGTATGGACTAATTCTAGAATATCATCAGATGTATGGGTCTTACTTTTGAAACTAGACTTTGTCATCTTATCTTTTTGACAATTTTTGCACATGATGTTGTCAGGATATGACATCATCGGTAAGCCTCTTACATTTCTCCTTCTACTTCTTTTCACCATGTTGTCAAAATTCACATGACATAATATTTTGTGCCACAACCATATGTCTTTGTTTCTAGTCATTAAGCAAGTGGTGTTAGTATCATTCAGATAGAATAAGTTACCTTTTGTCTATTCACCGGTACCAATCAATCTTCCTGATTCATTGAAGATCTTTGCCTTCTTATTCTCAAATGCTACTATGTGAATTGAATTATTTAGGTGAGAAACACTCAACAGATTATAATTCAATCCTTTTACCTAATAAGCATTTTCACATTTAATCAGATTATTCAACATTATAGTTCCTTTACCTTCAACTGGACAAGGTGTATCATTACCCATTCTTACTACACCACCATTGTAATACTCAAAAGTGTTAAAATTTTCTTTGTCACCAGTCATATGGTGAGTGCAACCACTATCTATAATCTAGATGTCATTCTTGCTAACCTTAGATATGAGTGCAGTATCTACATACCTTTGATCTTCATCTGAATCATCTTTCATTTCTTTCCTTTGTCCATGTAGTCTCAGGTATCTCTTCTTTCTAATTGTCGATAACTTCTATGATCTTTGTTATCACCTCTGTCAAATTTCTTCTCAAAAGATCTATCATTAACTCTGTCATCTTTTCTTCTTTTATGACATCTTGCAGCAAAGTGTCCAATCTCTTTACAATTAAAGCATACAAGTGGTAACTTGCCTTTGTATTTACCTTTTCCTTTTTGCATTCTTTTGTGAGTGTGAAAATGGGTACCTGTTAGATTGACACAAACACTTCAATAGATCATTACTTTAGCAATATGGGGTTAGTGAAAACACGAAAAACACATAAAACCCTCTAAAACCGAACTATTGCCTTCTAACGTAGGAAGAGTATGACCACCAACATATCAGCCCTCATAATATGTTGATGAAACATTGACCAATACAACCTATGTATGAAGGATTTAATTGAAACAAGCTGAATGATGGCAAGAGCATGCAAGCTTACTCTAAATGATGAAATAACACTAACAATTAGTTATGAAATGAAAATAGCATGTAAT
>MU224560.1:381209-391461 GCA_018584345.1 Thuja plicata
GAATCCATTTTTCCAGCAAGTACTGGTACTCCTTCCAATGCCTTTCCACTTAGTTCCTTGATAGCCTTCAAGAATGGTTCTTCTTGCATAGGAGGGTCTGGTTCTGGTATAACATCCTCCTCTGCAATAGCTTTTCCTTTACTGGAACTCTCTACTTCTCCAGTTACTTTATTAGCAATATCCTCTATTTGTTTTCTCATTAACTCTAGAGTTTCCTCAAGGAGTCTATTTTTCTCCTTATGCTCATTCACCTCTTTAGCTAACTCTACATTTGTCACCATGACTGATTCTCCTACTGATTCCTCAGTACTTTGAAACATCTACAAATTTCAAACCCAAATCTTTAACTGGGCTTTGATACCAATCTGATGGGGAGGTCACCTTTCTCTTCTAGATTCCTACCCTCTCTTAGGAATCTCACTTTGAACCCTATTCACTTCAGGATCCTCTAGACTCACACTTGAGTCTCTTAGGGTTACTCACAGACCCTAACCAGAAGGATTTCTGTACTCCCTCTCTCCTAGGTTTCCTACCCACCGAAATGTTTCACTCTTCACCTTCTCTTGCTCTCCATGGCTGAATAAAGTCAGTCATGCACCTTTCTCCTTATCTCTCTCTCCTACAAGTTCTCTAGCCGGGCCTTTTTAGCTCGCCTAGGACTTGTCTACAATTCTGGCTAGCCACTTCTCAGGCACAGACACAAAAATAGAACAAAAATACATAATGGGTACCTTTTGACAGTCACACTCCATAATCCTGATTATGAGAGTCAAAAGGTATCCATTGAACTGAATTGAATTCAAAATACTACTCTACAGAAATCGACACACAACACAAATCTACACAGAACACACCGAAAATCCTTCTTTATTGAAAATCAGAAAATTATAATTCACACACACGAAAAACTTCTTCTGCTAGCCTTCACAAATTCCAGTTCTTCAACTGCCTCCTACAAGTTTCCCTCCTTGATTATATATTCAGCCTCTTCTTGATTTGTAACCGTTTCTAGGTTACCTGTCCGCCTGAGGATTCTAACTACCTTGGCTCTCCGTCTTCCTCCTGCAACTGTCATCAATATCATCCTCAGCATGGTTGTCAATGTGGACAACATTTTCCTCTGTGGCGTTCTCTTTTATTTTGTCGTATACGAATTTTTAACTTCCATCTTCCATGTTGGCAAGTCAACCTATTTTCTTCTTCTAACCGCAGCATCGTAATTGTTTCTTGGCTAGGGTCCCGATCATGCGCTTGCCTTGCTCCGAATGTTAATCACACTGTCGCGAGTCTTAATACCATGCATGCCAACCTTGCGATACATTGTTGTCGCATCCTCGCACACTTATAAAACTAACTGCCTGTTGCCCTACGACCTTGCGATACATGGTTGTCACGCTCTCACAACAGTTATTAACTAGCTATCAGTTACCCTGCGACCTTGCGATACATGGTTGTCGCGCTCTCGCAACCATTTTCCACTAACCATTGATCACCTGCCGACTTCGCGATACACTGTCATCACATTGTCGCAACCATTTTTCATTAACCGCCGATCACCTTGCGACCTTGCGATACACTGTCATTGCATTGTCGCAACCATTTTAAATTAACCGCCGATCATCTGCTGACTGTGCGATAAGCATAATGTAACCGTAACTTCATAAGTCTTTTTTACTTGCACTCCCGCTCTCACGCTAAGCATGAGGAAACCGTTAGGGTTTAGGAGAATAAAAGAAAACTGCTAACCAAACAAAACTTCACCAATAACTGTGATCTGCTCCCAGACCACCTCTGTTAAACTGCTAGGGTTTCAGAGCTAAAACCCTAGGGTGCTCTACACCACTGTATAAGTCTGAACATGGTGAGCCAACTCATCCTCTCTCATCATTATTTAAGGAGTCTAAGGTTAAATATCTGCCAATCGAGTTAACTCTCTTGAAATTGCATGAAGGACCTTTTGCAGTGAAACCACAAGATCAACGTCTGATGAAAAATCAACAATGAATGGATCTTTCTCATCCTGCAGGTCCTCATGGACTACTTGTTCCTTTCCCTTTTTTAGATCACAACTCATTTGTGAGAACAATATTATTAGCACTTTATTTAAAAGCTATCCAAAATATTAGTGAATAATAAAACATAACAAAAAATATGCATTAACATTTTTCTTGTATGTGCATTTGTACAAAAAAAATGAGTTTTACCTGTCGGGAAGAAGAAGTCCCATGAGAACTATCATTGTCATGCATATCGTGTGGTTATTGATCCATACTATAGCCCTGTATTTCAAAAATTAAAAATTATTGAGACATGTTAAAACATGTGTTCAATTAAAAGAAGAGAGTTTTTTTTATTTTTAAAAAATTTTAAATGGTGCATAGTGCGTACCACCTCGTCCATGATAGTGGGTTTACATGTATCTATGTGATTCAAATTGCAATCGACAAGTAGCTCTTCGCCTCCATGTCTTGACTTGATCACACATAGAAATACACAATTTCCCTCGCGCGCCTCAAATATGCAATTGGGTTGCTTCTTAGTTGACACATGTCGTGTACTATTTATAAAACCTGCAATATTCCTTGATGATTTTGGCCTTCCGTCAATGTATATAGCTACTATTTTACTTTGTTCACTAACTTTTTGTTGTATATAATTTGCCGCGATTCTATACCTACACATACTTTTTTTATATCTAACAATTTGCATCCAACTACTATAATCATAACAAGGTCTAACATAATCCATCAATTCAACAACTTTTGTTTAAGAGACCTTTATGCCATCCATGGAAAATAGGCCCAAACCATGTATTGAAGATGGTGCCATGCGATATATCCTCTCTCTAACACAAAAATCAGTGTTTATTGAAGGAAGTTCATCGGGGACCCATTGTTTTTGTAGATATTTGTACCTAAAGGGCACCTCGGAGTAGCCTTTGCTCTCATCATCATAAGAACATGACCCCCCTTGAGAAAGGAAAATTTCCATATGTTTATTGAATTTCTTTCTAATCTTTTGACCTCGAGTCAATGTCCTTGATTTAGACATACTAGATGTCTCACTTTTGTCTTCCATTCCTACATTTTCCTCACTCGAGGAAGACATATCTGACAAATACCTATTCGCTGGTACTTGTACTTCATAAAATGAGAGAGACAGGTGGCAATGAGAGATATTTTACAAATGATAAAAGATATTAATCTCTGTGGTGTGTATTGAATTATACCTGACAATCCATGAGATTGTGTGGGATACCTGAGAAAAGATAATAGTTATATAATCAGACAAACATAGTTCACTCCATAGTTTTTATTACATCTTGTGAAGAACATTATACATTGTTAAAATTATCTATTTATACTTTTAGAATTATCTCACTCCATTGCATGGAAAAAAGAGAATCCCTTATGATTTAACATCATTGATGTGCAAGGAAATAGAAAATTATCAGAAGCAAATCCCATAAGATAGTATTTAGAGATTAAATACACTCTTTTAGAATGAAATTTCTCTTAACAAAAGATCAAAGATATAAGTAGGATGGATAAAACAAGGTGAATAAGATAGTTAATTATATATTTACGATAAACCAAAAATGCCATTAATATGAAACCCTAAGCATATTAGTGGAAAAAGTGCATATTTTAACCCAAAAAAAATGTTAAAACATGCCAAACATCTGGCATAATTGTACATTAATTTCATTCATGTCATTGATATTCTTCTTCATCCATCCCATCATCAAGATCATTGTCATCGACGACATCATCACCACCACTATCGTCGTCATCATAATCATCATCAGCATCATCATCATCATCATCATCATCATCATCATCATCATCATCATCATCAGTAGCAACATCATCGTCGTCTTCTTCTTCATATTCTTCTTTGAGTAACTCTCGATCGTGATCATCATCTACATTATCATCCACTTCTTCCTCTTCCTTGGTATCTTCTTCTTCCATCACATTATAATTTATCAGCCTTCCTTTTAGATCATGTCTAACAACAAATGACCAACTCGATTTATGTGGAACCTCTGAGTAAAATACCTGCTCACATTGGCTTGGAAGAACATAGGGCTCTTCCCCAACTGGCTCAAACAACCTTGTATTAATCATTAGAAATCCACTGTCATGTTCAATAATAGTTCTATCAAGATCATTTTGATTGAGACGTAGTCTATACCATTTCATGAGAAAGAGAACTTATTTAAAGGAATTAAATTCATAGTCAAGTATATCAACCAAAATACCATAGTATCGATTTTGTGAATCTCGAGGATGTAAGTCATTTCTAGATGAAATATTGGTCACCTGGAAGACTGCACTTATCCCAGAATCACAAGTTCTCTTTGTTTCATCCAACTTCTTGATGCAGAATTTATAACCATTGCAGAACATAGCCTTGTGGTGTTTCACCTACAATAATGTCAAACATGTATAAATTATTGCATCACGAGTGGAAAAACATACAGTTGATTAACAAATTTATAAGTACCTGGTGATCTCTTAAACCATATGCTAAATCTATTTTCTTTTGTGTAACATTGGGATCTCCATTACGATGAGCTTGTATAACCAATGAAGACATATATTCCCATTTTAATTTATGACCATAATGTTGACATCGTTCAATCCAGACCGTCATCCAATCTTGATTATTTTTAATAAACAAATGTATTGCATCCCACTCTTTAGCAACTGTACAAAAGTAAATAGAAGATCAATTACAATAGATTTATTTTGAAGATTAAGAATTAATTAACTACAATAACATCTCATAATTTATTACCTTTCAATTCTCTAAATCTACCATTTCCCACCAAGTACTCCCCTTTGAATTTTTTAATGGAGTCAAGATCCCAAATGCAATCTATATGGGATTTTGTTGCAAGATTAGGAAGATATTGAGTAACGTACACCATCATCTGGTATACCATATATCCTTCAACCATAGAACCCTTGGGACATGCTCTCTGTCGTACCAAACCCTTCAAAAATTTTAAGTGTCTCTCAACCATCCACATTGACCTAGCATGTACAGGTCCACACAATTCAATCTCCTCAACTTGGTGTATGAGGTAGTGTTCTTGTGCATTGAAAAAGGTTGAAGGTAAACACTTTTTCATTTCACACATTAGGTGAGAAATTCTTTTCTTCCAATATTTTATATCTTCTTTATGGATTTCTTTAGATGACAACCATCTACAAGGGATTGAAGACACAAAAATATATAAATAAAAGACTTTACAATATATTACTTGTTTGATATATTGAACAAATATCACTGCTTACCTCATGTATTTTCCAAGATCATATATCACTTGTTTGATATTATTGTCGAAGTTCTCTGGGAGCGATAAGGGTAGAAAATATTGCAACAATTGTCAACTGATCATTTCATACAATGAAAATTGAATGCAGTTACACAAATATATTGTAAATACAAAAGACTATGACTTACCTTGATGAAGGTATTCCAATCATGCATTTTCATCCTTGACCTAAAATCACTCTTCTTTGATATGACATTGCTTATATTTGCAGCAAATCCTGTAGGCAATCAAATTTTGTGTATGACTTCTTTTATGGCATTACTTTTTTTCTTTGTTAATAACCAAGAAAGAGCACTTGCATTAATCCGGTCTCCATTATTGCTATTTGATTCAATGATATTTTTCATTGCATGATTGGAATCATGAATTTTACTACAAATTTTGCCAAGTTTTTCTTTGTCACGCCTTCCATCCAATATTTTCTATAGTGTCTCTGTTACATTCTTTCCAATATGCATAGTATAAAAAAAATACACAATTTGTAGTTGTTCATAGTAGGATAGCCTACTAAATTCTTTGGGATACCATTTTAGTCCCTTTGAAAGCTTGTTAGTGATTCCTTCATGACCTTCAAGATCATCAACTACATAATTAGCCAACAAAACACAATCAAAATATATAATTTTCAAACATCAACCATTAGGTGGAACGATATTACTTTCAATTCTATTATATTCCAACTGCCATAGGTGAGGTGTCATTCTTCGGGGCTTTGATGTAGTCTCTTATTTCCCATTGAAAAGATGTTTCTCTGCACTTCGATACTTATGATTTATGGGGAGGAAGTGCCTATACTCATCAAACACCCGCTTTCTTAAACTTTTGGAATGACGAGATTTCATCTTTGGACCACACATTGGACAAAAACAATTTTCCCTTTGTTTGAAGACCTACAAGATAAAGATACAATTGGGTTAAATATGTTAATTTTTAGAATTAGAATTATCACGTACAATTAGAATTCACCATAAATAAATGTGTCAACCCTGGAGCATCATGAATTGTCCACACAAGCATTGCATAGAATTGAATTTGTCTTTGTCCAATTGGTTTAGAGATGTCATACATAGTGGAACCATTCTGTAACACCAACAAATCATTGATAAGAGGAGAAATATATACATTCATATCTTTCACTTGGTACTTACCTAGTTGAATTAACAACAACATCAGATAATTATTGTGGCCATTTCACTCCAAGACTTATAATTACATGTAGATGACTATAAAATAATAAAGTACCTAGAACAATCATTGCCAACATAATGTACTCCCTCTTTAGTAACATCCATGGTGGAAGGTTATTGTTGATAACAAAAATAGGCCACATCGAGTAAACAAATCCCATCTCTCCATACGGATTGACACCGTCTGTTGCCAGAGAAAGCTTGAGATTTTGAGGTTCTTCTTTAAAGTGTGGCCACTTTTCCTCTATGTCCATAAATGATGAACCATCCATAGGTATTCACATAATGTCATCTCGACTCTTGTCATGTGCATGGGAATCCATAAATTGTGCCAAGCTATTGCACTTGAATAATCATTTCAGACGTGGAATAATGGGGATGTAACGAAGAACCTTGCGAGACACATTTTTTGTCATTTGATCATCTTGATATTTGCTCGTATGGCATTCAGGGCATCTTGTTGCATTTTCATGTTCTTTATGATAAATAATATGATCTCCGGGACAAGCATCTATTGCTTGATACTCTATTCTAATATGTTTCATAATGGCACATAATTCTCGGTACGAGCCAGGGAGAACATTTGATGGTGGTAATAGAAACTCACCTATCAATCTACAACAAAAAATATAAGTCGTTACTATAAAAAAATCTTAATGGTACATGTTTCACCTTTTATAGACTATAATGATGTATATGACAAACCTTAGCATACGTGATATTGCTATGTTAGATAAACCATTCACAACCTTAAAATTCACCAACAATAATAAAGCAGAGAGAAGAGTAGATTGGGAGCCTTCGTAAAGGGGTGTGTTCGCCTTCTCAAGTAGAGGTATATCATGGATGATGTCAATATCATCCTCATCATCATCATCATCATCATCATCATCATCATCATCATCATCATCATCATCAGCAACAGCACTAGTAGCAACAATACAAAATGTGTCAACGATCAATGCATTCATACCATCATCTTCAAATGTGTTTTCTGGTGCATGATCATCATCTTCCATGGGATCATGATGTTCAACTTCAATACTCACACCTCCATGTTCCTCTATATTCACACCCCATGTTCCTCTGAGATGTGGTGGTCCATATCACTTACTACACTAGGGAGATCAAAATATATAAAAAATGATGATAATCAAACCCCCCTTCAATGTGATAATCAAACCTCCTTCCATGGTTCATATGTATATTAATTTTGAAAAAAATATAACAAACAACAATTACCAATGGATGA
The DNA here is from genome assembly GCA_018584345.1 of Thuja plicata. Taxonomy (NCBI): domain Eukaryota; kingdom Viridiplantae; phylum Streptophyta; class Pinopsida; order Cupressales; family Cupressaceae; genus Thuja; species Thuja plicata. The sequence goes on from MU224560.1 coordinate 388,996, forward strand.
TAATCAAACCCCCCTTCAATGTGACCATTCTCCCTACAATGTCTCTTTGTTTTTTTTATTTTGATTCTTCTTATCTTTAAGCTGTTACAACTCTTGCATGGACAATAACATTAGTCATCGCCTTCTCTTTGAAAGTTAGACAACAATCTAGCGATTGTCTCCCTATTTTGATTGAATTCCCTTGTATTACCTGAGATGATCCTTAATGTGTATATCTACAAAAAAATTAGACATGTTGTACTTAATGTTTATATCTACACATATGGTTTTGATAGCAAATGGTCAATCTATTTTCTCGTGGTGAGAAATCTTTAGTTGTGACAAAAAATGTCAATAAAAAAATGACATGTTACGATAGGTTTTATAAATGATATGTTACTTTGTAAATTTAACTTTAGGTTTTATAACTGTACATATATTTTCTTCGACTCCCCCACATTGTAATCATATCAATAGGTTGATATAGAATTCTATGTCAAGATTTACAACATTAAATTGGTCATAGTGGGAAGACTCAGACACAAGAAGAATATGAGATAGTATAGCCAATTTTAAGAAGAATATGAATGAATGCAAACATACATAAGTGGATGAACATAAATAATGAAGGTACCATACATTGCCTGAAGTAATGAAGTTTTGACCCAGTGTTCTGATCTAGTATGCTCCTATATGATCCACAACCTGCAAGGAAGGAAAAGATGGGGTTAGATCCAAAGGATCTAAGCAATGCCTGGAACCCTATTATTAATCCTCATCTACAATTATGCATGTGCATAGTCATAGTTCCTTAGCATTTGATCTTCATATGGTAGCCATGACTTGAGGTAGGCATTCAAGCTTTGTCTTCTCATTAACTCAATTTCATTTTGATGGCATTTGTTGATTTAATGACACAATATGAATATTAATACTGGCATTGTTTACATCTTTGCATTTGGAATGCTTGATGACCCATGAGATTTGAGGGTTGTGTCTATGGAGCATAATATTTGCACCTTAGTTAACAAAAATGTTGTTAACAAAATATGTTAACAACATGTATGTTAGCCTATTAACATATTTTGTTAACAACATATTGTGTTAATATGTGTTTACTAAGGTGCAAATATTGTGTTGCATTGTTTATTAGCTCACTGTTTAATACTGGCATTGTTTACATCTTTGCATATGGAATGCTTGATGACCCGCAAGCTTTGAGAGCTAGGGCATCATTTCTATTACCTTCAAGGCATTGTGTGCAGTGTTTGATCTCTCTTTATTTGTTTTGATGTTGATATTCACTATGTGGTACTCCCAATTTATGATCATTTCATGAGGAAATGTCTTTATGGATCGTGGGCTGCAAGCTAGGGCATCATGCATTGTTTATGAGCTCACTGTTTGAGCACCACATGACCCTATTATGAGCTCGGATTTATATATATATATATATATATATATATATATATCTATATATCTATATATATATATATATGATGTTATTGCTGTCATTGCATGCTTGTTGCTATTGTGCACCATATATTGTTTTATATATACACTATTTATTTCATTGAGACCGTGACTAGCTTGGCATTTGTAATGTATTTGCTATTATTGGATCAATGTTGCCATGTTGTTGAGGTTGTAGATGCATTGAATCACCACTGCCATTCTATTTTGATAGCATGCAGTGTTTGATCTCTCTTTATTTGTTTTGCTATTGATATTCACTATGTGGTACTCACCGTTTATGATCATTTCATGAGGAAATTTCTTGATGGCTCGTGGGTTGCAAGCTAGCGCATCATGCATTGTTTATGAGCTCACTGTTTGAGCACCACATGACCCTGTTATGAGCTCTATTTTTTATATACATATACATATATACATATACATATATACATACATATATACACATATATATACATACATATGTATATACATATATATATATATACATATACATATATACATATATATGTATGATGTTATTACTGTCATTGCATGCTTACTGCTGTTGTGCACCATATATTGTTTTATATATACACTGTGTATTTCATTGAGACCGTGACTAGCTAGCTTGACATTTGTAATGCAATTGCTGTTATTGGATCAATGGTGCCATTCTATTTAGGTTGTAGATGCATTGAATCACCACTACCATTCTATTTTGATAACATGCAGTGTTTGATCTCTCTCTATTTGTTTTGTTGTTGATATTCACTATGTGGTACTCCATGTTTATGATCATTTTATGAGGAAATGTCTTGATGGCTCATGGGCTACAAGCTAGGGCATAATGCATTGTTTATGATCTCACTATTTGAGCACCACATGACCCTGTTATGAGCTCAGTTTAATGCCCACCCTAGAATCTTCCTATGTTAGATGGACAGGACTATTGCTTTGACACTTTGGGTTTTATGATGGACTATGATTATTATTTAGTTAGCATTTTATGAGATATTTGAGCATATATTATTG
>MU224560.1:410503-437723 GCA_018584345.1 Thuja plicata
GTTCATTTTGGGAACGGGAGGTGTTACTTTAGCCTCCTTGCTTGCTTGCATGCCATTGGTTAGATTGAATGCTTCGGGTTTAGAATTAATGTTAGAGGCATCAACTACTCTGTCATTAACAACATTTGTGTTTTGATTCCACCATTTAGGCTTGGAGTTGGAGTTACTGCCTTTGCTTTCATTTTGAAGGGTGATCTCTCCCCTTTTTACCATGACTTCCTCAATACAAAGGGCATTTTTAATCATCCTATCAAAGCTAGGAGAATCTTGCATTTGTAGAGCATAGCTCAATTCAGGTACTAGATTATTAACGAAGATTTCCATCTTCTCCGTTTCAGGAATGACCCTTGAATATCATGCAAAAATCTTCCTCCATCTTTGTAGGAAGTGTGTGAATGATTCTCCAGTTCATTGTTTGGTGTTACATAGATCCATCATAGTTACGTCATGTTGGATGTTGTAGGAATAATGTTGAATGAACCATTGCATCAACTCTTCAAATTTTTTGACCTTAGGGTTCAATTTTGAGAGCCACTCCATGGCATTATCTCCTAGTCTTTCTGGAAACAGTTGCATGAGGTAAGTGGGTTCGTGCATGTACTGAATTCTTAGAGCACAAAATTCTCTTACATGGTCATGTGGATCAGTTTCTCCCTTGTATTTGTCATACTTTGGCCTTGCCACATTAGGAGGAAATGGGACCATAGTGATACTCTTGTCAAAAGGAAATGGACAAATGGCGTCCAAAGAGTATTTGGTTTTGGGTTTCTCCTTCTCTTGTTTGAGGTTGGTGAGCTCCGTTTGCATTAGATTGAGCTGTTTGGTGAGAATAGATATCGGGTTGGATGCCTCCTTTTCTTTAAGATTTTCCACATTATAATCTTTGGGTAGCTTGACACCTGTGGATGCTAGATGTAGGAAGTATTTTTCTTTATCATCACTAATTATCCATTCCAATAGCTTGTGGATCCATTTACTTTGTTTTAGTTTCTTGTATTTGTCTTTAGGGATCTCTTCTTCACTATCTGATCCAAATGGATTATGTTCAAACTTGGGTCTTTCTTCCTTTTCCATGCCTTCGAATTGTGCTTGTTTTCCATAATTATAACCCTTAAAGGCCTTACTCCATTCGTTAGTGTTTCTATCCATTGGAGGTGAATCTAGATCAAAAAGGGAACTGCAAGAAGTTTCTCCTTAAAAGTGTGGTGTTTTAGGAGGCACTTTTGATCCTTTAGTTGTGTACTGGTTGCGTCTTGTGTTAACCATGAAGTTTGTTCCTCATCTTTGTTAATGTTTCCCAATAGTGCAAGTAAGGTTTTCAAATCATTCAAGTGGGAATGTCTAGGTAGAAGTAATTGTTTTTTGTTGGTGGATGTAAATGATTCCAACATCAGAGGCTTAGAATGCCCTGATAGTGAGCTAGGAACCAAGTTGTTGATAGAAAATGGGTAGACCACACGTATTTAACTAATCGTGAAAGAATGACTAAGCATGCAAGGTGAATGTTTAGAAAGTGTTTTGAAATAACAATAGGGAGACTAGAAGAGACAACAGGAACCAGCTAAAGAGCAAAAAGGGTATCCTAATCCACTAAGACTTCCTAAGAAAAAATCCTACAAATGTCCACTGTCCTGAATATGAGCTCCCATATATGAGCCTCTAATGGTGCCAGATACGATCCTCAAATCTGGATATGACTTCTTGCTGACCAGATACAATCCTAAATACCAAATACGATCCTAGATACCAAATGCGACTTGGGAAAAATAGGATACGATCTTATGATGTCTTGTCAATTTGGGTCAGTTTTGAAAAATTTGTTTTTGAAGTGCGTGAAGTTGCTTGTTTCCAGATTGCATCAAGAGGTGTTGTAAGGTGTTAAAAACACTTGTACTCTAGGGTTTGAAATTTGTTGATTGTTTTGAGGAGCTTATCTTTTTAATGATCTTTTGGACATGTCAAACAGTTTGGCATTGTTAAGAGGGTGAAACAAACACTCCTTTTGTCCTATTCTCTAGGTGGAGGATGAAAATATTTGCTCATTGACTTAGGTACACACTCAAATGCTAATCAAAATATAGCCATCACCAAGCATGCAATGGCTCCAGTCATGATGCTATATTAGCTGACTCCAAACGCAAGTGAGGGCACAATATGATGAGTGTCTTGGAGAAATTACTTTTTGCCTTGTGCAAAGATTATCACCCTTTCAGGGATGAATTGGGTATTCTTTTAGTTGAATTTGTTGTAGATTATTGGGCAATCCGTTCTAAACTATCCCCCATAGAATTGCACAGGGAAAAATTGAGGTGTATAGCCCTATGAGTACCTGAATATGTGTAGTCTTGCAAGCAAGATTCAAGCGGCTCCGCTCTACATAACCCAGATATGTTCAAGGAATGATGTCGTAATTCCAAGAACAAAACCAGTTCCATCTTCTGAGGCTTTGGCCTATGAGGAAGCAACTATTTATAGTGAGTTAGAAGGGTCGGCGTAAGACCTATCCTCACTTGGGTCATTCCTGGGAGATTTTTTCCTCAACTGGTAGGCCCTCTACTATTTAAATGATATGTAACCAGGATTGGCAAACTTTGGATGTCTAGATTTCTGATTTTTCTGAGGAAGAAGAGCATACTCTCCTAATCTAAGCCATTTTATCCCCAAGCACTTAAAAAAAAATTTATTCCCTCAAGCTATGTTGAGCTCGATTTAGTTGTTCCTATTTTAAAGAAAATAGAATGCTTGAAAGGGAAAGTTTGCCTTGTTCAATTAACCACAATGATTTAATGATTTGTGTTGTTCAATTTCTGATCCAAAAAGAATTAAGCGATTGAACTTGTTCTTTAATCCCACATATTTAGTGCTTTTTTTTGTTCATTTACTATCCAAAAAGAATTAAGTGATTTGTTTGCTTGTTCATTTACCCTCAATTTCATCACAAATGATAAGACAATGTTCGACTTTCTGATTTTCCTCAAGATGAAAAGAGCATATTATCTGGTTGAATTAGCAAGTGGAGAAATGGTTTTAAGTTTGGAAAGCAAGGAAATAGAAGTCAAGATGGGGGTTGGAAACCTGTAAAACCATGTTAGTATATGTTGGTATGAACTCCCACAAAAACCTTCAAAAATACCCTACAAACACTTATCAAGCTGCAAAATACCACAAACACCACTTTGTCAATATGTTAGGATTAGGTAAACCAAATGCATAAGCTTTTTAACTAGATGCGAGCCTGAATTTGTACTAAATGTGACATAGTATACTGTATATGATTTTTTACCCCGAATGCGATCCCTTGCTGACTAGATGCGAGCCCAAACCAAAAATGATCTGGGAAATCCCAGATGCGATTTGACTTTTCCGCGGTACGATGGTGTATACAGGATGTGATCCTGAATGATTAAAAATGATTCTATGTTTGAATCCTAAGCATGCAAATTGGCAAACAAATATTAGAAAATGAGGCCAAGTTGAAAATTAGGCCCAACGATGGGTGCCAAAAATGTGTGTGTGTATTTGGGAACCTGTTAAAAAAGACACAAACACTCAATAAGTCATTTCATTAGCTCGAAAGGTTAGATAAAGCATACAAAACCCACTAATACCAACCTATTGCCTGCTAACTAGGAAGAGTGTGATTAGTAACATATTAGCCCTTAGAATATGCTACAATCAGTGATGAATACAACCTAGCATGAAGGATTTTTAGTTAAAAATAAGCTAAAAAGATGATAAACAAGCATTCTAGCTCTAAGCATGTGAATAATAACAATGTAAAAGCATGAAATGTGAAGTAAAATGTTAGTCTAGGATTAATCTAATAGCATAACAATGCATTTATAATCTAAGGTGAAGGCTTATTTACTCTCAAAAATGGCTTCTATTTATAGAAGAATGAGAGAGAGAGGGGGGGACAAGGTGAATTAATGAGTGAAGGGGCTCATTAATGGAGGTGTAAGAGCCATTAATGCCCAAGGCATTAATGAGGCATGGAGGAGACATAGGATTAACACATCTTCATTAATGAGGCATTAATGAAAGCGTTAAAGAAGAAAGGTAGAGTGTAAGAGGATGGCTTGAGAAGGTGGACCTTAAGGAAGTCAAGCTTGAGAAAGTGGACTTTCTTAAGTGGGTTGAGTTGCTAAGCATTCCTTAATGGAATGTGACAACATTAGGAAGTGGGTTAGGACTAGAATTAGGATTAGGATTAGATTAGCAAGGGTGAATGGGTTGAGAAGGGTTAGAACCCAGGGTAGAAGTGGTTGAGGTAGGTTAGGTTGGGGTTTAGGGGAATATTAATAAATGGAATAAATTTATTTAATTCATTTAGAAATATAGGAATTAATTATTTAAACAATGAAATTGCTTTTTAATAATTAAGGGACTATAGCCATTTTAATAAAATTAAATAGGCTAGAGGAATGGGTTATTTTGCAAGTGGGTAATTGATTTAGGGATTTATTTAATTCCTTTATAATTAAATACTATAGCCATGTTTGATTTTGGTTTGATTTAATTGGTTTGAATTTATTTAAGTTGTATGGCTATAATAGTTAATATAAATTAGTGATAAAAATCACCTAGGACATTAAATTGATTTGAAGAATTATGCCAAGTAGTAATAGGGTCGTTTGGACATAATCAAGGGTATGATCACACTTAGGGAAAATAGGGTCCATAGTTGGAACAGACCAAATTTAGGTGGTTACACATATACACATATACATATATACATACATATATATATATATATATGTATATATATACATATACATATATATGTATGATGTTATTGTTATCATTGCATGCTTTCTGTTGTTGTGCACCATATATTATTTTATATATACACTGTTTATTTCATTGAGACTTGTACTAGCTTGGAATTTCTAATGATTTACTGTTATTGGATCAATGATACCATGTTGTTGAGGTTGTAGATGCATTGAATCACCATTTCCATTCTACTTTGATAGCATGCAGTGTTTGATCTCTGTTTATTTGTTTTTCTTTTGTTATTCACTATGTGGTACTCCCCATTTATGATCATTTCATGAGGAAATGTCTTGATGGCTCGTGGGCTGCAAGCTAGGGCATCATGCATTGTTTATGAGCTCACTGTTTGAGCACCACATGACCCTATTATGAGCTCGGTTTGTTATATACATATACATATCTATATATACATACATATATATACATATATGTATATGCATATATACATATACATATACATATACATATACATATAGTTATTGTTGTCATTGCATGCTTGTTGTTGTGCACCATATATTGTTTTATATATACACTATTTATTTCATTGAGACCATGACTAGCTTGGAATTTGTAATATATTTGCTGTTATTGGATCAATAGTTCCATGTTGTTGAGGTTCTAGATGCATTGAATCACCACTGCAATTCTATTTTGATAGCTATGCTAAGGAACTATGTTATAAAATTTCAAGGCTTGAAATTTTATAACTATACATATATTTTATGAGTATGAACATAAATAATATGGGTACCAGACATTGGCTGATGTGATAAATTTTTGAGTAGGCTATGAATCCAGTGTGCCCCTATGTGATCCAAAACCTCCAGAGAAAAGAGAGATGGGGGTTAGATAAAAAATATCTAAGCAATGAATGACATCCTATTACTACTAATCCTCATCTACAATTATGCATGTGCATAGTCAATCCATACACTTCTAAAAGAAAAACGAGGAGTACCACATAGTGAATATCAACACTAAAACAAATAAAGAGAGATCAAACACTTCACACAATGCCTTGAAGGTAATAGCAATGATGCCCTAGCTCTCAAAGATCATGGGTCATCAAGCATTCCAAATGCAAATATGTAAACGAATGCCAGTATTAAACAGTGAGCTCATAAACAATGCATGATGCCCTAGCTTGCAACCCGTGAGACATCAAGACATTTCCTCATGAAATGATCATAAACGGGGAGTACCACATAGAGAATATCAACAACAAAACAAATAAAGAGTGATCAAACACTTCACACAATGCCTTGAAGGTAATAGCAATGATGCCCTAGCTCTCAAAGCTCAAGGGTCATCAAGCATTCTATATGCAAAGATGTAAACAATGCTAGTATTAAACAATGAGCTAATAAACAATGCATGATGCCCTAGCCTGTAGCTCTCAAGCCATCAAGAAATTTCCTCATGAAATGATCATAAACGGGGAGTACCACATAGTGAATATCAATAGAAAAACAAATAAAGAGAGATCAAACACTTCACATAGTGCCAACTTGAAGGTAATAGAAACGATGCCCTAGCTCTGAAAGCTCATGGGTCATCAAGCATTCCAAATGAGAAGATGTAAACAATTATAGTATTAAAATTCATATTGTGCCATTAAATCACAAAATTCCATCAAAATGAAATTGAGTTAATGAGAAGACAAAGCTCGAATGCCTACCTCTAGTCGTGCCTGCCATATACCAAGATGCCAATCAGCTTCCACAGTGTGCCCTCTTTTCGCACGATGGTATGCAATCACGGTAAATTATAAATGAGCCTTTTTTTTTTTTTTATATAATCACAAGGGTGTCACAATTATGACTGTACTATCACTATTACAACAACATCAGGAAAATTTGAAAAAAAAAACACAAAAATAACATACAAATGGTGGTGCTGTCGCAAATTGGGGTCAAAATTCAACACCAAATGTTGTAGTGTGTCTATGCAAACACCACTCTTGGATCAACATCTTTAAAGACACTAGTCTCAGATCCACATCTTTAGAGATATTGGTTGGGGATATGAGGGAGTGGAGATTCCAATGTGAGAATCGATGTCTCCACCCAAATAGGCATCTAAGCTAAAGTGGGCAGACGCCAAGGGATGGGGAATCAAGGTGAACTAGCTTGTGCCGAGGGGGCAGTACGAGGCCTAGGGGTATGATGCCCCGATTTTGAGAGGGTTAGCATATATGAGAAAGGATGACATGGTTTTTGGTTCTAGTTGTAGGAGTAGTTTGTGTTCCCCAGATCTAGCGAGCACTGGCTACCTACAATAGAGTTTGCATGCCTATAGATAGAGGTTTATTGGGGCTTGATCTTGGTAGATGGAGTTTACTATGTAACTCGATGGCCTTGGCTACAAGTGCACAATAGGATGATGGTGGCCTTGGTGGAGCAATGACATAGTGACACAGTAATATTTCACTTGCCTACTGGAGAGGCGACTATCACTTGTTAGATGTGTGGATGATTTTGAGGATACCAATCCATAAACTGGTCCCATAGTATAGGATAGAGGATTTTGATCATTATATGCAACTCAAATTCTGGAGGTTGATGAGGAGGATTCCATGGGATAGGACATGGATGTCGTGGTAGCCAACAATGGACATGAGACTCCAAAGGGTGGCTTTATTTTTGGTTGGGATGATTGGAGGCAGGATGTTGGTGGATCTATCAGGCCATGGGTTTGGGATGGGTTGGTTGAGGGTTCTAGCAGAGATGTTATAGTTTTGGACAGTCTAATACTAGGGGTATGTGATGTTGGGGAAGTTGTACCATGACTTATACATGTGTGTGTATCATGGGGTATGCAACTTGGGGACATGGTGACCTTGCTATTGGTGTGGGTGTGGGAGCATATTGTGGTGGTCCAACCATTGCATCTGTGGGACACTCGCTATCTAGGGGAGCCATATACCTATAGGTATAGATTACCTCTGCATTATAATTCAGTCAGGAAGACTGGATGTTGGAGGAGGATGCTGGATGAGATCAAAGTTTTCTGCTAGACACTATTTAGGTCATGCAATCCATGGGGCTTGACAGATTGGAAGATAGTGGTAGAGGATGGACGAGAGGAATTTTTATACCTTGCTTTCGTCTAGACAAACTGTTACCTACTTGGGATGACTATTCACTAGATTGAGAGGTACAAGCCCTCTCATGTGATGAGGTAGTTCAGATTACAATAGGGAGTGGTGGGAGAGGATGACATGCATCCTCATGTGACTAGGGAGGTGGGGTTGTGGAGGAGGTATACAAATTCTATGATGGTGTGTATGACCTGACATATGCTTGCACAGATAGACTAGGTGGCTAGACCATATGTGGCTTATGTAGGTATGACAACAGTGTATAAAACATGGTGGGTCATGCATATACTGTTCAAACTCATAGATCCTGCATAGGTGGCTACTCATGAGAAGCCTATAGGTGACATGGATATTGATGATGACACTATGGTGGGGAATTTCCTAGAGTCATCAGTGGCAGGGTGGAGACAGAGGAGATCTCCTCACATGTAAGAGAGGAGGGTGTGGGGTAGGGAAGATGCACAGGTCCTGGACCCACATGTGCAGGATCAGGGACAGGGTCAGATACCACCTAGATAGGTATTATAGGGACAAATGCAGCCACCACTAGGGCCACCACCATAGGGACCATAGGTATAGCGGCCCATCTAAATGGTACCAAAGGTGGTAGTATAAATTGGGCCGACATAGGAATCCTATGATGCACTTGATGATGAGCTACAAAGGGTCAGGGGCTTCTAGAGATAGAGCACTAGGATCATGCCACTACACAGATTGGTCATGTACAGGGACTAACAAAGTCTGAGAGAGTGAAGGAAGATAGTACCTATTTTTCCCTAGATACTTTATAGATGAGGGTGGACTTAGGAGAGTTCTCTATGGAGGAGCCAGTGCCACAAGATGTGACGACACTAAGGGAAGAGATAGATGCCCTAATTGATTAGTTAGTGAATTTGATAGAGAAGATTGAGTAGGCCACTGAGAAGGTGGAAGCTCTGATAGCACAGAGGGATTAGGTAGATAGATGTGCTAAGACTTACAGGGGAGAGTGGGATATATCCTGATAGGTGGCCACTGTAGGAGGGATAGGATGGGTTTTGACCAAGGAATTCACTACACACAAGGATGCAACTAGGGTAGGCAAAGAGGATGCATATTATATGGGCTTGTATTATGAATAAGTTCCTAAGGACCGATGACAACCCACATACATAGAGCGTTCCCACTCTCAGAGCATAGACAAGGCTTCTTAGGGATCTATGGGGATGCCACCTCATCCACCTAGACATGGAGGAGGTGAGGGGCCTTCTCAACTATCCCCATTAGTTACCTAGCTATGGTGACACACAGTTTTGTATTTTTTTTATGAGATGTATATGCAGTACGACACCTAGGTGTATTTTGATGTATTTATTATGATGGACCTTATGTGGACTTTGGATATGGAATTTATATGATATGATGGTGGACTTGATGTATTATGATGTTATGATGGTCTTATCTATATGTGATGCATTTATGGTCTTTTTATATGCTCATATGGATAGTTACTTTTATGGTGCAGTATGTGATGCTTATATGATGCATACTGACACTTTTTTTATGCAGGATGTGATGTTTATACTATGATTTATGATGTTGTAGGATGTGATGTTATGTTAGATGCATATGCTTCCTTATGTATTTTATGATGAATGTATGTAATGCATGTATGTGGTGTTCTTATGATGTACATGATGATGGTTAATTAATGTGCTATAATGAAACTTGAGATGAATTTAATGAAATGAGTAATGAAATGTACTTGATGAAATAATTTAATGAAATGCATTAATGATATGGATTTAGTGTAAAATAAAATGCCTTAATGATTTGACCAAATGAATTGTACTGACAAAATGCATTAATGATATAGAATGACCTAAAGGAATGAGCTAATGAAATGCATTTAATAACATGACCTAATGAAATGAATTAATGATATGCTCTTAATAAAAATGTAATTTAATTTAATGAATTAATGATATTTGACAATTTTGTGAAATGATGGAATACACTTAATGTTTATGCAATTGATTAGATGAATTAATGCTCAGATGATCTTAATGCATAATGATCCTATAAAAGAACTATTGCTATGTGAATGACCCTATATGGATGGAGATGGATGCGAGGGAAATACCTCAAGTGATGAACTCATAGAATGAGCTGAAAAGAGGAGGGAATGGGATTTGGATGAAGCGCACCGTGACTAGTGATAGGGAAGATCAAGATAGTGGGATATGATACGATGCATAGTTCAATGGGACCAAAACAAGTGGTTATACACAAGTGATATGTACAAAATCTCAGGGAGCAGGATGAGGTTGATCTTGTGATGGGTGCATTTGATAGGTGGAACACCTAGGGAATATGGGTTTTGTGACAAGGATTGAATTAGGAAATGGATGGGTGCAACAGATGAAGTGGATGGAGGTGAGAGTTTGATAGATAATGGAACGGTCCATTATGTGTGATGCCTATTTACCAGGTTTTCACAACACATACTTTTCCAAGGCACCATATTGCCCAATTTTCACCATTGGACAATTTATTTCTCTTTAATGTTTTGGCTTTTGAGTTTATTTTGTTTTTTGTTTTTTCATCATCAAGGTGCCTTCTTACCACATTTTTACCAAGACAATGATTTTTTTTCAAGACTTTTTAAAATTTTTATGAATTTTTCCAGATTAGTGGGGTACACTGCATGGCTCAGGCATAAAATCTCTTGAGGTGAATGATGTTGATGAGATCATTCAAGGGTTCTCCTTCTGGTGTTGATAATTGATATGCCCCTGACCTAAAGTTTTCTGTCACAATATAAGGCCTAACCAGGTGACTTCAAACTTGCTTTTCTTTTGGCGATCTGTTACTACCTTCTGGTTCTCTTTGAGAACTAGATCCACCACTTAGAATTGTCATGGGTGGATTTTCTTGTTGTTATTTCTTTTAAGCATGTTCTGGTAGACTACAAGGTGATTGCAGGCTTGTTGTCTCTTTTCATCTAACAAGTCCAATTTCATAAGTCATGCCACATGGTAGTCTTCATCTGTGATCAGGTTCTTGAGTGACAAACGTAATGATGGAAGTTTGACCTCGATTGGTAAGACAACCTCAACACCATACACAAGTGAGTAGGGTGTGGTTCCTGTGGGAGTGAAATATGAAGTATGATATTCCCAAAGGGCAGGATTGATTTGGAGGTTCCAGTCATGACCAGTATCATTGATGAGCTTTTTAAGGATTTTAAGTAGGGCTTTATTGGTTTCCTCAACTTGACCATTGCCTTGCAAAAATATGGACTTGAGAAACGGTGATGGATATGGAGTCATTCACATAGATCATTTACATCTTAGTTCTCAAATGGCATACCATGATATATAAAGATCATGGAATGGATGTCAAAGAGGTAGACGATGTGGTAAAGGATGAATTTAGATATTTGGACACTGGTCATAAGGGTGAGTAAAATTTCTTCAACCCACTTTGTGAAATATTATTTGGCTATGATAATGTACTTGTTTTCTTTTGAGGATAAGGGGGCAATCTTACCAATGAGGTCAAAACCCCAACAAGAGAATGCCCATGGAGGAGTGATAAGATGCAAATCTTGCATTGGAGCATGAATCAAATTAGCATGTTGTTGATAGGGTAGACATTTCTTTACAAATTCATAGGAATCATGTTCCATCTTAGGCCAATAGTATCCTATTCTTAGAATCTATTTGGCTAAGACCATGCCACTTGTGTGGGCACCAAATTTTTTAGTATGTACTGCTTGTAATGCCAAGACGACCTCATTTGAATCTAAACATCTTGAGATGATGTTATGATATTATCGACGATATAGGGTATTTTCTACAAGAGTGTAGTGGGATTCTCTATGGATGATGTTTTGGCATTGGGTGTTTGTGAGATGGGGGATATGATAACATTCTTTAGATATTCATATATTTCATGGTATCATGGGGACTGGGGACCAACTAAGACACACCCTACTTTGAAATTGATGTTTTCGTAAGCGGGTGTGTGAATTTGTTCAACTAAGAATTTATATTGTGTTGCATCTTGAAGAATCTCTAGGAGGGAGCCAATAGTCATCATTTCATCCACAAATTTATTTTGTAACCTAGGCACTTGGGTGATCTCTAAGTTTAGGAATTATTCTTTCATTTTGTTAATCATCTCCTTATAAGGTAACAACTTGTCATCCTTTGTCTAGAACTCATCTAGAACTTGTTGTTGGAAATACAATATGGAAAGGCAAGATACTGAGAGGGGGGGTAAATTAGATCTTATACTTTTATCCTTTAAAACAAAACTGCTCCACAACCATGCATAAATATAATTGAACTATCAACTAGTAGCATCCATGACAGTAAATAAATAACTAAAGATAACAGATTTAGGTAACCCAGAAACCCAATAAGGTAAAACTAGGGTAGGGATGACACCCACAAAGATCTTCACTATTGTAGTAATAAAGTGTGACTGTTAGGGCTATAAAGTTTGATCACAATATGTAATCTACCTAGTTAAAGGTCTACCCGGTTAAGAGCTTTAGAACATTACAATCTACCTTGTGAAAAAGATTTAAACTTACAACAAAGTAAGCACTCATATAAGAGATTTAGAAAGGTCTGTTAGAACCACTCTGTTAAGAGATTTCACCTAATACACTGGTTAGAATGTCTCAAGAACTAATCCTTTGTTATGCACTCTGATGCTGATAATGGATCTCTTCTTTCCAATACCTTCTCTGATCTAATAATCTGATATGTCTTTACTCTATTGTTCACTACTCTTTCACTCTGCTAGATCTATGCTTCTTCTACTAACATAAACCTTTATACATCTCTCATGTATGCATAAACCTTCTCTGTCTCTTCTTGAATACACACCGCAATTAGGGTTTAGGAAGCAATCTTAATATACTTCACGAATTTGGCGATTAGATCTAGATCTACGATCAAGATCAAATGCTTATGCCGCTTAGGCATTCCAATTTTATGATTGGCTCCATGCCACACATTGGGAAAAAATAATTAATGCATAATTAACTCCGTTGAAATCATTAAATGCATGAACAAGTCGGCCCAAAATGGTTTACCTTAAAGTTTGTGCCATTCCAAACATATATGTCAAAACTATCTTGCTAAACGCATTAAGATTCTGGCACTCAGCATGAACATGATCAATCTTTTTCTTGATTTTTGAGTCACTCGTGAATCACTATCTTCTCCGTAATGACTAGGCTAGATTGCCCAGCCTATACTAGATAGCTCGGCTACAGTGATGACTGGCGAACCTTCCAGGATAAATGACTAAGTGTGGGACACTAATGATAAACAAAACTTAGAGATCAACAATCTCCCCCTTTGATATTAGTTGCAAAAACACACTTATCATTTCTTTACATTCACAAATTTTTCTCCAAGTACACAACGTACTCCCCCTAAGATTATACTTCATACTTAAATAATATACATGCCATAAAAAATATTATGCCCGATTTTGCACATCTTTATCCATTTCCTTATCTGATTTCCCCTTATTTTTGTCACTAATAGCTGCAGGGGTCAATTTATACTTATCCAAGAATCACTTATGAAGCTACAAATTTAGTGCAAACAATGTATCCCAACTATCTTTAACAAAATTCATGACTTGTAACTTAATTTATAGCTCGACAGCTAGAATTACCAAACTATCTGCTGTAGAGAGATGAGAATCCCTCTTGACTAGTTCATTTTCAGTTGTAAGTTCCTTCTGTATAACCTCCAAATGAGGTATTAAGGCAGTCTAAATAGTTATTAACTTTTCTCTAATTCTTCTATCTTCAGCCATAAGCTCAGCTAATCTTCTCTGTGCATGAGTCAACTTGTCAAAATGTAAGGTGCTAAAACTAGCATCCATACTCAATGTACTCCATGTTGCCTTCAAATCTAGTTGTAACTTCTCAATAAGCTATTGGTTATCCTTGGTAAATAATTCTACATCACATAGCTTTTTATACAAGGAATAAACATTATTTGCAACTTCTTCAAGTATACTAATAAGAGAAGAAATTTCATCTTGTTTGATAGCAATCTCTGCTGATATCTTCTCCAAAACTTTGTTCTCAAATTTTCTCTCAAAATATTGTAGAAACTTATCATTTGCCTCAACATTTTCATCATTAAATTTCTGCACAATATGGACTAACTATTCTAGTATTGTCATTTGTTCATTTACATCTGTTATATCAAAAGAATTAACAAAAATATCCTTTATCTCATGTAATACTTGCTTTTGTTGGTGTTCTCTCTTCAGTTCTTCTTGTTTCTTTTTCCTCTTCAAAAGGTCTTATAGAGTCTAAATCTTCTCATATGTCAAGTTGTCTATATCCCATTTAGGAATCATAATCACTTCATCCAAAGTTACACTTGGACTAGGTGACTTCCTCTTATGTGACTTTTTCCTTTTGAGTTCTGAAGAGCTTATACTCGACTCAGTTACAGTGATATCTTTACCTTTGTCAATATTAATTTCACTTACTGTCTTCAATTGAGTCAAGATTACCTGCTGATTAGGTACACTTCCTATTTTAGGTGTAGTGGGAGTAGATGATGCAAAGTGTAGTAGATCAACCAACAATTGTATAGCCTCTTGTTCTGTGGGCTTATCGGCAATACCTTCCATCTTATCTTCACTCCCTAAAATTGTTTATACAACCTCTAAAATAGGTGGATTTGTATTGATTACCTCCTTTTCTCCTTCTTTCTTTGTCTCAGCCTTAGTTTCCAAAATAGGTGATTGAATACTTCTGTCTGTCGGCTCATTCTGATCCTTGACATCCACATTGTTGTCTTCTCCAAGTGCAGTGTCAATTGGACTATCCATTGTCAAGTCTGTAACTTGCACATCACTTGTTTCCTTTTGGATTTCAATTTCAATTTCTGCATGATCTGTAGCAATTTCTTTCTCCATTTCTTCCGGCTCTAAGTTGTCTCCATCTTTGTCATCAACCTTCTTAGTAATTAACCCAAAAATTTTCTTCCATATTCTGTTGCTCTATTTTTCTATACCTTCAACATCATTCCTCAAAATAGCATATGATCTCTATTTAGGAATAAAATTTCCCTTATATTTCTCAATAAACTTAGCTATCTGTTTCTTTGTCAAGTCTAGAATGATCTTAGCCAAAGTTCCCTTATTTGTCTTTTAGTCATCAGTGCATATTGTCATTTCTGAGACAAAATATCATATAGTTATGTAGGAACACTATCTCCTATCTCTACAAGTGTCATTTTGAATGTTCCCATCATATCAATTAAATCTTCCTAAATCTTGTGCTTATTCACTACACTCATTTTTTCATACTTTATAAATTTGAATCCTGCTAAACCTAAATTACTTCTTATGTTCTTACATACCTCATCAATATTGGTCATTGGTTTAAATGATGTTGTAGATATGTTTCTAGGTACATCTATATATTTCTCCTCGTCATCTTCATATTCCAAGTATAGCTTCCTCCTTGGTTTTTTTCTTAGCATGTTGGCTCAGCACAGCCTTGGTTTCAACTTGTTTCCTCTTCCCTAAGCTGATCTCCCAAAAATTATTCTTTGTATATACTTTTACTATCTGGGCAAGAGATGATGCCTTGGTCCTTGGCCAGTTAGCAACAAGAGGGGTAGACTTTGGTTTAGCTTTGCTCTATTTAGTTTCCTCAGCAACTACTGGCTAATTCCCTTTACCTTTCACAGTGACCTCTTCTTCAGGTTCACTTCCCTCTTCTTCTTCTTCACTAGACATATCTCCTCCATGTCATGTTGACAACCCAAAAGGTGCATCTTCTACTTCTTCATCACTCTGAATTCCAACCATCTTCTTCAGATTTTTGAAAATTTTCTTCCTCTTTCTCTGCATAGTGCTAGCCTTCAAATCCATAGTGATTCTGGACTTAGCTTCTTCATAGTTTCCAAAATGTTTCACTGTACTGTCAATTTCTTTTGCTAATAAAGTTGTTACTACTATAGATGTCTCATCAATTTTTACTTCATAAGGTAATTGTGTTAACCATGATACACTCGACACTACTTCCTGCACATAAGTGTAATCCATGTCTACAAGGAAACAAACATCCTCATAATGTTTTTCAACTAGTGAAGTAGGAATTTTGTTCCTTAACCTCATCTTTTTCTTGAATTCCATAAAATATGTTCCCATAACATTGTCAAAATTATCACCTAATTGCTGAATAAAAGCATTGATTTGCTGAGTGATAGGTCTGTCTGTTTTCCATACTACTTTTCCAAAAGTAGGAAAAGTGTTATGTATGTAGAAAAATATGCAAGTGAGCAGAGATCCAAACTTACATACTGAACTCTTTGCCCTTTTGATTGAAGAAAGGTTCTCAGCCAGTTGCATTAGTTGTAGCTTGAAAAGGTCATATGTATGATCCTTCTTTATAATATTTTAGGCCTGGTTGACTGTAACACATGGGACACTATCCAGCTGGCTTGATTGATAGAACTTATGAGTTATAACCCTCACTACAAAATCAACCTCCAAATCTTTAATTGTAGAGATCGTCATCCCTCTTTTGTTCCAAATGGTTCTAGTGACTTCTTCAATTTTCTCTTTACTCTGACATTTCAATGTTCTTTTCCAGTTTAGAATTGGATAACCTGTTACTCGATGAATAATCTCTATTTTTACCTTGACTGGTCCATTCTCTAGTCATATGTTTATGTTGTGTATTCGACTCAAAATAATCTTGATCCATTCCATTCTGAACTCTCTCAGAAAGTCTAGGGCACGAGTTAACCCTCTCTCGGCTAAGTGTTTATGTTCATCTTTTAGAACTCCATTTGTGCATAATCTGTCGTAAGATACCCTAAGCTCATGATCTCCAACTTCACTTGTCTTACACATATAGCATGACCTAATATCCTGGATCATAAGTACTTTTAGTGGAATTGATGATAGGGCTCTAGTCAAATCACCCTTGATGGCACTCTCAGGTACTGCACAAAAATTAGGAGGTGTACAGGTGTCGCTCCTTACCAATTGAACATTTGGCAATTCCTTTTCCATTCTCTCCATTGGTGCAGAGGAAATTGTGGCCATTTTATCCTAAAAATAGGGTTTCAAAGATCATGAACAGAGTACCTTGACAAGTAACAAAATCCGCACTTTCCACTAAAAGGTTGCTGACGGCACGCTGTAGAAATCTTTGAAAAACTTTTCTGAGTTCAAGTTCACAAATGCATAATCGCTCTTATAATATTCTTAATCGCATGGTCAGAAGAAATGAAATAGCTCTTTCCTTTATATAGGCTCCAATGGTCAAAATTTAGGTCAGCATTAAATGTTCTTTCTGTTGAGTGCCAAACAACTATCTTCGGCCGACTCAAGAAATTCACTTGCCACTCGGTCGTAAAAAAAACTTACTCGTCATACATTAGAAATATACTGATGCTCAGAACCTATAGTTCTTTTAGACTTTGTATGCTCCAAAAATAAAAATATGTCTTGATACATCTTTTTATATGCAGATATGGACTATTGTGCTATTATGTGTTAGGAACTGATAAAAGATATAAAATATAAACATAGTTCCTTACATACCTTCCTTTGCTTAATTAGTGATGGTGGGATCACCTGATCTATTAGATTGGGTGATCTTGGCTTCAGTAGCTTCGATACTTTTTGGTTATGTTTTCCTTACCCACATATGGTTCATCTATGCTCTTATTTCTTCAACAGTAGGAGCAGGTACTCTTGTTTTTCAATCTTTCCTAGTATGACCAATTTTCAGACAATTATAGCAAACTAGGCTTCCATTCATCCAACTCTTAAATTTACCTCTGAAATGTGTCTTTATGCAGTTTTCTAGAACATGTCCATACTCACCACAGTAATTATAACTATGCCATGTGTTATAATCCCAATTGTAGGTGTTACCCTTCCTTGGTGCTTTTTCTTGTGTCTTTGATGTCCATTTTTGTTTAGCATTAGATCTGCAATCTTGTGCTCTATGCCCAAATTTTTGACAGTTTTAACAATATCTGTTGAATCTAGGTGTGGGAGGTGCATCATTTGCCTTTTCCCAACATTCATGTGCTTGATGTCCAAACTTCTTATATCCATTGAACTTAGGTTAAGGATTGGACTTACCATTCTTGCTTTGGAAAATGTTTGTTGTGTGTCCTGATTTCCACAGTGATGGCATACTAGCTTGTTGTTCCTTTTCTTTGCACTCCTCCTTTCACCAATCTTAGATGATTCTCCTTTCTCAGTAGATGTCTGATGTTCAGTGTGACCTAATCCAGAAGAATCTTTAGATCTCCTTGATGCTTCTATCAAGTTCTCAAAATGAGTCAAGGTTTCATTGGGTCTGTTCAATCTTTCATTTAGTTCTTTCTCAGATCTCAATTCATTTTTCAATTGACTATTTTCAGATCTCAGATTCACAATTTCCATGTCTTTCCTACTGATCTCCTGATTTGCAAGTAGAAGTTGATTCACCATGTCAACCCGATTGTTTGTCATCATTTGTACTTCATGTGTCCTTTCATCAAGTCTGAAATTCATCATTCTTTTGTCTTCTTCAGCCATATCTTTGTTATCTTCAGCTTTCTTCTTTTGTTCCACTACTTCGTATAGTCTTACTGTTTGCATTTCTTGTTCTCTTTTCAGATTTCTGACTTCTTCACACGATGTATTGTTCCTTTCTAGTAGATCTACAATTGTTGCATCGCTTTCAGTGGATTTTCCATTCTTAAATAGATTTTTAGTGTCATCTTCCTGATAATGAGTATCATTCATTTGTTTGGCCAAATATTTCCTTTCTTGTAAGGATTTATTTAGTTCCTATCTTGTAGTTTCAAGCTGATGCAATGCTAGCTGAATTTCAATATTTTGATTCTGAATGAATTTAGCCAACTTGTAAATCTCCATCTCAAGATCTGTACTCTCAAGCTGATTAAAACCTTTTGTGGGAGAACTTGGCTCTGATACCAATTGTTGGAAATAAAATATGGGAAAGCAAGATACTAAGAGGGGGGTGAATCAGATCTTATACTTTTATCCTTTAAAATAAAACCAATCCATAACCATGCATAAATATAATTGAAATATCAACTAGTAGCATCCATGACAGTAAATAAATAACTCAAGACAATAGATTTTGGTAACCCAGAAATGGAATAAGGTAAAACTGGGGTGGGGATGACACCCACAAAGATCTTCACTACTGCAGTAATAAAGTGTGCCTGTTAGGGCTACAAATTTTGATCACAATATGTAATCTACCTGATGCACTGGTTAGAATGTCTTAAGAATCGATCCTTCATTATGCATTTTGATGCTAATAACGGATCTCCTCTTTCCAATACCTTCTCTGATCTAATAATCTGATATGTCTTTACTCTGTTGTTCACTGCTCTTTCACTTTGCTAGATCGATGCTTCTTCTGTCAACATAACCCTTTGTACATCTCTCATGTATGCATACACCTTCTTTGTCTCTTCTTGAATACACACCACAATTAGGGTTTAAGAGGCAATCTTAATATACTTCATGAATCTGGCGATTAGATCTAGATCAACGATCAAGATCAAATGCTTATGCCACTTAGGTATTCCAATTTTTTGATTGGCTCCATGCCACGCATTGGGATCAAATAATTAATGCGTAATTAACTCCATTGAAATCATTAAATGCATGAACAAGTGGGCCCAAAATGGTTTACCTTCAAGTTTGTGCCATTCCAAAAATATATGTCAAAACAATCTTTCTTGGCACATTAAGACTCTCGCGCTTGGCATGAACATGATCAATCTTTTTCTTGATTTCTAAGTCACTTGGAAATCACTATCTGCTCGGAAATGACTATGCTAGATTTCTCTACCTATACTGGATAGCTCATCCGCTATGATGACCGGCTAACCTACCTGGATAAATGACTTAGTGTGGGACACTAATGATCAACAAAACTTAGAGATCAACACTTGTTTTATGATGAGTTGTGAGTCTCCAAAGACATGTATTTCTATAATATTCCATTGGATTTCCATTCTTATCCCATCAATGAGTGCCTCATATTCTATGATGTTATTTGTGCACAGGATCCGAGTTTGAATGATTTGGGGATGTAGTCACCTTGAGGAGTGACAAAGAGTATTCCTAGCCCTGAACCATGGAATGTGTAGGATCTATCAAAGTAAAGCTTCTAGGTTGAATTTTCTTCAACCATTCATAGATGTTCATCTATAAATTCCATGACTAAGGGATAGGCATCAACCAATGGTGCTTCTGGTAGCTGATCCACGATAAATTTCCCTTTGATTTCTTTTCTATACACATACTTGATGTCGAATTCTCTTAAGAGAATTACCCACTTTTCCTTGTGACCTATGAGAGTGAGAGTAGTCTTGGAAAACATGTATTTTAGGGGATCTACTTTGGAGATGAGCTTTACTATGTGACTAAGCATGTAATGGCGGATTTTTTGAGTGGAGAAAACCACTTCCAAGCATGCCTTTTCCATGGGTGAATAATTGAGCTCATAACCCACTAGTGTATGACTGATATAGTAGAAGGACCATTCTTTTCCATTATCATCTAGCTGAGAAAGAAGTTCCCCCAGTGTTGTCATGGTGGCAGAGATGTATAAGATGAGTGACCGTCCTGGTGTTGGCAGTACCAAAATGGGTCAGTTTTCTAGATACTCTTTGATTTTCTCAAATCTTTTTTGACATAATGGATCCCATTTGAAATTGATGTCTTTTCATAGCAGGTGAGTAAATGGCTGACACTAATCTGCGAGCCGAGAGATGAAGTAGTGCACAGATTGTAGTTTTCCCTGGAGACTGCACAACTATTTGAGTGTTCTCTGTGGGGACATTTCTATGATGGATTTTACTTTATTTGGATTGATTTATATGCCTCTTCTTGATATAATGAAGCCCAAGAGTTTTCCAGATGTAACACCAAAAACATATTTCTTTGGGTTGAGCATTAAAGCGTAGTGATTGAGCTGATCAAATACGCATTCTAGCACATTTAGGTGATCTTCTCTTTTTATTTATTGGCCATAATATCATCCACATAGTCTTCAAGGATTTTTGGGTCATGTCTTGAAAGATAACGGACATGACTCGTTGATAGGTTTCCCCTACATTCTTTACACCAAATGACATCATATTGTAGGAGAAGGTGCCCCATGGGGTTGTAAAGGCTATCTTGTGCTGATCTTGTTCTATTATGTGGATCTAATTGCATCAAGAGAAACCATCCATGAGTGAGAACATCTCATGTCTAGTGGTGAGGTCCACTATCATATCAATATTCATCAAGGGAAAATCATGCTTGGGGCATGCCTTATTGAGATCTTGAAAGTATGTGCATATTCTGATTAATTTTTTGGCTTGGATACATGTACCATGTTGGATATCCACTCATAATAGTCAATGGCATGGATGATCTTAGTTGGGAGAAGCTTTTGTAATTTTGTTTTGACTAATAGTGCCACTTTGAGATGCATCTTTTGGAGATTTTTTTTTAACAGGTTTGATATTTAGATGTACAGCTAAACCTAGGTCCAATCTAGGCATGTGAGAATAGGATCACACAAAGTTGCTGATAGATTCTTGAAGGAGAGAAGTGAGTACTAGTTCTTTGTCTTCTGATAATGATGTTGTAATGTAAGTGACTCTAGGATTCTCCTCTGTGCCTAGGTTGATAAGAATATATGACTACTCAAGCCTATAATCATAGATGAGAGGAAGAGGGGATCTTCATCCTTGGGTTCCTTAGAGAGGTTTTCACCAGTAAATATTCACTTTGTTTTTACTTTTTTGTGATCAAATAGTTCCCTAGAAGGGTTTTCACCAAGAGATCCATTTTTTATTTGTTATTTTTATTGTCAATTTTGTGGCTGAAGACCTCCTCTTCCCCAAAATTGGTTTTTTCTATCTATTTTGTAAACATGTGTTGAAATATGCCCCCAGTCAGTTTTTTGTTCTGTTGTTCCCATGAATCTTAGTATCGTATTCTCGCTTTGGAACTCATTGATATGCATGACACTTGGTTGGTCTCATTCAATGAGTTCAGGGTGGATGAGGGGAAGGTCAATGAATTTTATGGAGAGTTGGCAGAGGATAGTATTTCCAAGAAAGGTTTTTTTATCAAAGATATCATCATAAGATTTCTTAATTTCCTCTTCGGGAATGTCTTCTATCTCAATGATTTTGCCTAGGGGATTATAGTAAGTACATTCACTCAAATCATTGCCCTCAGTCATGTCTATTCCAAAGCCCAATCCTTGAATTCTTGGTAACCAGGGAGGCTCAATGGGGGCCTTCAGTCCACCCTATTTGCAGCCTAAACTACCTCCTTGATAGTTCCACTTTTCTATTTCTAGCTTGTGGGAGTGTAAGTATTTGTCTTTAAAATAGCCAAGGATATTTTTACCAGTAGATTGAGGATCTTGATATAACCATATGTTGATGTCAAGTTTTGTTTCCTGGCTTTCTAGGATGCCTTGAGATATAAATGAGCCCATCTACATTAGTTAGGGTTCATGCAATTCTGATGTTTCTTGGTAGGATGGGCATCCTTGTGTTTTTGGGTCCATAAGTAGGGCTCCAAAAACAAATGTGTTTGATAGACTATATTTTGCACAACCTTTGATGTTGATCTTGACCATGGATAAAGTGGATAAGAGAATGGTTTTAGGATCAGAGTGGGATTTGGAGGAGCTAGAAATAGAGGTACCAATGCCAATCCTACGACAATGATTTGAGTGTGGAAAGGATACTTCCAATGCACAATAGTTTGCGAAGGGTTGGGGATTTGTACGGATGCTGATTTCAATGCCATTATGGGGGAATTAGATGCACTAATAGAAGGTGGAGGGAATGACCTACATGGAGTGGATCTAGGGGTGTTTGAGGAGGATGTTTAAGTTGAAATGAAGATCAATAATGTGGCAGGTTTTATTTTGTATTGCAGTGCCCATTTTGATAGGCAATGAGATAGTGCCTTCAGATGTACATTCCAGATTGTCATAGGCTTTGATGGTAATGACATTGTTCATTATGTCTACCTTATTATACCCCACATGTTTGATGAATTTTAACATGCATAAATTTAGGGTTGGACCATTATTTGTCATGACTCACTTGATGGCAAAGTCATTAACCATGATAGCGATGTGGAGGGGGAGATTGTGGTCAGGTTTGACAGATGGTAGATATGTTGGTTTGAAAGAGATTCCACAAGATCTTTATAGATGACCTATGAGGTTATGAAACTAGGTGGGGTCTATTGTTGGGTATATGTGACTCCTATAGGGCTCTGGTGAGGATTTTCTTGGTGGATGGGTGAAGTTTGGAGGAGATCTAGGATGGAAATTTGAATGGGTATATTTCCAAGGTGTTCTAGGAGATTGTATTGTGCACCAGAAGATGAAGAAGTAGTGGTACCTATGATAGATATTCTTCCCCTAAAGGTAGTGACTGCGCATTGATTATCAGGGCCTTTAACATTGACTACAATGATAGTGGGTTCAACCTGGGAGATACAACTGATAAATTTATTGTAGTTGATGTAGGTTTGGGTGTAATCCTTTTTATCGGCGTGGTATCTTTGTTTTCCCTTCCCTTGGTTCAAGGGCCGAGTAGGATTGGCAAGTCCTTTTTTGGAGTTGTGTTAAGGAAACACATTTTAGTATATCTACAAGTTAGCATTGCCTGATGTCTATGCTGCAAAATTGAATATGATCTCCTCATGATCGATGAGGTCTTAGATGTAGTGTTTCAGTTTCATGCATTTTACGGTGGTGTGTCCCTTAACATGGTGATAGTCACAACACTCATTATATTTATACCATACTCTCTTAGGATTATACTCATCAAAGGGTTGGGTTTGCAGATATACAATCATGTTAACCTTAGCCATTTGGTGAAAGATGGAGTCTATGGCTTCACCCAAAGGGGTAAATGAATGTTTTTGAGTATTTTGGGCTCATTGTTTGGGTTATCCCTACGAGACTAAGATTGTGCTTGTCTGATTTGCTGGAGGTTGGTAGTTTGGTTGGTAACCTATCCCAATAGGTGGGTAGTTAGGTCTAGTTTGTTGGTATGTGGTTTGTTGATATGCGGGTTGCTGATATGCTGGTGTAGGTTAAGTATATGCTAGTGGTGATTGATGATACGCTAAGGTGAGTGCTTTAGGATGGGCTAAAACAGTAAGTACATGTTGGTGTTTGTGGCACCATCAGTCATAACACTCTTGTTCTTGTTCCAATAATGACATTGATCATTGTTTTTCCTGTCAGGTTGGGGTTCTCTATAATGTTTAATGGTGTCATCATCTAGGAAGCCCCTTTCGAGATCCATTCCCTTCTCTCATATCTCTTGATAGGTTTACAAGTAGTTCATTCAAATGTGGTGGGATAGTTTAGGGTGCATATTATAAATAAATATCTGGGTTAGGTGCTTTTCAAGGGGTTCATAAGATAGTTTTGTGGTGAGCCCCTACCATCTATGAAGGTAATATGCTGAAATTTCCCCACCTTTCTATTTGGAATTACACAAGTCTAGGGGAGATAATTCAATCTCAATGTTGTGTGAATATTTGGCTATGAATGGTGTAGGAGCCACAACATCCTAAAGGCATTTGCAACATGTCCTAAACATCCAGTATTTCTTATTTTTAATAATGATCTATTTGTAAGACCTAGTGCCAAGATTTGGTCCTTATGAACCACTTAGTCAACTATGGTCAAAGGATCCATTGTAATGCCCTGCCAGGGAACCTAGGAGAACTAACCTAAACATGCAACCAAGTTAACAGAATAATTTATTTTTAAAAAATGTTTATAAACAAAAATGTTAGCAATGCGGAAGCAACACATAAGACAACATGACATACACATTAGTACAACTCAATAAAAGTTACAAATCTCGAGGGTTCCTTGACGTAGGATTACTTAAGAAAACTAATCTACGAAGAACAATTATAAAGTACAAAACATAAAAGATACATCAACTGAATCCAATAAAATACATCTCATATAATATGACTACATACACATTTGAATCAACATCCACAACACATGTCGTAGGGTATGCAATAATACATAACAATATAATACAATACATCCTCCAAAGGATATCAACCGATATACACATAAGGTAAAAATATACAACTCATGAAACTGTACAAGTTTTCGGAAGATGAAGAAAATAGAAGAAGAAGATCTACATCAAGGATCATCAAAGCATGAAGACGAATGTCAGATCTCAATAGTAATAAGAATCACTACCACCCGATCGCGTGGAACCAAAGGTCCACTCCCACCGTGCTGAGGAGATAATAACATGCCCACTCACATGGGTATACAACAAGAAGGCAAACATCAAAGGTATATAACCATCTTAAAGAAATGCATAGGAAGATTCTAGAAGCTTTCTAAATCACAATAAGGAAATCTACAAAATACCAGAGGTAACCAACACACGTAGGATAACCTAAGCTATATATAGGAAGGTGTCATCACGTATGTCTAACCCTTGAGTCTCATCCTAGAAATCTCTCACTAGATCCCAGCACTCAAGTGACCATACATGACATCTATGACCTCTCAAACTGATAAGGCCACTAACTATGCCCGAATCCACACCTCGCAAGGGGGAAAGCATCATCTCATCCTCCATCTTAGCCTATAATAGCGCTCAAGCACGGGTGAGGCATTATCTTATTAGATTATACTAATGCATCCTAATAATTTATTATATTATCACTTGTTACAATTACTTACAATAAACGATCCTAGCAGCCACTTGTGAGCTCCGACAATTTATTGCAAGCCACCTCCTACTATACAACTAGGTAACCTACCCTAGGTTCACAAAAGAATATCATAAAGGTATATCATAAACCTCATCAATAACTCCCGCTTATATAGGGATACACCCTTAGAAAATCATAAGAAATATCAAAGAGAAGAACATAACTCTCAAATCTGGTTCTTGCCCACACAAGAACTACTGGTTCTCAATTAACCAATATCACATAAAGTACTATCACATGATCACATAAGACTAGTTGAGACAAATAAGGTTGGCTAATAAGATCGAGACCCAAAATCAATGACAACATGCACATGCACTAAAAATCACAACATCATAGAAATAGAAAATCCAAAAACCTCTGGTTTTACCTCCTGATAGCCAACTAATCCCAACAGACCACTGACACAGCAGTATCGCAAAAAAGAAAAGAAACACAATATTTTAATCATTCACTTAGAAGACACATCATCACATAATGGGTACGATTCCAGAAAGACAATAACATTCAGTGATAAACTCATTTATAGTAAAACTATGCAAATTAGTTTATCTGATAAAATTACTATCAACAATATAATTCAATTTTCCAAAGAAAATGCACATCAAGCCTATATAGACCAATTTATAAAATCCATCCCATATAAATTAATCTTTTTAATATTACTAAAAATTAAATCTAATTACAAGCAAAAGTTTTTTATTTTATTTTTATTTTTATTTTTTATTTGTATTTTTTTATTTTTATATATATAGAATTTCTAAAAATAGAATACCACTCCATGCGAATTCTAATTTTTTTTTTCTTTTGAAAAAAATATAATTTCTAAAAATAGAATACCACTCCATGCAAATTCTAAATTTTTTTTTTGTTTTGAAAAAAATATAATTTCTAAAAATAGAATACACTCCATGCGAATTCTAAAAAAATTTTTTTTTTTTTTTCTTTTGAAAAAAATATAATTTCTAAAAATAGAATACCACTCCATGCGAATTCTAAATTTTTTTTTTTGAAAAAATATAATTTCTAAAAATAGAATACTATTGCATGCAAATTTCAACAAGAATTATTTTTAATATAAATAGATAAATCTTGCTTAAATAACATGCAAATAAATATATCTTATAAATACTTATTCTTTAAAAAATCTTATTTAATTAATTTTCATAATAAAAGAGAGAACATGCATTTATCCTCATTTTATATTTACATGCAATAATAATAAAATACTTAAATAATAAAGCATGCAATTTGGTGCAAACAAGAGAAATATTCTAAATTTAATAATAACTCTTTATTTCCTTAAGAGAATTTTTCAAGCATTCAAATTGATAAAAACAAGAAAGATGTCTAATTTAATATTAATTTGCTTATTTTTTTTTCAAATTTTTTTTTCTTTCTTTTAAGCATGCAAATTGATAATAACAAGAGACATTCTAAATCTAATATTTTAATTTATTTTCAAGAAGAGTTTCTTTCTCAAGCATGCAATTTTAACTCAATTGTTTTATTTTCATG
>MU224560.1:438560-452605 GCA_018584345.1 Thuja plicata
TTAAATATAGGCATTTAATTAATATTTAATTATTAAATAGCCATATATTTCATATATCAATATTTTAACCTTATTAAAGGTGCAATAATTAACATTAATATTTTTCATAAATATTCATTAAATAAATTAATTCAAAAGCATCATTAAATCACCTGAAACCCATCTAAACACATAAACCACTGAAATAGTTAAACTAAAACAGAAACCCAACACACACAAACACGCTCATGAATCCACGCCAATTGACGGATTCAAACACTAGGGTGGTCCATCAGATTCTTGTCCAGTTCTAGGATAAAATAAGGGTTTAGGGTATGAATTTAGACATGAATATTATCTCCCTTTTCTTACCATTGAGATACTGTGATAGGGCATGCTCACTCCTACCAATTCAGGGAAGATGTAGCCCGGTACATGCAAACTTGTCATCACAAAGATGAGCATATATACATGCAATATAGCAAACAATGGTTGAGACTAGTTTATCGTGTGGATCTTGCCGAAGCAAGTAACTACGACTCTATCCCATACCATACCAAACACAACAAATAGTAATGTAAATCATCACAATGATCCATGTGCATATAGATATAGGGTCAGTATTGTCAGAAAACCTTAATCAAAATGATTTCATAACATAAACATAACCAACATGAAATAATCACAAATAATATGCAAATAGATGATATAATACAACTAACAATAGATCATTAGAATAATGAAAAATAATGCATAAATACCCTTAAAAGCACTTAAAATAACCAATGCAAATATAGGAAACCTAAAAGAGA
The DNA here is from genome assembly GCA_018584345.1 of Thuja plicata. Classification (NCBI taxonomy): domain Eukaryota; kingdom Viridiplantae; phylum Streptophyta; class Pinopsida; order Cupressales; family Cupressaceae; genus Thuja; species Thuja plicata. Next base: position 439,352 of record MU224560.1, read on the forward strand.
TCATAAACTGACATAAACAAGCAGACTAAGGGGTAGGTATTACATCCATAAATTTAGAATTTGAGTTATTTTAGTGTTTTAGGTGTTCATTAAAAAGGTTTGGTCCATTAGTGACCCCTAGTCAAGTGAAAAATTGACAATTGTTCAATTTGTGCAAAATATGCAAAAAATGCAATATTTGCATAAAACATTGCATAACAACATTTTGCCAACAAGATAACTTTTAAAAATTTGGTTGTAAACCTTCATCCCAATAGATCCTTATTTGAAATGTAGTTGTAACCATTGGAGGAACTCCTCAAATATCCCTCAGAGGTGGGTGGAGGAGAGATGATGACAAGTAATGTAAATTTTGCAAACAATCAATAAAATAAAATCATTTTTCTGCAAACAGTCACTTGATCTGGATCTGTACTGCCCTGTATGGACTCAAAGTGGAAGAAAACCAATGGATTGTTGAATCCTACTAAACTAAATTTTGTTTTCATTTTTTTTTAGTCCTTGATTGATTGTAGAACTTGTGATGTTGTCAATTTTGTAATAACTATCTGAAAACCCTAAGCACCTAGGGTTACCCTAAATAAATAACCATTTCTCCTCATTCCACCATGACAAAAATGTAAGGGTTGGTGAAATGAGGTGGATGTGTATGTGTTCCAAGATTAAAAAGGCACTTTGTAGGTTGGTGGTTGAGGAAGAGAGTTTGAACTGATTCTCGGTCAACATCTTATTGTGGTGACCAATGAACAATAAGCATTCTTGATGATAGAGGTATGTTGGGGCTGCATCAAGGACTTAGATTGAAGATTTGGGGTATATTTGACATGGAGGCCATCCCTAAACCAATGGTTAGTCTCTGCACCCAAATCCTTGAGTACTTCCTGAACCACCTCACAATAGGTGCTCAATAATTGTGCTCAAGGCCTCTATTAGGAATAGTTTTTTCAATCTAAGGATCACTTCTCCCACCATGAGGTGTATTTAGTTTTTCAACCCAGGGATGTATACTTAAAATTGTATGGCACAGTATGCGCACTAAGTCCCTTAAAGAGTCATTCTACCTATGTTGCAGGAAGGTAAAATGCATGAAAGAAATCTATACTAGAGATGTAGGAAAGGAAACACACTTAATTCTTACTAAAATTAATGCTACAAATTGCAAACTCTATTTAAGCCTATTCTTTCAACCTAGAGAATTCACTAAAATTATCCTTGCAGATGCTGCAAGAACATTCACAAAGTACAATGTTGCAGGAAGAATCTGTAATCTTCTATCTAGAATACTGGAAATGCTAAAAGTAAATCTACTCTACTGTACTCTAATCTACCTCCCAAGTGGCCCCCCTTGGTTGGCTTCTTCTAATCTATTAACACAAAAGATAAACCAAAAGTCACTTCATTATATTTCAAGAACTGATTACATAAGAACGATACATAAAACTAGAAATGAACTTGTTGTGCAAGATGCAATAGAACAATGTATTCCAAAACCTCTGAACTTACAAACTAACAGTCCCCTCCCTATAAATAGAGGATCGAATATTTATTCTAAAATAGAAAAGGAAAAATCTGACTGAAACCATGCTAAAAAGGAAAAACAAGAAATGTAACAGCCCACGACATATGCAATGAAGTCTAGGAAACCAAGTCAATATGCTGGGAGCGCGAAGGGAATATAACAGTGCTACATCCCTGCATTTTTGGAGTAGTGGCTACTTATTTGTAGAATTCGTGTCTTCTAATGCCATGATGGTTATCCATTCGCAGCTGGTCTTCAACGTCCTCTTTGAATGCTGTCGACCACTCTCAAGTGGCTCCTACTTCCTGACAGGTTATTTATCATGCAAAGATATTCATACAAGTAAACTTAATCAAATTGATCCAAATATTAGAACACACATGCTGATTGTTATATGAAATACTATATATATATTAGAAAAACATGACATATCTATTCTACCCATGGGTTTAATGGTTATAATTGTACTTTGACATAAGTTCAATTGATTATAAGTCCACAAATATTTTTGTAATACTTAAAAATAGAGTATAAAGATTAATATAATAGACACAGTAAATGGTCTCATCATCTACCCCATGGTAAGGTGAATGCTTGTCCTTAAGCATTGTATCTTAAGGTAGTTACTCTGAAATCACCAACCTATGTCCTTCCTCACCTCTGGATCTTAAAAGTGTAATAGAACCCCCTTGTCTTCTCCCCATAAATTTTTTGTTAAAACATACTTATTATGCAATCCAAAGAGAAGCGTTTGCAAGGTGATTGGGCCATAATATTTTGTCTAGTTACCTTGCCTCCTTTGTTTCTTCCATGACTTCTCTAAGAAACTTGTTAACCAAGTTCTTTTATATGGAACCAGGGCAGTCTCTGAGTGAGCTGACTGATGGGTTATTGAGGCACTCTCCTCATTACTATCTGGTATATCCTGATGGATTTCTTGGGGACTATTTTGGTAAACATCAGGTTCAGCTTCATAAGTATTCATTGAATTTGGAGGAAAGTCTGGAATTGTAGACTGATTTGGGGAATCATTCAGAATAATTTGTACATTGGGCTGTTCATCAGATTGTAAAGGGGAAGCGGGTTAGATTTCTAAGGATACTCTAGGGAGTTGTCCTCTCATTCTAGGGATTCTTTGCATAGGGGTTTATTCAATCTCCACATCCTTTTTCTTAATAACCTGCTTCAGCTTCTTTGCTATAGAAGTAGCTGCTGCAGGAACCGACTTCATTTTCTTCCCCTTTGAGGCTGTAGGGGTTTGTAGCTTGGCTGCAGGAATGGAAGTTTCTCCCTCTAATTTATGTTTTCTTTTTGTTTGGGTAGAAGTAGGTACATTTATCTCATGAGTAGGTAAAGGCATAATTTCTTACAAATTTTCAATTTCTACCCCTTGGGTATCTTGCTCGACAGCTGGGTCAATTGGTAATGCATCATCATGACCAGATTGCACATTAGTGTTAACCTGTGGTTGTAGGTTTTATGTTGGACAAATTTTGATCATGCCATGGGAGAGGAATCCCTAAGAGATATTTCTAGTAACAATTTAATTAGGGCATGGTGGGTGACAGAATTGACATTTCTTTTTTGGGTCTCCTCAGCACTGATGCATAACAAATTGTATAAGAAATTGGGGACATTCATTGTAAGATTATGCCTTACATAAATCAGTAATTTAAAATTATGTGCATGCAAATTGGAAAATATCCCTTCACATGTAAAATACATGATAATATGCGTAGCCAGCTCATTGTACGGTGGAGGGATAGACATTCTTTTGTTCCCTTGTTTGGTAATCTCCAGAGGAGGGTCGCCTGGTAGGGTAAACTAGCCCCTATCTGATCTGGCATTGTGAACATTGGGGTAGTGCTATCCAACCATTGGTAACCCAGTAACTTCTTCTATCCATTCTTCTATGGTGACCACTGTCAATCCACATATAGTTGCTTTCCCTTCCTCAATTGTACTTGCAAATTCAACTACTGAGTCTTCATCAAACTATGTCAACTTTAAGAAATATCCTAACCAGCCACATGCATTAAACCTTATTACTACTTCAACATTTGAAAGTAACACACCATGTACTACCGGCTCATGTCTTTGCAACTGGCCTCCCATCTGTGCATGCAATGTTTCAAATTGTCTGCACTGTAGTAGATAAATGCCTTATTCCTTTTTGAGTTTCAGACTACTCATTTTTTTAAACTATGGGCCTCCTTCAGAATTCCTCTATTATTCTTAGCATGAACAATGGTGATGTATTTTAACAAGAGAAATTATAGCTCCTACTATGGGTTGCCACATAATTTAATTATAAGTCACATCAAGTCTGACAATCAAAGATAATTTGGGAATAAAGGAACGACAGTTATGTGATATAGCGATGGGACTTTAATGAGACAAAGGCCAAGTATAGATTTGAGGTGACATTAAATATTTTAGAAGTAAATAGAAATGAAATTTTAGGAATTAATACACTTTTCCCCCTACAAAACATTGACAAGTGTCCCCACTTGGCATAATTGGCATGAGGAATGGAACTGGCTTAATGCCGCAATGATACATTTATTGCAGTACTAGATATAATCATCGAAATCTATACTTTAAAAATGAAAAAATTTGAAAAGCTTGTACCTGTCATTCAATCATTACATGTGCCATAAAAATGTGGAGAGAGTGGAGAAAAATTGGTGATGGCTTGCGTCAGCGTAGTCAGCTCTTATTTGAAGCAAAGAAAGCAAAATGGTGCTAACGTGGAAGGTGGGTAGGTGGAAGATAAATAAATGAGATGAGTTGGAAAGAAGAATTAAAAAGTGAATGGGGAAAGAAATTCATGTAAACACAACATTTTTATTATGGACATGCTCGATGGAATTCTATTGAAGAGCTTTAGGAAGAAGGTTTGCACCCTTTGCTACAGGAAGTATTACTTGTTGCTCTTTTGAAATTTGTTGTCAGAATTGTTGTAGGAAGTCTTCTTTTGTTTGCGGTTGGTGATACAAATTTAGCCGATGTCCATTGACTAATAGATTGAAGTGTACTAGGTCAATTGTGGTCAACTAGACAACTCCATTGTTGAAGACATGGTTTATTTCATATGTCCCCATCCATCTTGTCTGCAGCTTGCCTAGTATTTCCTTGAATCTAGAATCGTAGAGTAATGCACAATCACCAACATGAAACTATTTGTTCTTAATATGTGAGTCATGCCACTTTTTCATTTGCTTCCATACTATTTCAGTGTGCTCCAGTGTAGATTTGTACATTTCATCCAAGGAATTGAGATGCAACAATCGTTCTTCTTGTACTGTAGGAAGATCAATATTTAACTCTAGTGCTATCCGCAAAGTTTTGTGTTCAAATTCAATGGGTAGCATTGCTGATTTTCCATATAATAGTTCAAACAGAGTGAACCCTATGGTGGTTTTCTAGGTTGTTCTATACGCCCAGATAGCTTCTGATAATGTGTTGCTCCAATCTCGATGATGCAAATGAACCATTTTTGTTAAGATGGGTTCAATTTCTTGATTTGTAACTTCAGCCTGTCCATTGGCCTGAGGGTGATAGGGACTTGACTTCCGATGTCTGAAATTATATTCTTTCATGAGATCTATTATTAGATTGGAAGTGAATTGAGCACCTTGGTTAGTTACAAGCTCTATTGGTACTCCATATTTGGTGAAAATTTCATCATACAAAAATTCTGTAACTTTATGATTCCGGGCATGCTTCATGGATTTTACTTTGACCCATTTGGTTAGATAATCAGTGCACACCAGGATGTAAGACTTCCCATTGGATGGAGGGTCTATTGGGCTGATGAAGTCCATGCCCCATTTGTCAAATGGAGTTACCACCACTTGTGAATTAAGGGACATTTCATCTGATCTAGTTGGTCGACCCATTCTCTGATGTTTTTCATATTTCCTTGTGTAGCTCACTGCATCCTTGTGAAGTGTAGGCCAGTAATATCCAGTTGTTAAAATCTTTTGGGATGTCACTTTTTTTTCAAAGTTTCCCCCACACAGCTCATTATGACATGCATGGAGAATGTCATATGTCTCATCTTCTCGCACACATCTTTGCATTACTTGAATAGGTCTAGTGTAAAACAGTATGTTATCAATCCAAGAGAAATTAAAGCTTTTCTCGACGAGCAGTGTCCTATCCTTATAAGAAAAATGTGTTGGCATTTTGTTAGCTACAAGATAATTAGCTATGTCAACATACAACATACTTTGGACATAAATATGAAACAAATGCTCATTTGGAAATGCATCATCTATCATAGTAGTATCTTCTTTAGCATGGTGAATTCTGGATAGATAATCAGCTACTACATTTTCCCTCCCAGGCTTATCAATGATTGTAATGTCAAATTCTTGCAAAAGAAGGAGCCATCTTGTTAAACTGCCTGTTATGGTAGGTCTGTTCATCAGATATTTAATTGTTTCATGGTCAGTATGAAAAAAAATGGGATAATCAGTTATGTAATGACAAAATTTGTTCAGAGAATAAACTACTGCTAGTAATTCTTTCCCATTCACTGTATAGTTTAACTCTGGTCCATAGAGGCTCTTGCTAATGTAGTAAATTTCACTCTCTAGGTTACTAGACTTTTGTCCTAGGGAAAAACCTATTGCGTAGTCTAAAGCATCTGTATGAATGTGAAATGGAAAAGACCAGTTAGGGTCCCTAAGTATGGGTGTAGTTGTCAATAGTGACTTAAGCTGCAGGAAGGATTCATCACATTCCTTTGTCCAAGCAAATTCAACCTCTTTGGTAAGAAAAGTATATAGAGGACTAGCTATTTGACTAAAATTTTGGATAAATCTCCTATAGTAGCCAATATGTCCTAGGAAAGACCTAAAATCCTTTTTCTTTATAGGGATAGGTAGCATGAGAATTACCTCTATTTTTGTAGGATCTACCTGGATTCCATCTTCGGAGATAAAATGTCCTAGCACTATGCCTTCCTGCATCATCATGAAGCATTTCTCACTATTGAGAGACAATTTTTGTTCCTGACATATAATTAGTACTCTTTCCAAATTCTCCAGGGCTTCCTCAAAGGTGACACCAAATGTAGTAAAGTCATCCATATATATCTCCATGCAATCATGTGATATGTCAGCAAAGATGCTGATTACAGCTCTCTAGAAAGTAGTTGGTGCATTGCATAAGCTAAATGGTAATACAGAATAAGCATATGTGCCCTAGGGGCATGTGAATGTGGTCTTCTTATGATCTTCTGGAGCAATTCTGATCTTATTGTAACCATTGTATCCATCCAGAAAGGAGAAGTATTTCTTACCAACCAGAGTGTCCAGGACTTGATCAATAAATGGTAAAGGAAAATGATCCTTCTTGGTGGCATTATTCAACTCTCTGTAATCTATGCATATCTACCATTTTCCTCCCTTTTTTGGTACAATGACCAAAGGTAATACCCACTTGCTATCAGAGATTGGATAGATGAAACCAGCATCTAGTAACTTTTGCAACTCAGTTTTGACTATTTCTCGCAATGCTGGGTTTATCCTTCTTTGAGGCTGACAAAGTGGTAAGCTGCCATCATTAATGTAGATCCTATGGGTGCAGAGTTTGGGGTTCAGACCTAAAATATCTCCGTAATCCCAAGCAAAGGCTTTCTCATGCTTATGCAGGAGTTTGTTTGACAATACTAATTGTGGCGGTGGCAATTTGTTGTTCACATAGAGATTATGACAAGGGGAAATTTCCAATGTATTTTTTATCTCTACCATTGACATTTCAGGTACTGGGCTTGTAGCTACTTCACATGGAAATAATTGGATAATTATCTCAAGGCTTGCTGGAAAAACATAGTCCTCATAGGTACATAGCTATAAAATAGAACTTTCGGAAACATCCTTTGCTACTATACACTCATTGGTAAGAATACTCTGTATTACATCATCTTCCTCTTGCATTTTTAGAAAAGATTGTTTGTGCATCATCATAAGCTGGAAAATGGAGTTGAGCTCTTATTTCTCATCCCCTAGTTCTGGCCAAATAGGATCTCTCAAGTTTGGTTGTGGCTAGGCAGGAGGAAATAGTGTGAGCTTCTTTATTGCCTGACCATTTGAAATTGACATACTTCCTGATTTGCAACTAATTTTTGCATCAGTGATAGATAACCAAGGTCTCCCTAGGATGACTGGATAGCCAACAAAGTTTACTTTAGGTGATAAGATGATAAAATTAGAAGGGTATTCCCATGAATCTGAGGTGACTACGACATCCTCTATAAAACTATTTGGAGTGACTGTTGAACTATCAGCAAGTTGTAACAATGTTAGAGTTTTTCTCATGCCCTCTATACTTAGTCTATGCATTGTGTCTTTGGTCATTACATTTATGGCTGCTCCCAAATCAACTAAAGCATTTTTAATAGGTTGTCCATTAATTATCAATTCAACTACTGGACTTCTTGGGTCTGAATACTTGGGTATAACTACCTTTCCCAACATGATATCTGCAAGTTTCCCTATTACATGAACTATTTGAGGGTCCTTCATTTTCCTTCCAGGATTTTTAAGGCATGCATGCTTAATAGCTTTTCCATAGATAGGAATGTATTTGATAGCTTGGAACATAGGTATTTTGAAGTGCATATTTTTTAGCTTCTCAAGAATATCAAATGACATTTCTTCTTGGGATATAGGTTTTTCTTGTTAGTAATAACTAAGAGGGGGGGGGGGGGGTGAATCTGTGGCCTCAAAAATTTATCCTTTTAAACTTTAACCACCAATCAAACACATCTCAGATTATTAAGTCCCTACAAGATGCATGCCTTGAAATACTTATAAAGATTAACTATCTGTCATTTTACCTTGCCTGTCCTTATTCTCCTTGATAACTGATATGCAGTAAAACTATTCACTGATACTCTGTAAATATGCAAAGTATACCAATCAATCTAGAAATGCATATGTGAAATGTAAAACACTAAATTAATAAACTATACACACATAACACATGGATTTTTAATGTGGAAACCCTGTTAAGGGAAAAACCACTGGGACCGATACCCAAAATTTTCACTCTTCTAAAGTGAGCCCTATTAGGAGCCAACCCAGTTAAAGGTTACAAACACACTGTTAAGTGCGACCTTGTTAAAGGATTTTAATAATAGAATGTTACTTAATATCTAGCATGTATATGCTACCAATATTGATCAACCTCTCTAGGCACAATAGGTATCTGGCATATTTGGTGCTACCTAACTGCATCAGCCTCCTTCTTAGACTGTGTGTCAGTATTGGGCACTCAATGTTATCTTCATGATAATCTTTTTGGCAATCTATTAGGATATACCTCAATTATAGAAGACTGGTAAGTCCTGCTCTATTAAGAGACTTAATGCTTCAATTGTTATACTGAAACACAATGACCTATTTCTAATGCAACTTGAATTTTAGATTTTTAGATCTATTTAAGTACAATACCTCTCTGATCAATGTATCGATTCAATTATTTGTGCTCCACACTTTCTGCTCTGCGATGTTGTGCTTCACTATTTGTCCATGTCTGCAAAATTCTTTAGCTCTCCTTCAACTTGATTGATTAGGACTGTATGAAGTTATCCTTCATTAGTTTCTCTTTAGCATCCTCTTTCTATTCACTCCCCTTCCCATGCATGTGATTTCTTACAGAAATGAATTATGCTTGTCTCTTATATAGACATGATATTCTTGTTTCTTGATTCTTGATTCTTGGCGTAAAAAGCAATCCACCCAATTTGATTTAAAGCTTTAACTCTTGATTTATCTCATAGTTATCTTCTTTCCAACTATAAAAATCTTCTTTAAATTAATTACTTAACTCTGGTCAAATAAAACAACTAGTTAATTCTATTCTTAAGCTCTGCCAGCTAGATATTTAGTCATTTTTTGAACTCTTTATTTTGTCGGTCAACTATGCAGTTAGTCATCTCCTTGCATCGGGCATCATTAGATTTTGCTCATCGGGCAACTCTATTTTCAGCTCATCAGGCATCCTGTGTTTTTTCTTCGTCGGGCAATGCTATTTTCTGCTCGTCGGGTATCACTATGACTTTTATTCTTTGCCTTTACCGATGGTGTGCACTCTGTTAGTGTTGTCTGTCACTTAGTGAATACTTGACTTTTATGCATTGTTGAAAGAATAACCTTCATTCCATTGATTCTCTGAAGTCTTTGGCATTATGTACATGACTGTACAGATGATATCAAGTTGACATCAATGACAATACAAACCATTATCTTATTTAATGCCTTGCATTATCTTCAACTTAACATTATCAAACATTCAATCAGTTACATGTCATCAATCTCTCCCTTTGGCATTGATTACAACATACTATATTATCACACTATACTATTTATAATATAATATGAAATACAATTTTTGAGATTCATCAAATTACCAAATAGTTTGTTTTGATAACCCATAAAAATGTCTGACCGCCAGTAAGATCCGTGTTAGCTTAGATATGATTCTTGCAGCTTTCTGTGTTTCTTGTTCTGATGTGTTGTGTCCTTCCCTTGTGTCAATATCTCTCTTTTGACAATTCTTGTTCTTTGATGTCTCTGTCTTTTGTCAGTAAGTCTCCCTTTGGATATGATCTCTCCCTGTTGGAGTAATCTGTTAATGGATAATATTTCTTCTTTTTCTGAAGACTGTGATAATATGGATACATTCTCTCCCTTTAACAACAATGCCAAACAAATATCTCACAGATATCTGACATTAATGTCAAGTGATCTTTGCTCTCGATCCATAATATATTCCTTGAATTTCCCTTATCCATCAGCAATACATCAATATGATCTGGTACTCGGTTCTGATATATACCTTTTTGTATATAGATGTAGCTTTGAAGTTCATCTTTTTGCTTGCATCAACATGAATGATATTCTTATAATATATAGGTTGATGCAGCCTTCAGTCTTTTACTGACTGGTAGAAAAGGGTTTGACCCCTAGTCTCTTTCTCAGGTACTCAAATATATCCTTGGGCAGTGGCTTGGTGAAGATATCGGCCAATTGTTCTTTAGATTGCACATACTCAAGTATCACCTCATTTTCTTGAACTTGTTCTCTTAAGAAATGATACTTGATTGCAATGTGTTTTGTCTTGGAATGCATGACTAGATTCTTGGAAATGTTTATTGCACTGGTGTTATCACAATAGATAATCATAGGATCTGAGATCTTCATATGCATACCTTCCAGCAACTGTTTGATCCATGCAATATTTGAGTAGTTTGCAGCAGCAAAAACATATTCTAATTCTACAGTAGATTGAGAGATGCATCCTTTCTTCTTGATAATCCATGCGATAAGTCTGTCACCCATAAAGAATGCTCCTCCAATTGTGCTCTTCTGGTCATCAAGATTTCCATCCTAGTTAGCGTCGATAAACACCTTAACTTTAAATTTTCCTTCTCTTCTATACCATAAGCCAAATTCCTCAGTATTCTTCAGATATCTTAGAATTCTTTTCACAGCAGTCATATGTGATTCCCTAGGGTTAGCAAAAAATCTAGCAACAATTCCTACTGCATGTGCAATATCTGGTCTAGTGTGTACAACATATATGAGTTTTCCATTCATTAATCTGTACAAAGTTTGATTTACCTCTGTTGTCTTGTCCTCCTTTTTCAACTTACTTCTAGTAGCCATTGGTGTTCCAACTGGTTTGGAATCTTTCATCTTGAATATTTTCAGGACCTCTTTGATGTATTTGGACTATGTAATGAAAATACCTTCACTTTGTTGAATGATTTGTAGACCAAGAAAGAACTTGATTTCACCAAACATAAACATCTTGAATTCTTTGCTCATCTCATCAGCAAATGACTTACATAGTATATCATTGCCTCCAAATATGATGTAATCAACAAATATTTCAGCAATCAAAGTGTTAGCATCAATATCCTTTTTCAAATAAAGATTACTGTTTTCACTAGTCCTTATGAATCCAATACTTATTAGAAAGGAATGAAGTCAATCATACCAGGCTCTAGGAACTTTTTTTAATCCATACAAGGCTTTCTGAAGTTTACATACCATGTTCCTCTTGTCTGGATCTACAAACCCTTCTGGTTGCTCAATGTATACCTCTTCTTCATGTATTCCATTTAGGAATGCTGACTTGACATCCATTTGATATAGTTTGAATCCTTTGTATGCAACATAAGCAAGTAGTATTCTTACTCCTTCTAGCCTAGCAATGGGTGCAAAGGTTTCTCCATAGTCTATACCTTCCTCTTGTGCATACCCCTTGCATACTAGTCTTGCTTTATTCCTAGTGACTTCTCCATTCTCGTTCACCTTATTCCTGAATATCCATTTAGTACCGATGAAATTTTTGTCATCTGGTCTTGGCACAAGTGACCATATTTTTTTCTTCTCAATCTTCTCAATCTCATCATTCATAGTACTTATCTATTCTTCATTATCTAGTGCAACATTGACAGATTTTGGCTTAAACTCACAAATTAAGCAATTTGAGTTTAAAGACTTACTTCTTGTTCTTGTACCAGCTTTCTTATCTCCTATGATCTGGTCCTCTGGATGGTTCCTTTTTACATATCTTACAAGTACAGGTACAACTCTTTGTGTATCATATTGATCTTCATTACCTTGCACATTATCTTGATCATTATCCTGACCATCGGTAATAGCATTCTAACCGTCGGTTGCAATATTCTATTATTCTGGAATTAAGCATTGTTGCTCGGATAGAGTTATGGGTTATTCACAATATACAAACTTGTTTTAGTCCTTTGGTTCTTTTGTGCTTTCTAGCTCATTCTTTTCTGCAAATTCATCAATCTTTACATTTGCACTTTCAACTATTTTGTTAGAAGCCTTGATTAGAAATTTAAAAGCTTTGCTCTTGGTAGAATACCCCATAAAAATACCTTCATCACTTTTGGCAGAAAGCTTTCCATTTCTAGCATCATTTAAGACATAACATTGACTACCAAATATTTTGAAGTAACTTACATTGGGTGTTTTACTATACCATAGCTCATAAGGTGTCTTCTTTGTGTCCTTCAATTGTACTCTGTTAAGTGTATAAACAGTAGTTCTGACAACTTCTCTCTAGAAGATTTGGGTGATGCCTTTCTCTATCATCAGTGTTCTTGCACAATCAACTATTGACCTATTCCTTCTCTCAGCAATCCCATTTTTCTGTGGTGTTCTTGGTGCAAAAACCCATCTTTTTATACCATGCTCATTATAGAAATTAATGAATTCATCTGACATAAATTCTCCTTCTCTATCTGATCTTAAACATTTTAGATCCTTACCACTTTGTTTTTCTACCATAGCCTTATACCATTTAAACATCTTGAATGCTTCAAATTTTTCTTTTAGAAACATGACTGTCATCATTCTAGAGTAATCATCACAAAGAGAATAAAATATCTATCTCCATAATAGCTCTTTTTCCTCATAGGTCCACATAAATAAGTATGCACTAATTCTAGAATATCATCAGATGTATGGGTTTTAATTTTGAAACTAGACTTTGTCATTTTACCTTTTTGACAATTTTTGCACATGGTGTTGTCTGGTTTTGTCATCATCAGTAAGCATCTTACACTTCTTCTTCTGCTTATTTTCATCATGTTGTCAAAATTCACATGACACAATCTTTTGTGCCACAACCATATGTCTTCGTTTCTAGTCATTAAGCAAGTGGTGTTAGTATCATTCAGATAG
>MU224560.1:458668-469486 GCA_018584345.1 Thuja plicata
TATATATATATATATATATAGGAAAAACATGACATATCTATTCTACCCATGGGTTTAATGGTTCTAACTATACTTTGACATAAGTTCAACTGATTATAAGTCCACAAATGTTTTGGTAATACTTAAAAACAAAGTATAAAGATTAATAAAATAGAGACAGTAAATGGTCTCATCACTTCTATTGGTAATCAGACCTAATTGGGGTAATTAGGCATGTTAAGCATATTAACATTTTAGGCACTATATGATATAGTCACTATCTGTCAAGTTGGGGATATTTTGTAACTTTATAAAAGGGTATATGAATCTTCCCTTAGTTTTCCTAGTTGTTTGGGAAAGTAGTTAGTTGTAGTGCTCGGTCACTGAAGAGCTTGGCACATACTGTTGCTCGGTACATACTATTGCTCTACACTAGTCTGGAATTTAGGTTCCTAAAGAGGGAAGTACTATAGAAAAAAGTATTGTATGAAATCCACTGTTGGATTTGTGTCATATTGGTCATGAATAGGGCCTAGACAAAGTGATCCAACCCTATTCAAAATATTCACATGGCATTTTGTATGTCATCAAAAGTTGTTGTACTCGAGTAGGGTCATTGGGAGTGATTATCCAAATCAACCCAAAAATAGGAACTTGAATCACCAAGGTTGAGTATTTTATTGAAGTTAGAATTTGTTTACAAAGGTGTAAAGCCGGTAGTAAGGGATCTGCTTGTAGAGTTAAGAGATCTAGTCTTGTTGGACAAACTAAAACTATAGCCTCTGCATCAAGTGGTATCAGAGCTCGGTAAAGAGTTCTTAGGAGAAAAAAAACATTTCAGAGGGAGATGGAGAAACCAATCTCAAAATGACTAACATGGAGTTAGCCAAATTATTCAGGGAACAAATGGCTGATAATTGGGCAATACGGGCTGATAATCAAGCCTTAATAGATGAGTTGGAAAGACTCAAGGGTAGACTGGACAAGAGGACAGATGGACACTCTAGAAATGATGAAGAAGGGGAAGAAGAAGAAACCCCTGAGAAAGAAGAAGAAGTTCCTACATACCAGAGACCCCTCTTGAATCGTCTTAAATCCATGGAGAGAAGAACCTTGGATGGAAAGTTAGATTCTCCTATTTTCAGTGGAAGGATGGACCCTGATGTAGCAATGAATTGTATAGAGTCCTTGACAAGGTTCTTTGAATGTGAAGATATACCAGAAAGACACAGAGTCAAAGTTGCAAAGTCCAATTTGAAGGGAGTGGCCCTAACTTGGTGGAACTTCATCCAAAATGAGAGGGTGAAGAATGACAAAAGTATGATATCTACATTGAACAAGATGGTTACGTTGGTTAGAGAGACCTGTGTTCTTGAAGACTATGCAGTGCAATTCCATAGAAAGAAGAAAAATCTCAGACAAAGATATATGGATGTGAGTACATACACTGAAGAGTTTCAAAAATTGTGCATGAAGGCTAGCACAAAAGAGATAGAAGAAGAAAATTTGGCAAGATACATTAATGGATTGAAATTCCCAATCCAAGAAGACCTAAATCTGCACACACACGAGACAATTTACAAATGCTACCAATTAGAATTGAAAGAAGAAGACAATTTGAGGATAAGACAAGAGAAAAACAGTAAAGGAAAGGGAAGTAACAATAACAATAACAACATCAACAAAAAATTTAGCGGTAGAGGAAATTCTTTTGGAAGAGGACAATCTTCAAGACCATTTGAAGATAAAATACAAATAGACAAAGAACAAGGAGAGTTAAGCTCTAGAGGCAACTGTAGATGAAGAAGACCTTTTGGAAAGGGAAAATCTGGAGGAAGAAACAATGGTCCTTTGAAATTCTTCAAATGTAATCAGTTGGGACACCATGGCATTAGATGTCTAGAAAATATGGGATCAAACAATGAAGGAGAAAGAAGAGAACGGTTAACTCAAGAAGACAACCAAAGTAATACATCAAAGGAGCTTGAACCTGAGGAAGGCTTATGCCTGATGATTAGAAAAACCCTACTATAGATGCCCCAAGAGAGAGAACCACCACAACGAAAGCCACTGTTTATAACCAATTGCAGAAGTCATGAAAGGGTATGTAAACTAATCATTGACTCTAGTTCTACTAAAAAATTAGTGACTAATGAGATGGTTAAAAATTTAAAATTATAGAGATTTCCTCGTCCCTTTCCTTATAAGTTAACTAAGGGTCAATAAACATTGGTAAAAGAACAAGCATGGTTAGAGGTTTCTATTAGTGATTACAAGGAAAAATTTCTATGTGACATAGTAGAAATGGATGTTTGCCACCTACTCCTAGGTAGACCACAGAAATATGATTTGGATGCCACTCATAATGGTAGGAAAAATACGTACTCCCTTATCCAAAATGGTGTCTCTTTCACCATGAAGCCTCTGCCTCAAACAAAATCAAAAAATAGAGCCAATAGTTATAATTGTGGGAGAAAAAGAAATAGTTGAAACAATGAAAGGATCAGATAAGGGAGGATAAGTTTTGATTCAAACACTAATGGACATAAAAGTAGTAGAAAAAGAGAAACCAGTGCTAAAGGAAGTTTAGAAACTTCTTAAAACTTACCATGATGTCATTGCTATTGACTTACCCTCATCCCTCCCACCCATTAGAAACTCAATTCATCAAATTGACTTTGTACCTGGTTCTTCCTTTCCCAATAAGGCTCGCTACAAGATGACTCCCACTTAAAATGCAGAAATTTCAAACTAAGTGAAAGATCTTCTACAAAAAGGATTGATCAAAAAGAGCTTAAGACTTTGTGTAGTCCCATCAATAGTAGCTCCAAATAAATATGGCACATGGAGGCTCTGTACTGACAGTAGGGAAGTCAATAAAATAACAATAAAGTATAGATTTCCCATCCCAAGAATTGAGGATCTCCTAGATCAGTTGGGAAATGCTTTTTATTTTTCAAAAATTGACTTAAAGTTTGGTTATCATCATATAAGGATAAAAAAATGAGATGAATGGAAGACTACATTCAAGACCACAAAGGGTCTTATGAATGGTTTTTCATGCCATTTGGTTTAAGCAATGCACCCTCAACCTTTATGATGTTAATGATTGAATTGTTTTATGATTACAATGGAAAATTTCTTGTTATTTATCTTGATGACATTCTAATTTTCAGTGGTATTTTAGAGGATCATCTAAAGCATTTGGAAATGGTGATCAAAAGGTTGCATGAACATAAAATCCTCATCAATCTAGATAAGTGTGTCTTTTTGCAGAAGAAACTCACATTTTTGGGATTTGTAATCTCTCAAGGCTCACTCAAGATGGATCCATCAAAAGTGGATGCTATTATCAATTGGCCACCCCCTAAGAATCAAGTGATATAAGAAGTTTCCATGGTTTAGCCAATTTTTATAAAAAAAATCATTAAGAATTTTAGTCATGTATGTGCACCTATGCTTGACACAATTAAGGGTGGAAAGAAAATAAAATTTGTTTGGACTAAGGAGGCTAAAAATGCATTTGAGTACTTTAAATCAAGAGTAGCATAGTATCCCATCCTCACACTTCCTAATTTTAACAAATTTGTTCACAGTAGATATTGATTCTTGTATCTTGGCTATAGGTGCAGTCTTAAGCCAGGATAGAAAACTAGTAGCTTTCTTCTCAGAAAACCTAAATGATGCTAAGAGGAGATACTACACATATGACCTAGAGTTGTATGCCATGGTGCAGGCCCTCAAGAAATGGAGGCATTACTTTCTATCCAAATAATTTTTTTTCTTTACTGACAACCATGCATTAAGCTATCTAAACACCCAAGACAAGTTAAGTGTCAAACACATTAAATGGATGGAAAAACTCCAAGCCTACTCATTTTCAATTAAACATAAGAATGACATAGCCAATAAAGTGGTTGATGCACTAATAAGAATAATTGTCCTAATACAAGAAATAAAATTCAACATCATTGGGATAACTACTTTAAAGGATCTCTACATTGATGATCCAAGTTTTGGTGAAATATATGAAGTATGTACAAAAATTGTGGATAAATACCACACTCATTTCTTAGAATTTTTGATACAGGATGGCCTAATATTCAAAGATAGTCAACTATGCATTCCTAGGTGCTCCATGAGGGACAACATAATCCAAGAAAAACATTGTGGAGGAATGAGTGGTCACTTTGGCTTAGACAAGACTCTAGAAGTAGTCGAAAGACACTACCAGTGGCCTAAGATGTAGAATAATGTCAAAATTGTTAGAAAAACTGAGAGGGGGCGGGGGTGAATCAGTGTTTGTCTATTTATTATAATTCATAAAATTTAAACATAAACCAAATATATATCAATTGAAGCTTAATACAAGAACACATAACACATGATATGATTACAGGGAAACCTTGATCAGAGGAAAACCCTGGTGGGAATTAGTACCCACAAATATTGCACTAGTATAATGAACTTGTTAAAGTTCCTTTGCCCTGTTAGGAGCAGCCTTTATAATGCAAGTACAATGACCTAGTTAAGGGTCTGACCCTGTTAGGAGTCTTTTACAAATAACCTTGTTAGGGGTGAGGACTCACTGCCCAAGAAGCTCACTTCTCATAGGATGAAGGCTACAACCTCCCTGATAATAGATATACACTATATCCAAAAGTGAACTACTCTATGTGACACACTTGTTTGATCAGTTTTGGTTATGCGTTGATGCTCTTATACTCTTTAAAGAGATTTATCTCATTTTGACATCTTATACTATTCTTTTATATCTCTCTTTGGCATATTTCTTCAACACTTTATAATACAACTTTTCATGTTATATATATATGTTCATGCCTGAATAGACGTGACTATAAACAAGACCTTAGTCGGCCTAAAAAAAAAATCACCAAACTTCCAAACAAATTGTCTTAAGTGTGTTTACAATAATGTTTAATACATGATTACAAACTTATGACAATAGGCGCTTAGCCTTTACAAAACAAAAGATTACATGCTAATCAAAAACTGAAGTCGGCTTCATACTTTGTTTTCTAAACTGTAGGTGCACTTACTCTTTCTGTATCTTCTTTGTACTATCATTCCATACCATGTGTGTATAGAATTAACATAT
This sequence comes from Thuja plicata, assembly GCA_018584345.1. Taxonomy (NCBI): domain Eukaryota; kingdom Viridiplantae; phylum Streptophyta; class Pinopsida; order Cupressales; family Cupressaceae; genus Thuja; species Thuja plicata. Next base: position 463,767 of record MU224560.1, read on the forward strand.
CATAGATCTTATGTATAAATGCGCATAGCCTGATTTGATCGTACACACGTGCGTTGGTGCCCTGATCGACTGTATATCTCTGTTCTGCTCTGTCTTCTATATTTAGCCATTTTTGTCTTCCAAGTTTACTTGAAAAAACTTCATATGAATTTTTTGCCATAATGACAACAAAAAATAATTCATATACATTTATATTGTCAACTTTCCAACAATCTCCCCCTTTGTCATTAATGGCAACAATGGAATGTGGCCAAGTTGTTTAGACTTTGGCTTAACAAAACTTTCTATCATAATCTTTGGCTATATAACATTCTCCTTATATACCTACATTACTCCCCCTTTGACATTAATGGAAAAGGTGTCAAAATTGTAAGTCTCTAGATACTTACTCCATGTACACATCTGGATAAGCAATCTACAGATTCTTGATCTGTTTTTGCTAGAATGCCTTTAGTTCAAAAACTATTTGTATATGGGTGCATAGGGCATATGTAATCTTTTCCATCTTTGTTAGATCCATAATGGGTCCTTGATCATAGGTAGAAATGGCTGCATCTATATTTTTTATTTTCTCGTTCAAAACTACTAAGGAGGGCGCAAGTGCATTTCTCAGTTGAGTCTGCCTGATCCTTATCTTACTAATCTCCATTTTAGCTTTTTCTATCTTGTCTATCTTCCCTTGATAGATATTGTTGCAGATGTTTATGTCTTGGTATGATGTTTCAACTGATTGTCTTATGTTATCAACCAAGATGTCTACCTACTCTATCTTTTTGATATGCTTAGAGGTGATTTTGCCTCTGCCCATGCAATTTTCTATTACCTTTCTACCTTTTGATGCCAACTCTTTCAATATTGTCTGACCAATCTTTAATGAATTTAAATCTAAAGAAAAATTCTTTTCCAATTCATTCAATCTTTCCTTTTTATACTCTTCCTTTGTAGTTTTAGTAGCTGAGTCTACTAAACTTGTAAAGTGTGCCTTGAAGCTTGTTAGGATGCTATCTACATCATCAACTGACTAAATTTTATCCACTTTCTTGTTTGCACGCACTAGGTCATTCAGAATGTTCACTGAATCCAAAATGAGAGGGTTTCTCATAACTTGTTTCTCTTTGGATTTTTCCATGGCTAGGACACTGATCTTGATCAAGTCTTCTTCTCCCCATGCATCTAGACTTGCTGAGTTAGGATTTAAACTTGACAATAATGAAGTTGATGATTGAATGGATGGGGTGAATATAGTATTCTAACTAGTATCCATACATTCACTTTTTACTGGGATCTCCATAACTGGTGTCTCATTAGTTTGATTGTCTTCCTCAGTATTCAAATCTATTGAATCTTTAGACGGACCTTCATCTTGTTGTAAAGATGTGTCATCAGTGCATACCTCCTTTGTCTCTTCAGTGCTTACAAATGCTTTTTCAACTTTGTCCATATCATTGTTAGAAGCGGTCATGGATATCTTGATAACATCAATCACAATAGTTTTTCCTGAATCTTTGAATGTATCAGAAGCTATTGAAACTGAGGGTGCTAAAACCTATGGAACTATCTTAGGTGCATTTTGAATCATTGGTTCTGTAACCTATTTGGGAGGAACTAGAATTACCTTTTCTATAGGTGTCATTGATGAATACATATGTCTATCCAGAAATACTCGCTCAAATGCTTTCTAAGTCTCTTCACCAACCTGTTCATATTCTTTTCATATTCTTTGTTCATGATATGGAGAAATCTTGTTTTGGTTCTGAGATGAGGCTTTACTAGATCCAATAGAATGGTTTTCTCATCATGTGAGAAAACTAGAATAAGAATATCTAGTGTTTCTTCTCTTATCCTCATATCCTCTTCAATTGCTTGCCTTTTCAATGCATCAAGTATATTCCATACCTTGTTTGGTATGACTATTTTAAGTTCCAATACTGTCCTCTTGAACTTAATCATGTGAGAGATGATCATAGAGTGAATTTATTATTTGTCTATCTCTTGGTATTTTTCATAGACATTCTTGATAGATTCTAGTCTTCCTTCATTAATATTTTTGTTCTTTAGGACTATTAGAATAGGTCTAAATCCTACCTTAGGAGGGGCTTGAGTGTTCTTTACCTTGCTCCTTATGGTCCTTAAGGATGGATGACTTGTAGGAACTTGCTTCTTCCTTCTGGTTAACTTACTTGGTATAGAAGGTGGAGAGGATTCTAGATAAATGGTGGTTGATGGCGCAGATGGACCTTCATCAGATTTCATCTTCTTCTTCTTCTTAGGCATATCATCACACTTTTCCATTTTCACTTTTGTAGGAGTTTTCTCAAGTTCTTTAGAAATCTTAGCTTCCCTAGCTCTATCTAGGTCTTCTTGTGTAACCCCATGAACTTTTAGGATATTTGAAGTAATCCTTGATGCCTTCCTTTTGTTGTCAACCCTGTATAAGACATAATCAACTTGATTTGTCTTTTCTCTGTATGTTCCCCATCTTGGTTCATTTGGATCTTTGGGCATAGACAAAAGAACTTGTGCATATCCTTCCAACACATGTTCTTCAGCTTCATAGCCAAGTGGATGAATCCATTTGGTTCTAGGCTCAACAACCTCCATGCAAGTATAGTTAGTTTGTACCATGAAGCATATAGTGTCTTTGTACTTATCAACTATCTTTTCTGGTATTCTGAACCTTTTGTGCATCTTGATCCTGAATGTTTTGATCTCCATGTCCATTGAATCCTTCACATTTCTATCTGATGTACCCTTGAGTGTTATTTGAGACATAGTAGGTTTACTCCTGTCTAGGTAAAGATTGGAAACTTTACCAACAATGTGGAAGTAGAGATAGATGATCAAAGAGCCAAATCTGAATATTTTTCTCTTGTCATGCTTGATAGCTCTAATGTTGTCAATCAACTATGCACACAATATCTCACATAGGTTATACTGAGTATTATCCTTTACCATCTTAATTGCTACCAGTATAGTAGCTACAAATACACTATTCAATCTGCTTGCATGTTGGCACTTGTAACCTAGAATCATAGTAACCAATTTGATGTCATCGGCCTCAATGGAATCAACTGTCATGCCGTGCCTATCACTTCTAGATAAGAAAACTTGTTCAACCTACTTTTTAACATCCTTACCAGTGGGAAGAACTGCTCCAGTCTTAGGAAGTCTAGTAATTTCATGAATTAGGTCTCAGGTTATGTGGACAGGAGCTTCACCAATCTAATAAAGGTCATTATTTATCCTTCTCAGTAGAATTTTAACCGATTCTGGCTCATAGAACTCATGCACGTAAGAATACTAAAAAATAGGGTTGTCCATGAGATGCGCATATTCATATTTGAATGAATAATTAGGTTTCATCATTGAAGCCATAAGAGTTTCTATGTTGTTGTCCCCAATGGTTTCCTTCTTACAGTAGATGTAAGTGCAAATTTCTTCCACATGTATGAGTCTAAGTAGAGTCTTAGAGAATGCTCCTTCAACATTATCTAATATAGACTTGAATGGATGCTTCTTAAAGACAAATCTCTTCCTTTCAGCAATGTCAAATACAACAGGGTTTTCCATACTTACTTGCAACTTTATTAAGTAGGGTTTCACAATGACTCTAAAATGACATGACTGCTAGGGTTCTATTTCAGTCTTTTATCCATTCACAAACCAATTCCTTAACCTTTAGTGTTTTGATTCTCAATGCTCAGTTTCTCTCTGAATGCTCAAACTCGAATGGAAAGTGAGGTTTAAAGATCTTTTACCAATTTATATAAAATACTATTGCATTTAATGCTTGTTGCCATAAAGCGGTTTATAGAGAGAATTTCAAACTTTATTGTGAACAAAGTAAAGGCAATGCGTGCATGCATACAACCTTATTTCATGATTATGTACATGAATCCATAGGCACATAATCAGAGGTGAGTATACCAGCAACGTAGGGGTTCAGAGCTAGAATAGCTCCCCCTAAGACCATAAGGGTCAACTATCTAGAAATAGAAGGCGTGTCCATTGAGGATGCATCTACTACCTTTTTCTCTTCATTATCGTTCTTTACTTCAACCCAATATTTTATCCGAATTAGTTTTGGCTTGTACAAACTTAACTTCTCTTGATTCTTCAAATAGTGATTTTTTAGGATTCTCTTGTCTTTGTGCTCTTGACCTGCAAAACCTTGAGATGTGTCTAGCTTTTCCACATGAATGACAAATGATAGGAGGTCTAGTGTTGTTATTAATCATGCTGCACTGCTTGGTTGTGTGTCCATTGTAATTACATATCTAACATGTAATGTTTTGAAGGTTTCTTTGAGGTTGATTTCTCTGATTGTATTGAGTCATATTTATTTGGTTTTGTTCTAACTGATTTCTTTGATTTTTCTGCAATGTATAGCCCTGTGACCAAAATTATTACAAGAGTAACAATAACCATTAAAATTTCTTACTTATTTACTATCTCTTTCCAAGTGTCCATGCTTGTTACAAGCATAACAAGTTCTATTAATTTGCTTGAGTTCATCTTTAGGTGGTTCAATTTTGGCCTCTGCAATATTCTCAGTTTTCTTTGCTTCAGTGGATGTCTCTTGTGATTTCTTTCCTTCTTGTATTAAATTGATTTCAATTTGAGCTACACTGTATCCCATACCAGTGGTATCACATTTTATCTTTTGTGCATACAATTGTGATTGAATTAGATCAGAACTTGTGTGTAGTTTATCAATCTTGTCTTTTGCTTCTGTTAGTTCAGATTCTATCTTTTCTTGATGTTTTCTAATTCCAATATTTTTAAGTTCGCTTGCATAATTTCATCATCTAATTGTTTTCTCTCTTTGGTCTTTTCTTCAATGGTTGTTAGGCTATCTATAAGTTGTTCATTCAGATCTTCAATTTTATCTTTCAAAGACATATTTTCTTCATTCAGCTTCTTGACCATTTTTCCCAAATCATTGGTAGAGCAATCTTTCAGATCTTTCCTTAATTTATTGATAAGCATTTGAGAGCCATCAACTTTTAGTTTAAGTTCCTCATTTTCTTTTTCATATCTGTTAAGATCTTCAAGGTCTGATTCAAGATTCTTTTACAGATGTTTCACTTTTGATGAATCCATGATCTCCTCAAGTGGTTAAAATTCCTTTCAGGGGACTAGAGCTCTGATACCAATTTTTAGAAACATTGAGAGGGGGGGGTGAATCAGTGTTTGTCTATTTATTATATTTTAGCAACTTTAAACATAAACCAAATATATATCAATTGAAGCTTAATACAGGAACACATAACACATGATGTGATTACGGGGAAACCTTGATCAAAGAAAAACCCCGGTGGGAATTAGTACCCACAAATATTGCACTAGTATAATGAACCTGTTAAAGTTCCTTTGCCCTATTAGGAGCAGTCTTTACAATGCAAGTAAAATGACCTGGTTAAGGGTCTGACCCTTTTAGGATTCTTTTACAAATAACCCTATTAGGGGTGAGGACTGACTTCCCAAGAAGCTCACTGCTCAATAGGATGAAGGCTACAACCTCCCTGATAATAGATATACACTATATCCAAAAGTGAATTGTTGTATGTCACACACTTGTCTGATCAGTTCTAATTATGCGTTGATGCTCTTATACTCTTTCAAGAGCTTTATCTCATTTTAACATCTTATACTATTCTTTTATATCTCTCCTCTATATATTTCTTTGATACTTTCTAATACATCTTTTCATGTTATAT
>MU224560.1:469750-501324 GCA_018584345.1 Thuja plicata
AACAAGACCTTAGTTGGCCTAAAAATAACATTCACAATGCTTCCAAAAAAATTGTCTTAAGTGTGTTTACAATAATGTTTAATACATGAATAAAAACTTATTACAATAGGCGCTTAGCCTTTACAAAATAAAATATTACACGCTAATCAAAAAATTGAAGTCGGCTTCATACTTTGTTTTCTAAACTGTAGGTGCACTTACTCTTTCTGTATCTTCTTTGTACTGTCATTCTATACCATGTGTGTATAGACTTAACATATTAACATATCATAGATCTTATGTATAGATGATCATATCTTGATTCGATTGTACACACGTGCATTGGTGCCCTGATCGACTGTATATCTATGTTCTGCTCTGTCTTCTATACTTAGCCATTTTTGTCTTCCAAGTTTACTTGACAAAACTTCATATGACTTTGTTGCCATAATGACAACACAAAATAAGTCATATACAATCAGATTGTCAACTTGCCAACAAAAATATTTGTCCAAACTTGTGTCATTTTCCAAAAAGACAAAGGTGTTTCAACCAACCAAGGATTATATCAACCATTACCTATACCTTCAAAACCATGGGAAGAAATATCAATAGATTTTGTAATGGGATTACTAAGGACTAAACAAGGATTTGACAACATTTTTGTAGTAGTGGATAGCTTTAGTAAAATTACACACTTTATTTCCCGCAAAAGCACATATGATGCATCACTTTTTGCTCAATTATTTTTCAAATAAATTGTTATAATATATGGTTTACCTTAGTCTATTATCTTAGACAGAGAAGCAAAGTTTCAGGGATATTTTTTGAGGACATTGCACAAGAAGTTGGGAAAAAATTTACAATTTAGTTTAGCCTACCATCCATAAACAAATGGTCAGATAGAGGTGGTTAATAGATCCTTGGGAAATATTCAAAGATCCCTCACAAAAAAAATGCACAAAACTGGGATCTCCTTCTACAAGTAGAATATGCTTTCAATGATTCTTTAAACAGATCAACAGGTAGGACACCATTTCAAATAGTTTGTGGTTTTCATTCTAGGGGAACAATGAATGTCAGAAATATCCCAAATGATTTTCATATTAGTTCTCAAGGAGAAGATCTTCTAGTAATGGTCAAACAAATACAAGACCAAGTAAAGGATAACTTGGAACTAACTATGCAAAAGTACAAAGCATATGCAGATAAAAGGAGAAGAGAAGTACATTTTAAAATAGGTGATAAAGTCTGGGCTTACCTGAGAAAGGAAAGAATCCCTAAAGGACCTCATACAAAGATTCACATGAAGAATATTTTTCCATGCACAAATCTTCATAAATTTGGCTAGAATTCTTATGAAATAATATTTCCATCCACACTCTCTATTTCTCTTATTTTTTATGTTTATGACTAACAATTTTTAGAGAAAATGTAGGTATTGCAGGTGAACAAGAAGATGGAGATGAACCACATGGTGAGTACAATCATGATCTACCATTGATTCACCCTCTCCTCATAGAAAATATTCTTCAATCAAAGATTCTCAAGAAGGCTAGAAAGAACACCTACTTGCAGTACTTAGTGAAATGGAAAGGACTTCAAGATTTTGATGCCACATGGATGACTGAACAAGACATTCTCAAGCATGGCTTCACTATAGACCAAATCACCTCAAGTGGGGACTTGAGATCTTTTTCACCAGGGGATTATGGTGCAGGATCCCTAACATCCTAAAGGAATATGCATAATATCCTAAACATCTAGGATTTCTTATTTTTAATAATGATCCATTTGTAAGACCTAGTGCCAAGATTTGGTCCTTATGAACAACTTGGTCAACTATGCTCAAAGGATCCATAAATTTAGAATTTGAGTTATTTTAGTGTTTTAGGTGTTCATTAAATAGGTTTGGTCCATTAGTGACCCCTAGGAAAGTGAACAATCAATAATTGTTCAATTTGTGCAAAATATGCAAAAATGCAACATTTTGCTGACAAGACAACTTTTTAAAAGTTGGTTGTAAACCTTCCTCCCAATGAATCCTTATTCAAAATGTAGATGTAACCAGTTTGAGGAAATCCTCAAATATCCCTCACAGGTAGGTGGAGCAGAGATGATGACAAGTAATGTAAATTTTGCAAACAATCAATAACATAGAACTATTTTCCTACAAATAGTCATTTGTTCTAGATCCGTACGGCCCCATATAGACTCAAAGTGGAAGAAAAATGATGGATTGTTTAATCCTATTGAACCACCTTTATTTTGGATTTTTTTGAGTCCTTAATAGATTCTAGAACTTGTGATATTGTCGATTTTGTAATAACTCTGTGAAAACCCTAAGCACCTATGGTTTCCCTGAATAAATAACCAATTCTCCTCATTCCACCATGAGATAAATTTGAGGGTTGATGAAATGATGGGGGATATGTATGTGTTCCAAGATACCAAAGGCACTTTGTAGGTTGGTGGTCGAGGAAGAGAGTTTGAACTTATTCTCAGTCGACATCTCAATGTGGGGACTAGTGAATAATAAGCATACTTGATGACATAGGCATGTTGGGGTTGCATCAAGCACTCAGATTGAAGATTTGGGGTACATTTGACATGGAGAGCATCCCTAAACAAATGGTTAGTCTCTGCACCCAATTCCTTGAGTACTTCCTTTGGTAATCAAACCTAATTGGGCTAACTAGGCCGATTTAGCATAGCAACATTTTAGGCACTATATGATTTAATCACTATATGTCAGGTTGGGGATATTTTGTAACTTGATAAAAGGGTATCTAAATTTGTCCTTAGTTTTCCTAGTTGTTTGGGAAAGTAGTTAGTTGTAGTGCTCAGCACATACTATTGCTCGACACATATTGTTTCTTGGCACTAGTCAGGAAGTTAGGTGCCTAAAGAGGGAAGTAATATAGATTAAAGTCTTGTATGAAATCTACTCTTGGATTTGTGTCATATTGGTCATGAATAGGGCCTAGAAAACATGATCCAACCCCACTCTATTATCCCTAGCCAAATTTTTATGGTTTCAAGTTATTTACTCTTGTCTCTACAATTATTTTTGGCCTTTGCCCTAAACCCTAGGTCTTGTCGACTTAAGTTCTTAAAAAAAACCCTAAACCTTTCAAGACATGTTATATTTTCAAGTTAATTTTCAAGCCACTTAAGTCTCAAGAAATCCCATGTGCACTTTGTCATATTTAAGTCTATCTCTTAGTTTCTTAATTGAAACTGAATATTCTTCCTATCTAGTGACTTGGCATGGGCTTGTATCTCCTAATCTCTGAACACAATGGAATATGTTGTTTTCATTCTAACATGAGGCACAGTTTGTTGATCAAGATCTAATCCTATGGATGGCTCATAGTCTCAAAATGAAATGGTCAAGTACAAATAGATTAAGAGACTTAGCATAGATCATCGATCCTATTTTAATCCTATGGCTTGCGGGTAATCTTTAAATAGACTCTAGGGTTAAGAAATGTTCTGGTGACTTGGTGTTCTCTTTAGTCACGTAACATTTTAATGGACCATATTTTAGCTCAATTCAGGGTTAAGTTTATTTGGAGATTCAGCGGTAGGCCTTGTCACTGAATCTCAGAATAAAAGTCAAAGTCAAGAAATATTGTGAGATTAGGCACAAACCATTGATGCAGATCAAGATCTAGGGTCGGCGTTAAATCTCCAAAAAAAAATTGAGTTACAAGAATAATTTAGTGACTTCAAGTTTCATTCAGTCACTGAATCTCCAGATAGACCTTGAGTCAAGCATGGTTATATTCTAAGCAAGGTTGAGTTGCGTGGATATGATCTGGACAGTTGATTAAAGAAAAGATCTTGTGGCTTGTGCGTAATATCTAAATGTGACCTGAGTTAAGTGAAATGTTCAAAGACTTGGAGATCCCTTCAGTCACACAATCTCCAGATAAAATATGAATACAGTTGAACCAGGTGGGCTAGCCAAGATTAAATTAGAATGGTCAGTGCTGAGAAGAATCAGAGAGCTTGCACATAATCTCTAAATGTGACCCGAGTTAAGTGAAATATTAAGAGACTTGGAGATCCCTTCAGTTGCACAATCTCCAAATGAACCTGAGTCAGGATAAAGTTAAAATAAAGTTACCAAGGATCAAATAAGAGCTGTAGATATAGATGAAATCGAGTGACTTCTCATGATCGCTAGACAAAAGTAAAAGATTCCTTTTCATTCTGAGGTCTGGCATAGGTCGTTGATCTGATCTTGATCTTCTAGTGTGTGCATGATCTTAAGATGGAATCCGGGTTTGTAAAATCATCTGGAAAGTTAGAGATAAGAAGAGATATACTAACTAGGGATAAAGTGTAGGATAAAGACTAGTTAAAGGTCGAAGATGAAGATAAATTAAAATGCAAGAAAGTCTTGATAGATCAAGCGGTAGGTGTGAAGCCTCAAAGTAAAGATGCTCAAGATCTACTCATTAAGGCATCACACCTTGAAGATAGGTCTCCCTAGTGGATTTGATTAGTACCAAAGTAATGAAGTAAAGTCCATACAAGTTTGAAAAGATCTGACAAGTGATGTAAATCCTTGATGGAGAGATGATCTAAAGATAGTGTTTGAGGCATTGCGCCATGACGACACCTATCTAGTGTGATCTATGTACCCGTGTAACTTAAATACAATCCACGGTTATGTTTTAAAACCATGATAAGGATTGATTTAGATCATCCAAAGTTTTTTTATATGCCACCTATGACCATTATAACTTAAATTAAAATATTTAAATAATTTCTCAAAAGGGTTTTATGGCAGTCGGCAGATATTTGATATCTAAGATATAAATGCTGTGATATGATATTATGGATCGATTATGAACATCTGTTGAAGACCAGAAGGATATAAATTTGATATGATAAGATGCATTCAAGACCAGAGTTGTCAGATAAGAGTTTTATAATCAAACAAAGCCACCTGGTATTTTCTGCATTTATGTGAGCTACTTTCAGAGTCATGCTTGGAATTTCTTGCACTTTAGGGTATTGCACTCACATCCATGGATTATGGAAAATTGATTGCAGATCAAATTGGCATAGATTGAAGAGAGATAGGGTTTCAACTTAACAAAAAAATTAAAAAATACTTGCATTAATTGGTTGTAAACCCTAACCCTAAATGGTCTGAAGCTTGTAGCATTCTTGTTCCTATAAAAGAATATTCAATACCATTTAGTAAGGGCTGGAGAATTGGGAGAAATATTGTAAAGCTTAAGGCTTGTATTTGTTTCCAGTCTAGGATATAGAAGATGTTGGACATACTATATTAAAGCAGAGTAGAAACTTGGATGATATTTTTCATATTATTGAACTATGTATTTCCTTGTCATATTGTTGCAGAACCAAGATTACATCATACTTAATATATTTTTTCTCAAAATTAAGTCTCTCCTTTTTGTTATCTATTGAGTTGTAAGTTTTCTAGCTTACTGTATAGGTCTTCCTTATACATATGTGTATTCCACAAGTCTTTTATCTTATATCAAATTAAAATTCTTTGGATATTACATTGATTCTACCTAGATATCTATTTGAGGATCTTGTAGTGTGTGATCTGAGATATTTATGTTTATGGCTTTGAATCTTTACCAATAGGATATTTTTTCTTCAATATTGTATTTAGGAATATCCCCAATGGATAAGGCACTGATCTAAAGTAAGTATTTTGTATGGAGATATAAGTCTAATTGGTTTGGCTATGTTCTACCCCACAAATTTAAATCAAACTCATTACCAAAGTTCTTTACATTATAGTTGTTCTTCTTATCCCACCCATGGTAGTGGATAGTCAATGAATTCTAGGTTGGCATTTATTATTTACTTACCATATTTTTGTTGTTCAAATCCAGAAGGGAAAGGTGTTGTAAAGAATTGAGTTTAGTCTGGATTAGGTGTACCCGCCTTAGTTTTGTAGATTCGTAAGTGCAGAGGGGAGTCTTGTCCCTATAGTTGGTCCAATTATCTTGTAGAGCTTTCAAATTTGGAGCTAACCTCTCCTAACATCAGTCTCAAGGAATATTGGTATCTTTAAATAGCATAAAAATTTTTAAACACCAATAATATGGTGACTCTATTGGGGAATAGTGCAGTAAATTGTCATAAATAGCCACTAAGTTGATCATTGGAAGCATAGAGTTACTCAAAATTCACCTTTCTCATTGTTTTATTTTGAAGAGTTCTTTATTTGAAAATATTCATATTAATTAGTGTTGTGATCCCAACTGAGTGTTGGGTGGCGACTCTGAGTATCTTTGTATTAGTGCTAGGTATTAAAATCATTTTTTCACACACTTTCCATTATGAGTTATAGAGGCACCAGGTCTTGGTAAAAGAAACATCCTAAGGAGAGGCTGGGAGATGATTTCCCAACTACATCTAGATCTGATCAGCCAAGAAGGGATACCAGAGGTACCCCTTGAGATGAAAGACAAAGGGAAGAAATTAGGGAAGAAAGACCAGTCCACCGTAGCCATGAAGGAAATGAATCTGAATATGAAGAGGCTGCAAATGAGGGACTAGGTACTTATGGAGATTATATTTCTCCTGATGAGAGAGAGGAAGAAGAATATATTTCTACTCTTCTAGATCCTGATAGTATGGCTGCAAAACTTGTTGAAGTAGTAAGAAGAATCCAGGAGAAAATGACTATCAGACAAAAAAGAGAAAAGCAAAGGGAAAATGAGATCAGCCAGAATCAAGTTTGAACCTTAAACAAAGAATGAGGAAACTATTATAGTTAGAGGCAATGAATTATGTTGAAAAGCCTCAAAATCTTGAAGAGGAACATGTCATTCAAATGTTTAATCATCAAGGCCCTAAAGATAAGGGAAAGAAAGGAATGACAGGGGTTACAATAAATGAGCTCAAGAATCTAAAAGGGCCAGTAGATTAGATGTCGAAATTGGACATGGATCTTGAAAGAGATAGAAGTTAAAAGGAGATCATAGCTAAAGAACTGGAGAAGGCAGAGTTGGAGGCTTCTACTTTGGAGATGAAGAAGAAGGCTTATTTTCTTAGACAAACAATAAAGCATGTTCATCTTAGTTCTAAAGCAGCTAAAATATCAAATACTAAAGCCTCTACTTCTCAAGTCAAAACTACATTTCAAGGAAAGTCCACTCAAGAAGAAAGGTACAACCAATTTTCTTTTCATAATATCCCTGGTTATCCTATTGTATTTCCAAGTGAACTTAGAGATAAACTTCCCAAGTTTGATGGGAGTAATGTAATTACATGTGAAGGAAACTTGAAAAAATTCACTAACATGATGGATGATTGTGAAATTATGCATGAGGATTTATTAATCAAACTTTTTATTCAGTCTTTAGTAGAGGATGCTAGGGACTGGTTTAGAGGGTTACCCTATAATTTTGTAGGGTCAATAGATGAATTAATTTATTTCTTTAAGGAGAAATATGGTGATACGACCAATGAAGGATTCATGTTGAAAGAATTCAACAATATAAAAAAGAATCAGAATGAAGATGTTGCAGAATTCAACATAAGATTTCATAGAGCTATGCATAAAAGTTTCCAGGTTATGAGAATTGATGACAATTTTTGTCTAGCTAGCTATCTTAATTCTTTTGATTCTAATATGGGATACCTCCTAAGAGAAAATAATCCAAGGACTATATGAGAAGCTTATAAAACAACTATCAACATAGAAACTAATAGGAGGGTATTCAGAAAATTGGCTAGAGGAGATGATGGGAAGTCTTCTAAGAAGGACTCAGATAGACCTTCAAATGCCAAGCCTAAAGAGGAGGTCAATAGGAACCAACTTCTAAGTGCTATAAAAGACCTAAAGCCAGGTGAAAGTAAGAATCCTAGGGCTCAAAAAAATAACAAGCCATCCTATAAAAATTTCAATCAACAACCTAGGATGCACAATTACCATTATGGAACCCAATTAAAGGATGGGAAACCTACTATCCCACAAAGGAAAGATAGGGATGATGATAGAACTCCGGATCCTCTTCAGAGAAATTTAGCTAACATGTATAGTGAAGATTATTGGTGTGATGATTGTGAATCTCTACATAATCCAGACAATTGTGTTGTTTCTCTAAAGATGTTTTCAAGTAAATCCCAACAAGAAAGAGAAGATGAGGAAAAACTATATGATGATGTTGGGAATGCAATGGCGTCTGCAGATTTGAAAAGTGAAGAATCTGATGACCAAGGTAAAAATAAGGAATTGTCTTCATTAGATGAAGAGGAGTTTGATGATCAGGTTGACAATTAGGATATGCTTTCATCTGATAAAAAGAAGGCAAACATTGATAAAATAAGGTGTAATGCTACAAGGGGAAAATATCCTTTTATAGCAAGAAGACCTTCAGATGCAAAAAGGGCTCAAATCACAGAACACTAGGTTGTTCAAGCATAGAGTAATTATAATATGAGAAATAGGATAGCTGGTAACGAAGATGGTAGGCCAATTGGCATGTTTGTTACAAATGAAAAAGTGAGCCTTAAGAACACACTAGAGAAAGAAAATATTGTTGAGGATGTGAAGAAGATAAAGGTGAGAATAAAGGATAAACCAAGTAATCCAAGTATTTTCCATAAGATTAAATTAAGGACACCAAAGATGAATGCTTCTTCTATTCCAAAATATGCTAAAGGAGTTGAGCCTAGTTTGGCCACTCAAAATAAGGATAGAATTATAGTCACTATCAGGCAAGATATTTCTAACACCAAGTATACTCCTATTGACATGGGACAAATTCTCTCACAGATCACATGCAGGGTTCCACTTTTAAAAATGATGGGATTCCTGAGCACAAGGAGACAAATTTGACATGGATGAATAATGTTTCTACCACAAGAGCCTTGAAATCAGAAATGGCTGAGAAGAAAAGGAACATTAAGGAGAAATATTATACAAAGGGAAAGGAATCAGATGAGATTGTTTCTAAGATCCCTCAAATATTCTTAAATACAAATCACATCACTTCTCCTTTGGGAGGTGTGGATCCTTTTTTCTTAACATTGATTATTAATGGAAAGATGGTTAAGAATTGCATGATCAATTCAAGAGCTTCTAACACAGTCATGCCTGCAGTAATAATGAAATCAATGGGACTATAGGCAGATAATCCTCATGGGAGATGTTAAGCAATGGATTCAAGAGAAGTGCCTATCATTGGTAATATTAAGGCTTTGCCTTATGCACTTTCTGCATTTCTTGAAAATATACTGACAATGAGTGTTCTAGTAGTTGACATCCCACCTCAATATGGAATTTTGCTATCTAGGAAATGGAGTGCCTCAATGGGAGGAAGTATCCAGTGTGATCTA
Organism: Thuja plicata; assembly: GCA_018584345.1. Lineage (NCBI taxonomy): Eukaryota > Viridiplantae > Streptophyta > Pinopsida > Cupressales > Cupressaceae > Thuja > Thuja plicata. Next base: position 479,078 of record MU224560.1, read on the forward strand.
TCCTTTGCAACATTTGAAATTTCTATTAAAAATTTCATAGTATTCAGAGAAGTCAGAACTCCTCACATGATTGAGGAGAGTGAAGATGAACCAATGAATTGTTTCTTGGATACTGACATTGGATCTTTCCAAGTGCAAAACAGAAAAGCTGAGAGAAATTTCCAACATATGTTTTTGTCAGAAGAGGACAATCTTGAAGATAGCATTGAATTATGGAGAATTTTCTTTGATGGTGCAAGATCAAAGGAAGGAGCTGGTGTGGGAGTTTTATCAATATCTCCTTGTGGTAAGACATACAAGTTCTCATTTTCTCTTTTATTCACCTATACTAACAACATTGCAGAATATGAGGCTTTTCTAATAGGACTAAGATTAGCTTCAAGACACAAGATTAGAAGTATTAGGGTCATTGGGGAATCTAATTTGGTTATATCTCAAATAAGATCCAAATATGATTCAAAGATTCAGAGATTAAAAAAGTATATGAATGTTGTTTGGGATGAAATTGAAAACTTTGATGCATTTGGCATTGATTGGATGGACATGAGTCAAAATAAGATGCAGACCTGCTGGCTAATATTTCCTTGAGGCTTGAAGATATTACTTTTGCAAGGATCTCTAAAATAGAGGTTGAATCTAGATTATCCATTCCAAACAATGCTGAAAGTTGGCAAGTATTTGATGATGACGAGGATATTTTGAGATTCCTATTTTGTGAATCAAAATTTGGTGAAAAAGAGATGGAATTTAGTGGTTTTGTGGAGACCATAGGTGGGAATGAAAATATTCTTGGAAGGAAGGTTCTCCAACTAAAATCAAATAAGGTACCCAAAGGTCTGGTTGTACTTGAGAGTGCCTTTGATAACAAAGACAAGCCTTTGTCAGCAAGCACAGTCAATAAACCTGATGACTTGGAGGAGATAAACTTGGGGACAAATCAAGATCCTAAAAAGGTAGCTATTGGGAAGAAGTTGTCCCCCAATCTTATGAATTCATTGGTAGATCTTCTTTGAAAATATAGACATGTTTTTGCACGGTCTTATTATGATTTGAAAGCATATATAGAATATTCCATTAAAAGAAGGCACTAAGCCTTTCAAACAGAAGTTGATACCTACCAATCCCACTCTAGCACCCAAGATGAAAGATGAATTAGAAAATATGAGGGATGTTGGAATCATAAATCCTATAAGGCATTCAACATGGGTATCCAATTTGGTACTAGTCAGAAAGAAAAATGGAGATATCAGACTATGTGTAGACTTTAGAAATTTAAATGTTAGTTCTTTGAAGGACAATTATGGATTGCCCAACATGGAAGCAATGTTCCAAAGAGTTACTGGGTCTGAATTGATATCCATATTAGATGGTTTTTTGGGGTATAATTAGGTCAAGGTCAAGGTCAAGGAATCTGAACAATTCAAGACTACATTTACTACACCGTGGGGAACTTATGTATATGTCAGGATGCCCTTTGGCTTGAAAAATGTGGGAGCTACTTTCCAAAGAGCCATGGATGTGGAATTTTCAGATTTTATAAATAAGTTTTTGGTAATCTATCAAGATGATCTTAAGGATTATTCAGCAAAAGAAGATCAACACATATTGAAAAGATCTTTGTAAGAGCGCTAGAGTATGGGGTTTCCTTTAACCCAAAGAAGTGTGTTTTTGGGGTAATAGAGGGAAAGATTTTAGGACACATTGTTTCTAAAGATGGAGTTAGAATTGACCCTGAAAGGGTGAGTACAATTTATAAAGTCCCTCAGACCAAAAATGTCAAGGGCATTTAGTCCTTCTTTGGAAAAGAGAACTTTTTGAGGAGGTTTGTTACAAACTTTGTAGAGACTAGTTTTCCAATCTCAAAGATGATGAAGAAGGAAGCCAAAGTGGAATGGACTCAAGAAACATGTAAGGATTTATTAGATATCAAGAAAGCTATTAAAGATTCTCTTGTTTTGAGAACCCTCGATTACTCCAAGCCACTTCAGATTTTCTCATTTTCTTCTTGTAATATTGTTGTTGCAATATTATTGTAGAAAAATTCAGAAGGCTATGAACAACCTATTTCTTTTTTTAGTAAGTCTTTGTAGGAAAAAGAGCTTAAATATGATAATATGGAATAACAAGCCTATGCTTTGGTCAAGGCTATAAAAGCATTTAGATGCTATTTGGTAGGAGCAACCATAATTGCTTATGTGCCAAGTGTTGCTGTAAAAGACATATTGGTTCAAATAGAAGTATCAGGGAGGAGATGCAGATGGATCAACAAGATCCAAGAGTTTAATATTTAAATCCATATCACTAAGTTGGTAAGAGGTCCAGGACTTGCTAAACTTATGGCTCAAAGCAATTTAGATTCAAATCATATTGATGTGCTAGAAGAGGAGCAGAGACCTTATATTTGTGATATGGATTATTTTGATTGGTACAAGGATATCATTGGATACTTGAAAAAGATGGTGCTTCCCCCTGACATGAGTGATAATAGAAAGAGAACAATCAAGTTTCAAGCTCTAAATTATGCAATAATTCAAGGACAATTATGGTGGAGGAGCAATGAAGGAGTATTTCTCAAATGTGTAGATCAAGAAAGATCTGGAGATCTCTTAAAAATCATACATGATGGTGCATGTGGTGGCTAAGAATACCGCCCATAAGATTAACAGATCTGGTTTTTGGTGGCAAACAATCTTCAAGGATGCTCATCAATATGTTAGAAAATCTTATGCTTGTCAGAGATTTTCAGGAAAGCTAAAGTTTGATGGGAATCTTCCTTTGAAGCATATTGCAGTTGATTCACCGTTTTAGAAATTGGGGATGGATTTCATTGGTGATATCCCTAATAACTCCAGTAGAGGTCATTCATGGATCCTAGTGGTAACTGACTATTTTACCAAGTGGGTGGAAGCAATTCCCACTAGAAGAGCCACAAGTAGGGTTGTGATTGATTTGATAATGAAAAATATAGTGAATAGATTTGGTTGTCCATAAACCATTGTGGTGGACAATGCTATGTGCTTTAGATCACAAGAGTTCAGTGATTTTTGTCAACAATATGGGATCTAGATTTCTTTTTCTTCCCAATAACACCCCCAAGGCAATGGTCAGGCTTAATCCAATAATAAGAGCATGGTAAAGATTATCAAGAGAGTGTTGGATGTAAAAAAAGAGGCCTGGGATTCAAAATTATAGATTTTTCTATGGGCCGATAGAGTAACAGTGAGAAAGGAAATTGGATGTGCACCTTTTAACTTAGTTTATGGTATTCATGCATGATTACCTCAGAATAATTTATTGCAGATGTATAAACTTGTCCAAACTTATGATGATGAGTTGGATGATGATAAGAGAATTAGTTTGGAGGATTTGAGACAAATTGATGAGTCAAGAAGGGAAGCACATGACAAGAATGTCAAACTGCAATTACAATGCAAGAATGTTTTTGACAAGAGAGCTATTGCTATGAAATTTGAACTTTATGATATGGTTTTGATGTGGAATGCTAGAATAGAGGACAAAGGAAAACATGAAATTTTTTATCCTATTTGGTTAGGCCCATACATAATTCATGGAAGGTGGGGTTATGATTCATACATGTTAAAGGAATTAACTATAAATATTCTGGAATTGTCGATTCATGGACAATTCCTGAAGTTTTACTTTTCTTGAAGAGACAAGAATCCATGAACATGAGAATTTGTATATATTATTTCTATTTTTCTATTGTTAGTTAGTTTCTTTCTAGTAGGTGGTCTACTTTATCCTTGAGAATCCTGAATCCTTTCTATGATTGTAAGAGGCATATATCCCGAAATGGAGACACTGTGAGCCCTAGCCAAATTTTTATGGTTCCAAGCTCTTTCCTCTTGTCTCTGCAATTATTTTTGGTCTCTGTCCTAAACCCTAGGTCTTTTCAAGTTAATTTCTTAAAAAAAAACCTAAACCCTTAAAGACATGTTATATTTTAGAGTTAATTTTCAAGCCACTTAAGTCTTAGAAAATCCCATGTGCGCTTTGTCATTCTTAAGTCTATCTCTTAGTCACTTAATCAAAACCAAATATTCTTCCTATCTAGCGACTTGGCATGGGATTGTATCTCCTAATCTCCAAACATAATGGAATATGTTGTTTTCATTCTGAGTCAAGCACATGTCATTAATCAAGATCTAATCTTGTGGATGGATCATAGTCTCAAAATGAAATGGTCAAGTACAAATAGATTTAGAGACTTAGCGTAGAACATCAATCATGTTTTAATCATGTGGCTTGCATGTAATATCTGAATAGACTCTGGGGTTAAGAAATGTTCTTGCAACTTGGCATTCTCTTCAGTAGTGTAATGTTGTAATGGACCAGAGTTAAGCTCAAGTTAGGGTTAAGTTTACTTGGAGATTCAACGGTAGGCCTTATCGGTGAATCTCAAAATAAAAGTCAAATTCAAGAAATATTACAAGATTAGGTGTGAACCATTGATGCATATCAAGATCTAGGGATTGCATTAATTCTCCAAATAGAACCTGAGTTACAAGAATCTTTCAGTGACTTTGAGTTTCATTCAGTCGTTGAATCTCCAGATAGACCTTGAGTCAAGCATTGTTAGGTTATAAGCTAGGTCAAGTTGCATGGATATGATCTGGACTGTTGATTAAAGAAAAGATCTTATGGCTTGCACATAATCTCTAAATGTGACCCGAGTTAGGTCAAATGTTCAACGACTTGGAGATCCCTTCAGTCGTGCAATCTCTAGATAAAACATGAATCAAGTTAAACCAGAGTGGGCTAGCCAATATTAAATCAGCACTGTCAGTGTTGAGAAGAATCAGAGGGCTTGTGCCTAATCTCTAAATGTGACCCTAGTTAAGTGAAATGTCAAGAGTATTTTGTTGCACAATCTCCAAATTAACTTAAGTTAGGATAAATTTAAAATAAATTTTCCAAGGATGAAATCATAAAAATAGATAGAAATGAAATTGAGTGGCTACGCGTGATTGCTAGACAAAATTAAGAGATTACTTTTCATTCCGAGATCTAGTGCAGGCCATTTATCTGATCTTGATCTTGTGGTGTGTGTGTGATCTTGGGATGGAAACAAGGTCATTAAAATCATCTGGAGACTTAGAGATAAGAAGAGATCTGTTGACCAGGGTCAAAGTGTAGGTTAAAGACTAGTTAAAGGCCAAAGGCAAAGATAAATTAAAATATAGGCAAGTCTTGATAGATCAAGCAGTAGGCGTGAAGCCTCAAAGTAAAGATGCTTGAGATCTACTTATTATGGCATCACACCTTGATAACACATGTCCCTAGTGGGTCTGATGAGTGCCAAGGTAATGAAGTAAAGTCCATACAAGTTTGAAAAGATCCGACGAATGGCATAGAGCCTTGATGGAGAGATGATCACAAGATAGTCTTCAAGGCATTGCGCCATGATGACACCTATCCAGTCTGATATGTGTACCCGGGTAACTTAAATATAATCCATGGTTATGTTTTAAAACTATGATAAGGCTTGATCTAGATCATCCAAAGTTTTTTCCATGCCACTTGTGACCATTATAACTGAAATTCAAATATTTAAATACTTTCTTAGAAGGGTTTCATGGTAGTCGACATATATTTTATCTCAAAGCTATAAATGTTGTGATCTAATTTAATGGATTAATTCTGAACATCTATTGAATACTAGAAGGATAGAAATTTGATATGATAAGATGCATTCAAGACCAGAGTTAAAAGATAAGAGTTTTATAATCAGAGGATAAGTGCGAACAGAGAGTCTTTTCTGCATTTATGTGAGCTACTTTCAGAGTCATGCTTGGAATTTATTACACTTTAGGGTACTATGCTCACATCCATGGATTGGGGAAAATTTATTGCAGATTAGATTTGCATAGATTGAAGAGATATAGGGTTTCAACTTGATGACAAAATTAAAAAATGCTTGCATTAATTGGTTGTAAACCCTAACCCTAAAAGGTCTAAAGCTTGTAGAATTCTTGTTCCTATAAAAGAATATTCAAGACCATTTAAAATAAGGGCTGGAGAATTGGGTGAAATATTGTAAAGCTTAAGGCTCGTATTTGTTTCCAGTCTAGGATATAATAGATGTTTTCCAAGACGTATTAAAGAAGAGTAGAAAGTTGTATGATCTTTTTCATATTATTGAACTGTCTATTTCCTTGTCATATTGTTGCAGAAACAAGATTACATCATACTTAATATATGTTTTCTCAGAATTAAGTCTCTCCTTTGTTTTATCTATTGAGTTGTAAGTTTTCTAGCTTCTTATATAAGTCTTCCTTATACATATGTGTATTCCACAAGTCTTTGATCTTAGATCAAATTAAAATGCTTTGGATATTACATTGATTCTACCTAGATATCTATTTGAGGATCTTGTAGTGTGTGATCTGAGATATTTATGTTTATGGCTTTGAATCTTTACCATTAGGGTGTTTTAGCTTTAATATTGTATTTAGGAATTTGCCCAATGGATAAGGCACTGATCTGAAGAAATTATTTTCTGTGGAGATATAAGTGTGAGTAGTTTGGCTATGTTCTGTCCCACAAATTTAAATCAAACTCATTACCAATGTTCTTTACATTTACAGTTGTTCTTATCCAACCCATGGTAGTAGAGAGTCAATGAATGCTAGGTTGGAATTTAGTACTTACTTACCACCTATCTGTTGTTCAAATCCAGAAGTAAAAGGTGTTGTAAAGAATTGTGTTTAGTCTAGATTAGGTGTACCTACCTTGATTTCACAGAGCCAAAAATGCATAGGGAAGTCTTGTCCCTATAGGTTGTCTATTTATCTTGCAAAGCTTTCATAATTGGAGCTAACCACTCCTAACATCAGTCTCAAGGTATATTGGTAGCTTTAAATAGTATAAACTATTTTAAACACCAACACATTCCACAAATTTACATGGCCTCTTGTATGTCATCAAAAGTTGGTGTACCTGAGTAGGGTCTATGGGAGTGATTGCCCAAATCAAATAAAAAATGGGAACTTGAATCATCAAGGGACCACTATAATGGAGGATTCAAATGGATAGGGACATACGTCCTCAATTTTTAAGGTTTTTCTTTCGGTCCCTGTACGGATATCTTTGAGAGAATTCTTTATTTTTTCCCACTCTAAGTTAATAGGTGGTGGAGTAGGTGCCCACACCATGTTGGAGTTGGGTGCCTGATATCGGTTCAATGGATCTGGGGAATATGGAGGGTTCTATAGAAGATATTGAGGGATGTTGAAAGGGGATTATGCTGCTGCATAAGCAGGTTGTGAGGGAAGTATTGGTTGTTGTGGTTGGGCATAGTGTTGCTGAGGGAATGGGGGTAGAGTTGGCTGCGGCTCCAAGGTTTGTTAATAGGTAAATTGTGCTAGCTGTTGATAGGTTGGTTGTGCTGGTTGTGGCACCTGGTAAGTTGGACGAGTGTATGATTGGCCTATGTAGTTTTGCTAGGTATTAACAACACCGTAGGATGGATTGGTGTTCTATAGGTTTATACTATGACTGATATTTATGGAAGTGCTTTCCTATTGGGGAGATGGAACGATTTGTGCTACTATGAATGGTGGCATGGCTAAGTAGTTAGTGAATGCAGGTTATTGGGGGTTGCGCTTGTTGAGTGAAGGGATTGAAGAATTGTTGTTGTACTTGGGAGGTGATAGGGTTTTTGGTGTGTGGGAGCCCCAAGGTTAGTAAAGTGGCTTATGAATAATGCCAGGTGGGGGATGCGACATTTTGTGAGGTCTATGAAGCCTAAGAAACATTTTGTGACATAGATGCATGAGGTTGTGCTTGTATGTTAGGTTGGGGTGTTGGAGCATTCTGAGGTGGCTCTGTTGGCTGAGCATAGAATGTTGGACCTTGAGGGAACAAAGGTTGGTTGAAGGTTGTCATTGGTGGCATGCCTGTAGTGAACTGTGGTTTTTTTTGTTGTGATGGAGGAAATGATGTTGATATAGAAGTGGTTGTGGCTTGTGTGAATATTGGTTGGGAGATAGTTTTTTGAGTGACAATGGGGTGGGAGGTGATTGGTTGTGCAGTGACTGAAGGATTGGTGATGGGTTCTGTAGCCTGGGTAGTGACGTGTTGGATTGGTTGAGATGTTGGAGGTGGAGGGAGATTGGAAGATGAAGCTCCCATTACTAAAAAATGAGATGGTTGTGGTACAGTATGCACTGTGGGTTGGGTAATGGTTGGTTGGAGTAAATGAGGGATGAGTGAGTCAATTTGGGACATTCTTTGGCCTAGATTGATAATTTCCTTCACTATAGGTTGGAACATGTCAGCTGGGATATGTATAGGACGTGCGATATGAGGTGATCAGAATTTAGGTGGGAAGGGGATACCTTCATGTTGGTAATTAGCAAGTATGGCCACGCTATTGTGACATATTGATGCAAAGGGTATCAATCTAGATGTACAGAGCATTGATGGTAGTCATTAAATTTGCATCTTATCTTTAATCTGCATGTACTTTATTATCCTTCTTTCAAAACATCAAATTAGAGGCTCTCGGTATCCCAAAAACAATACATCAACCCAATATAATAACATGTAACTTAATATAACATCGATTAAGTATGGTACTCCATAAACCATCACTGAATAAAAACTCACCATTCACTATCTTCTTGGTATTGACTGAACTTAACAACATCAACTGATTAGTACTCTCCATGATAATCTTTGAACTAACTCTTGAAGCATATTTACCTTCACTAGTTATCATACCTTGTGGCTTCCATAAACCGAGATTGATTCCACGACCTCGCAACCATTTCCAAATCAAACATGCATAGAATATAAAACACCACCACCTTTTCCCATCTTAGCGGCTGAGTCACAAGTGGGTCTGCATTAGATGATCTCTGGCTGTTGTTTTAGGAAGAGTCTAATTTCAATATTGAATTTCCACATACTTCAAAAATGACCAAGAAATTAGTCTTTCTCAGCTTCCATGCACCATTGACATTTTAATAATGCCAAAATCATTTGTATGCAACCTCTATAATGATAGAGTAACAGTTCTTGGCAACCGTTTCAAACTTAAATGTATTCTAGACTTATCACTTGGGTTTGGAACGATCCCTCTTTGCCAAATATGATGACCAGTGACATCCCAAATTGGGAGTGTCATGAAACTGATATATAAACAAAACATATTCTTTCTTATTGTTTATTGAAAACTTAAGAACCTCATACATCAACTAGACTCTCTGATGTAAAACCCGACCCGATACACTATTGTATTCTCTCATCAAAACCCAAAAACTATAATATATAATAAACATCCAAAAGGGACTATGAATTGATCTGCAAAAAAATTAAGAAAAGGACTCAAATAAAATTTGAAAACTCAAATGATAAACTTCATAATACGGTATTTCATTACAACCATTTAAATACATAACATTAAAAGGTGGCTCTCTGGCTGGAGACCAGAGAGCCCCAATTCCTTACACTTCTATTCTATTTCCTTCTAACCTAATCTCCTAGAGCCTATTTTGATTACATAGTGTTGTCTATTTATAGACCATCTCAGCAGTTACAAACCATACACTTACCCTATGGCCTTTTTTATTCCCTTTTGGCATTTTCAGTTACAGATGTCATATGATGCCTTTTTTGAATACATTACAAGGTAGGTTAAAAAAATTTACTGAACATGGTTTGATGAGATTCTAAAAGGACTCCAATATATCAATAAATGTTCCACGATCAAGGTTCCCCTGCACCATACTCCCAAAATTTAAAATTTTCCATGTCCCATGGAAATGCTGGGTGAGAATCTGCAAAAAATTGTGCCTCTTTATCTTCACTAGATTACTACATTGACACATCTACTGCTTCTTCTTTCTTTGTCATCACAAATTCATGTGACCTTTCTTCTCTAGGCATACACATTGCCATATTTATCTTTGTCCTATCATCTTCATATTATTTGAGAATCCTTTTGACACCTCCAATACACCTTTCTAGTCTAGAACACACTTGGTGGAAAATGGGCACTCCAAGGCTTCAACAAAGGAACCAGTGTATGAGTGATGTCAAAAGACTTCTCTCTCTCTCTCAACAAATCTACAACCAAAAAACACCATAACAACCACTGACTGGTGTAGATTTCCTTCTACACTCTTAGAACCTTCTGAGCTTTGATACCACCTGATGTAGAGGGCATCGATGGTAGTCATTAAATATGCATCTTATCTTTAATCTGCATGTACTTTATTATCCTTCTTTAAAAACATCAAATTAGAGGATCTCGATATCCAAAAAACAATACATCAACCCAATATAATAACATGCAACTTAATATAACATTAGTTAAGTATGGTACTCCATAAAGCATCACTGAATAAAAACTCACCATTCACTATCTTCTCGGTATCAACTAAACTTAACAACATCAACTGATTAATACTCTCCATGATAATCTTTGAACTAACTCTCAAAGCACATTTACCTTCACTGGTTATCATACCTTGCAGCTTCCATGAACCAAGATTGATTCCACCACCTCGTGGCCGGTTCGAAATCAAACATGCACAGAACATAAAACACCACCACCTTTTCCCATCTTAGTGGTCGAGTCACATGCAGGTCTGCATTAGATGATCTATAGCTGTTGTTTTAGGAAGAGTCCAATTTCAATTCCAAATTTCCACATACTTGAAAATGACCATCAAATTAGTCTTTCTCAGATTCCACATGGCATTGATAGTTTGATTACGTTGACATTATTTATGTATGCAAGTTCTATAATGATAGAGTAACAGTTCTTGGCAATCGTTTCAAACTTAAATGTATTCGAGACTTATCACTCAACTTTAGAACGATCCCTCTTTTCCAAATACGATGACCAGTGACGTCCCAAATTGGGACTACCATGAACCTAATATATAAACAAAACATATTCTTTCTTATTGTTTATTGAAAACTTAAGAACCTGATACATCAACCAGACTCTCTGATGTAAAACCCGACCCGATACACTATTGTATTCTCTCATCAAAACCTGAAAACTATAACATATAATAACCATGCAAAAGGGACTATGAACCGATCTACAGAAACATTAAGAAAAGGTCTCCAATGAAATTAAAAAAACTCAAATGATAAAATTCATAATACGATATTTCATTACAATCATTTGAATACCTAACATTAAAAGGTGGCTCTCTGGCTGGAGGCCAAAGAGTCCCGATTCCTTACACTTCTATTCTATTTACTTCTAACCTAATCTCCTAGACCCCATTTTGATTACATATTTTTATCTATTTATAGACCATCATGGCAGGTACAAACCATACACTTACCCTATGGCCTTTTGTATTCCATTTTGGCATTTTCAGTTACAAATGTCATATGATGCCTTTTTCAAATACATTACAAGGTAGGTTAAACCAATTTAGTAAATAGGGTTTGATGAGATTCTAAAATGACTCCAATATATCAATAAATGTTCCATGGTTAAGGTGCCCCTACACCACCTATGATGGCACTGACCATGTGCACGTGTCTGGGATGATTCATAAAATATTATATGGAACTGATAGTGGGGACCTCAGTGGGCTCGACCCATATGTGTTTTTCTTGCACTTGGTGTCATGGGTCAAAAGAGACCATGGCATTGTTTTGATCCACTATTGGGTCAGACGAGCTAGTGGCAAGACTGGAGTCCATATCCTTTCTCTTCTTGGAATGAGTTTTAGGTGGCATGAAATGGTCACTTTAAGGAGATGCAAGATGCTAATGAGGCACAAGATTACTAGGTGGATAAGGATGAAAGTGAGACAATGTTTAGGGTTTGATGCTTATGATAATGATGCTATAATGATGGGGGTGTCCTGAGGACCTAAGGATAACCTAGTGTAAAAGGATTATGAGTTATCTTCCCTAATGTAAGCTTAAGTGTATGTGATTGTATCAACCTAAGACAAACTTGTGGTCCTTAGTGAACAAGATTATTTGTCAATGTTAACCAACCTTCTGATCAAGGTGATATCCTAAACAATGCTTAGTTAAGGAAGCCTAAAGATGGGTTTGATAAGATATGGATACTATGCAACTCAAAGGGATATAACACCAAGTGGAGGATATACTTTTTTTTTTTTTGAATATTTGGATAAGGCTTGGGATGATGCTTGGATGATTTTTGGATTAGTTGGATGTTGATAGGTTGATTGGATGGTACATTTATAAAGATGGTGACTAAGGATGATCCTAGAATGTAATGTAGGAAATGCAAGCTAAGTGGTTAAGAAGAGGAGTAAATGGATGGTATTGTGATGTTCCAGCTAGTCGTATTGTTCAAAGTTGATAAAGGTGCAGTTCAAATGGTATTTTCCCATTAATCATAAGAGTTTTTTGTTGAAATGATCTTGTCATACTATTCACATTATTGGATCTCTTGTTGGATGAAATCGACGATGTGTTGGTACTTCTAGGATTCTCGATTGCTAGTTTTCTATTCTTTGTATGCGAGGGGTCGTTGGGTCTTAACTTTCTTGTGTTTCTTTGAATCAGACATGTCCCAAGAATGAGTTTTATAATGGTTGAAAATGTGGGTTTGAAGTCTTACAAATGGGGATCTTTGAAAATTTTTCTTGAGGGTTCATATTGATTAAGTCTTGGTTTTATGTGTTCAATGGAAAGAACAAGTTTCAATCATTCATCAAAGGCATTGACTATGCTAAGTATACCTTGATTCAAACAAGAACATTCATGTGTCTGAAAATAATCCACCAAGGGACAAAGATACCTTTGAGGATACAAGAAAGTCTGGCAAGTTTAATGAATATGAGATTCGTGTATCTTTAAATCACCAAAGTTTTGAGAATAATCAAGAACATACCTACATAAGGAATTTTTCTTAGGTTTAAAATATTTCCCCACAAATGTAGGTACACACACAAGAGCTAATTAAACTATAACCATCACCAAGCATGCAATGGCTCCAATCATGATGAAATATTATCCAAATCAAAATGATCAAGGTGTAATGAATGTGTGAGTGATCTTGGGAAGGTTACTATCCTCCTTGCACAAACATTATCAAGCTTTTGGAGGAATCAGGTAGGCCTGTACTTTAAAAGTTCTTAGTATGTGTAATGCCCAATCAGGGAACCCAAGAGACATTAACCTAGAACATGATACTAAGTTTACTAAATAATTTTTTTCTAAAGTTTACATAAAGAGACATACATTAATGCGGAAGAAAATACCATTTATACACGTCATACACTCACATAGATTACAAGACTCAAGGGTTCCATGATGTTGAATTACATGAAGTAAAACATAACTAACAATATAAAAAAATATCCATTTGAAGATATATAACTCTTACAACTTACAAAACTATAGTTACAAACCTCATGGATAACCATGAAACCACCAAAAACTCACATCCACTGCACATGTCGTAGGGTATGTGGTAATCACTCTAATCTACATAATATACAATATCCAGATTATGTATCACATACGATACTCTAATACAAGATTTACAATAATGGAAGGTAGGTACATAATCAATAATGAAGAACATAAAGATCTCATCTGCATAAGATCCATCAAGCACTGGAACAAGGATGTTGAATCTCAATGGGTAAAGAATCACTACCACCCATGTGTGTGAAACCAAAAAGGTCCACCCCACCGTGTAGAGGAGATAACAACAGAATCCCCTCGGATATCCAAAACCAAATAAAGAATTAACTGCTAAGCAAGGGATCCAGATAGCTCTCTAATTTAGGTGTACTATACATCATGAAAGGAAAGAATCACTAATCCAGAGGCAACTAATACATGTGGGAAATATAGACTATGTAAAGGAAGGTGTCATCATGCACGTATAACCCTTAAGTTTTGTCCTAGAAATCCCAATGGATCCCGACACTTAAGTGACCATACATAGCAATAATGACCTCTCAAACTAACAAGGCCACTAACAATGCCAGACATAGACCTCTCAAAGGAGGAAAGCATCATCTCATCCTCCATCTTATCCTTTACAAGTACTCAAGTATGCGTGAGGAACACATCTTATTAGTTAATATAAAGATCTCTCAGTTATACTTTTAATTATCACTTATTAAGTCTACTTACAATAAGCAATCCTAGTAGTTACTTACAAGAACAAAACTTATTGCAAGCCACCCCCTACTACACATGTAGGTAACCTACCCTAGGCTCATAGATACTACATAGAATCTAGCATAGGTCAAAACCCAAGTATACCTAATCTAGTATCCCACATAATAGGAACGGCCACAAAGAGGTACACATTCAGATAATATAATTGAAGGGTTTACATGGTCAGTTTATGGTAATTACACATGCCAGATCATAATTATAAATGCAAAACACCCCCAAGCCTCTATATACATTCTAGGGAAATTAAAAAACCCATATACCCGATGCATAGAGAAATACTTATACATGGAAAAAAAAACAACAATCATGTTATGCAGAAAGTAACTGTAATCACTTATTCATAGAATGAAAACAAACTTCACATTGAACATAATATTCATTAACATCTAAAATACATCTCTATTATGAAATTTCCCAAAATTTCAACGAACCTAACAATAAAATGTTAAGCCTAATACATTCCCAATTATAGTTTAAGACACAATTTAAATCCATACTCCTACACCAATCATTTAAAAGAGCCTTCGATTAAATTTAATGCTCAAATGTATTTAAGATAAATATTGAGGAAAAATATTTTATTATATACATATACAAATATTTCTTAACTACATTACCTTTAATGTAAAGTGTAATTGCCTTATGCATATATCTTAGATTCATTTAAACATAAGTTACATTTAATTAATCATTAATTAAATTCTATTTAAACAAATTAATATTTAATTAACAACTAAATTTATGCACAAACTAAATAATTTTAATACTTTAAATATTAAATAACATATTTTTAAAAGATAAACTTTTAATAACATTTAAACGAAATTTTAAAAAAATAAAAACAAAAAAAAATAGGTTTGAATTTTTTAAAAAAGAAGGGGAGCGCCCCACCACCTTTACCCTACGACACCTGCCTTGGGGAAGCAGCTACCTTATGACAGCTGGCTACCCTCGGGGTGGTCGTGCTACCTATGACAGTGTCCCACCCTTGAGTAGCCCCTGCCATAGCAGTAGGTTGTGCATCGTGCATGGGGAGTGGGGATAGGGTCCCACCCCCATCACGCTTTTTCATTATTATTTTAAATTAAAAAAAAAAAAAACATAACCAATGCGATCCACTTTACTTTATTTTAGTTTTTTTTTTTTGGTAAATTTTTTCAATAAAAGCCAGTTTCGTCTTTTTTTCTAAGAATGGTATTTTATTTTATTTTTTCTTCATTTCCGAAAATAGAAATTAACCCATGGAATGTTATTTTTTGTCTTTTTTCTAAATTTTTTTTCATTGGTGAACTTTTTAATTTGACTGTATTTTTCCAGTGAGGACCTTTTTTCAAACAAATTAAATTTTCTAAGGAATATTCTCAAAAGGAATTTTTTTTTTTGCTTCTATAGTCTCTACTATAGGGAGATTAATTTTCTCCATTTCTAGGTCTTCCCACGCACATTTTTCCTCTGAATTTTGGCAGCATAACATTACTATGCCAAATATATTTTTTTCTTAAAAAACATAGATCTAGGGTTTTCTAAGATACCCTTTTAAGAAAAAAATGTAAATAGACCTAACTATGGAAATGTAAATGATCCAAACACATAGATAGCACAAAATGCACAAACTAAAATCACAAAAGTTTTTTTTTTTCAAAGCCCTACCTCAAATCCACCAAAAATTGACAAATAAGCTTTGTAAGAAGATGAAGAATCCCGAAGCCTCTGAATCCAATTTTGAATGCAAATCTAGAACCATGAAACCTCCCAAGCCAAGATCTCCACAAATTCTCAAGCCTCCAAGCACACTCAAAATTCATAAAATAGCCAGACAACAAGAACACACAAAAATGCTCTCACAAATTCTTCTCCCAAAAATGCCTTCACCAAAACCTGTTATGACCAAATGAGAGGAGAATTCTCCTAAAGAGAATCAACTTCCCCAATCATGCAAACCCTAATGACAACACAACAGTTAACCCCTAAAAGGACTCAACTCAAAATTGAAAGTAAATTATAATTATTAATTTAAAATATCTATTTACTTGCACAACTCAACTTTGACTTATTAAACCAAGTTGCATTTTGAATTCAAACTCAATTTTCAATAATATCTTGCACATGTAATTAATTAAAATATATATTAAATATTTGAAGCACACTTATCTATGCAATTAAATATTTAATTATTTAATAAATCATAAAAGCTTATATAATTCAAGTTTCAATTTAAATATTTAATTAAATTCTAATATAATTAATTTTCCAATTAAACATAGGTATTTAATTAATTTTTAATTAATTAAATACTCTATATTTAATAATTAATTTCAACAATAATTAATTTCACAAATACATGATAAATCACACAATATCACAACACTCAACTGAAATCACTCAAAATAAACTCATAGACACAAAAGGATAGGATCCATGAATTCACATCAACTAGACGAATCTGGGAAGGGTAGTCAAACTGATACTTGTCCAATACTTAGGACAATTAGATTTAGGGTAGGATTTGGATTTGTATGTCACCTCCCCTCTTTACCATTGAGATGAATATATGGGCACGCTCACTCCTACCAATTCAGAGAAGACGATGCCCTGTACCTGCAATCTTGTCATCAAAAGAACATGCATGTGTAGACGTATAAAATCATCCTTATATTAATTTAATTAATATTCCCTTAACATTATAATTAATTTTAATTAATTAATTATATTTTTTATATTCTTCCATTTATTTAATTAAATGTAATTTACTTTCCTTAGTATTTAAATTTAATTTAAATACTACTCCCTTTGATGTATTAAATCTTATTTAAATACATTCTCCTTCATTAGTCCCCTTTAAATAATTTTTTAATTTATTTACTCCTCAACATGATTTAAATTATATTAAACTAAATTAATCTAAATTTTTCATTTAGATTAAGCTAATTTGAACCTAGATCCTACCATACCTCACATCACTCTCACCAAATAAACCTACTCACTAATTAACTAAGGTTAATTAGGCTAATTTTTTTATTCCTTCAATAATTAGTCCTAATTATTTTCTCACACATGTGTGAGCAAATTTTCAAAAGTCACCTTTTCTAAATAATCTTTATTTGGTGCCAAAAAAGTTTCTTACACCCATGATGACACCTTCTTACACTTTCTAAAAGTGTTCTATTGACCCAAATTTCTTACACCTCTAACAAGATCTTTCACATGTGTATTTTAAGTACACTTTGACCCATCACATCCAAAGTTACTCACACATGTGTGAGCAAAGTGGGCCTCTTGCATGGCTTATGTGTCCCTCATGTGGCACCTATGTTGATGCCACATGAGCTCCACCTCATTCAATCCCTCTCTCTCTTCCAAAAAGTCTATAAATAGAGGCCATTGTCAAGTGCAAATCATCATCTAATTTATGCATTATTATCAAGCTAGTTTAGCTTTATAATTCTTAGTTCATTTTTCATGTTCATGCTCTTGCTCATTATTGAATCTAGAAATTACATGCTAAGATTAATGGTGAATGAATCTAGTTTGCTTATCTCTTGCATATTATCTTAAGTGTAGTGTTTGCATATTCATCTTCATCATCATTTGGTGAAGGCTTGAGATAAGTTCCTCATACTTGTTCTTAAACTCTTCTTCACATCCATTCGTTTGCATTGTAAGTTTTAATCCATAGCATGCGAGTAATCAAAATGGGATTTTAATATTGTGTTGGGAGACCACGCCCACATAACATCTCTAAGAGCAAATCAACAAGGCATTGGGTGCCCTTATTCAGCTCATCGGAGGTTATGATGGAAATCATGTTTTGAAGTATGCTTTTTAGACATGTTAGTGTAGTTTAATGATTTTGTATCTCTAATGTTTGCATGTCTGAGTGTGCTCACAATAGGTAGGTTTTCACCATATACATTTTGGCACGCCTGGTGGGACCTACGTCCCTTAAATTCTAACATTTTTTGCAGACTTCGCATTTTCTGCGGTTCTAGAAATTTTCACGTAGACCCGTCTCCGGTCTGGAGTTGCCATCTTTGCAGATCACCGTCTGCGCTTCTCGGTCGTCTACGCACATAAATCACCATCTCTGCCTATTGTGAAACAGAATTATAGTAACATGGTTTAAAACTATTTTTATCAGATTCTAGGCTTTTTAACTCTCGATTTTTTGAGAGGAAGACGCTTTTTAGGAGTTAAATGTTGCTAAAATTTGATAAAAATCCTATTTTTATGTCTATTAAGTCTTCTTTTTAGCAGAATTTGACTATGTTTCGTATTCGATTGTCTGTGCAGGTGAACAACCATATATGTAGATCACCATCTACATAGATCACTGTCTACATAGATCGTCGTCTGGGCGTATCATCATCTACGCTATTTTCTATGGTTAACGTCTTTTTTTCAGTATTTCACATTTTAAGGACCAAAAAACTACTAACAGTTTCATGTAGGTTCCCTGGAGGTTTTAACAAATTTTTTTTTGGAATGAACTTACATGATTAATCATTTGTCTTGGAATGTATGTTGCTTAAGTAAAATTTACCACTTCCAATCCTGAATGCTTAAGGTACTGAACTTCACATATCTTGAATGACATAAGGAAAATCAACACACTCTTACAAGCTTTCCTCTTTGTTGTGTGGGAAAATAATTGAACTTGCATGCTTAATCATACTATTATGTATTTTGTTTAGGTAGAAAACACATAGTTGCTCTAATTAGGTTCAATTTGGAATGAATTCTTCTTGGTGCGTTTGAAAAAGTGTTTTTCAACACTTCTTTCGAGCTATTTATCCTTAGATTAAATCCATTAATATAAGTGATGCTATGATTAAGTTATAGTCGTATCCTCTCCCCTCACCTTCGTGGAACTTGGGTGAAGAGAAATCTTAGCTTAATCAAGCTTCTAGAGAGGCTTGTCTAGAGGGTGTGCTTCCCCTTTAGAGGACAACCTCAAACCAGTAATACCTTCAACCAATATAGAAATAAAGTGTGACCCAAAGGTCCTTTTTATCCCTTTAAGATCGGGCAGGTCATGTTCAATGGTAGTCCATACTGAGTGAATATCCTCAACATATTGGCATGGTTGAACTAGAGACTTAAGTGTCTCACACCATACAAACTAATTGTGGGGATGCCACAAAATCTTATTAGCAACTGTAATCTAGTAGCCTACCCAATTCACCTCCGAATGGTGATTTATTATAGTGCAAGGGGAGGGAAGATTCTCCCCCCAAGATTTCCATCATATGTGTCCCAGGGTTTTGTCTTGCGAAAGAGATCTTCATAGCACAACAACAATACCTGACAAAAGGTAAAAACATGGGCGCCCTTCCAGGGGTGACACTACTATGTGAGCTGAAGGACTACGAAGTAATGGGCCTATAATATTTCATGCAAAGCCAATTTCCTAAGGTAACTACTGTTTGAACTGTCTTCGTTGTGATAAACCAAGTAAAAATATAAGTGGCTTGAAAGAGTCACTTGAACATACACAATCGAGATTTTTTAATTTGAATCAAAATTTCCCCAAAGTCACATTTGCTTGTATCCCACAAGGTTTCTTTATCCCTTGTTGGATTTTTTTAAGACATGTGTCTATTATTTCTTGTTTGAGTGTGCTGAAATTGGTTCTTGCCATCAAACAAACTTACCAAAAATTAGACCGAAGATCAAAATCTGCCCAGAATTTCAACATACTATCTTAGCAACAGTCAACCATCTCCACCCTGGATCTATCGTCTATGCAGATCACCGGCTATGTCTAAGATTGTTGTCTCCGCTTGAAAAATAGTGAGCTTCTAAATCTGCTGAGACATCCAAAATTTGGTCTTCTATTGGACCCTAGAATCATTTTCCCTAGATCATTCAATGATTCAACCAAAATTAGATTTTTCACATGACATGACCAGTTACAAGAAACATAAGAAGATTAAGCTTCCAACACCTCCTATCTATAGAGAGAAGAAGGAAACCAATCACAAATCTAAGGAATATCAACATATTACCACATCAATCAAACAAGAGATCAAATATCGTGAGAAAGTTGATAAAATCCTTTACAACAACAAGATCTGCAACTTCATGGCCAAGTATTCTATCAATAGTGCTTTCATTGCCATTGAGAAATACAATTAGATAACCTCTTGCTTCTAGGATAATTCTTCCTTTCTTCTATCATCATTCTTCCTTCTATTGGAGCATTAGATCAAATCATCAAATCAAATCAATCCTTTTAGATTGAAAAACCTTAATCAAAGTATTACAAACCTTCATCCTCAAACAAACACAACATTGCTTGTAGACCATCAATCCGTCTCAAGTAATTTTAATCCCTGAGTAATGTCCCATTTTTCTTGAGATCACAAGTCCATCTTCAAGTAGAAAAAGTGTTTCTTCAAATGCTTTTGCGTTTGTATCATCACAAGGTTTTTTCATGCTTAGGTTTTATTCCAAAAACCTTTAAATCAATCAATCAATCCAATCAATCAAATCCAATCAAATCCAAAATCAAGATCTTTTCTCCATCTCGTTTCTTACACCTTCTTGTCTTCCATTCTTCTAAATCCACCATTTTATGGTATTCACTTGATCCCAAGATAGAAACATGAGGCATGCAACATTCAACACTATTACCCATGAGGAGAATCCTTTTTCAACTCAATATTTTCAAGGAGCTAGAGTACAAGCTGAGGAATTTCTCAAAGAAAATGAGCTAGTAGAACAAGAAGAAAGACCCACCCAAGTGATGTACTTCCTTAGTGATCCATACAACTTAGAAATGGTTGAGAAGGCCATTATGCACAACAGTGCTAAAATATTCTTGAATCTTGTTCATAATGGTGTCATGGTGCCTGCTGACTTTGATGAAATACTCCTTACTCGAAATGTCACCAAAGCTACCACGACCACTACTACAACCATGGATTCTACCTCAAATGCTACATCATCATGTGACATGGGTAAAGGACCCATCAGTGAACCTTCCACATCAGTACCTACATCAGTGCCCGTGTCAACAATCACATCAATACCTCAATTAACACCAGAACAAATTCAACAAATCATAAGCACTTTGCCAAATAATACTACACACAACAACACTCAAACGATGAAAATTCAAGGAGAAAGTGCTAATGTCAACAATATAGGGAAGATTTCCATGCCCTTGCCTACGTCATCCCTATTTCAAACAATAGGAATGAAGACATCTGTAACCAATACATCTCTAGCCTATCAATATATACCCCCTCCTATTGTTGGTATGACCTCCATGGGATTTTTAGCTGGACAGTTTGGAGGAGGAGGATCTTATGTACCACCGTTTATTCCCCAGAATACTCTAGATTTCACTCAAATATTCAATGAGCTCAAAAGCATTGTATAGGGCTTAAAAAATGGGGGCAAGAAAGAGTTTTATTTTGAGGAGATTTGTCTCTATCCATTTGACAAGTCCATCACAATGTAACCATTCCCACCAAACTTTGAGATGCCTAAATTTGAGAAATACAAAGGTGAAAAATTTCCTCTACAACATCTCAAAAAGTTTTACATTACATGTCAAGAAGTTGCCTATAATGATAATTACTTAAAAAGACTCTTCACTAGGAGTCTTAGAGGCACAACTTTAGAATGGCTCATGGGCCTTCCTTATGGGTCAATCTCTACTTTCTCTGATCTTGCAGAGAAATTTTTTGGACAATATTCATATAACATTGAGCATCAAGTAACACTCAGTGATTTGTGCAATACTTAACAAAAGAATGGAGAAATTTTTTCTAGTTTCTTACAACGATGGAGACATATTGCAAATTGTATGCCATGGAAAATACCTGATAGTCACTTAATTGACATCTTCACAAAGAATTTGAACTCTGAGATGTCTTTCCAAATGAAAATGGCTTCACCTGACACTGTATGAGTTAATTTTGGCCTTCTAAATCAACCACAAACTTCAACATAGTCCTTCTTCACCAGGTACAGCCAAGACTGAATATGAGTTATTCATCCTGCCTGTCTGCGTGATTCAACCTGTTGCCTTCTATCTAGATGGAGTTTTGAAATTTGCTCTCAGGACG
>MU224560.1:514802-527877 GCA_018584345.1 Thuja plicata
GGGGTTTTGAATGAAGAAAGAGGGTTCTTTTATAAACCCTGAGAAGACCAGAATAGAAACTTTCCTGTTTTGAAATAAAACAATTTAGAAAAGCCAATTAAAATAGAAAGCTTTATTGAAAAGAATTTGATAAAATGTTTTCTTCCTATTTTAACTGTTTTATCTATTTAATTTAATATTGTTTTATTTGAATTCAATTGTTTTATTTCCCTTTAAAGCATAATTAATTCACAGTTTCTATTTCTGAATAGAAGAAAGATTTTTGAGAGAATATCCAATTAATTAAATAAATATGGCCTCATAATTGATTTTTCTCAATTATCTGAATATTAAATTCAAATATTTGAAAAGAGGATATATATTTAATAATTAAATATTATTTAATTCTTTTTTATGTGTCTCAGCTAAAGAGGGTGAATTTAATTTAATTAAAGTGCTAGGACTTTATTAATTAAATTAATTCGATCATAGGATTTGTTTAGCCAAATAGATATTTAGGAATTAAATGTGAAGTATGATTAATACAGATTTATGATTTTCTGCATTTGACACTCAGGTCGAGTAGAGTTAGTGAAAACTCAGAATTGCCTAGTACAATAGGACTTTGATGATTTAGAAGAATGAAAAATGCAACAAAATTGGTTAGGGTTACAAGATGCCAATTTTGGGGTGTTACAGACACCTTTGAATCCCTTGTCAAGAAGGGAAAAGACATTGAAGATGGCCTTTTGCAAAGAGGTAGCATCAAACATTATACTCCTTCCAATAAAGATAAAGAAAAATTTTGGAGTAAAAACAAAGGAGTTGCCATTGATGGAGTGACTGATGCCAAGCATGTTCAAACTATCAAAGTGTCCAACAATAACAATCAAAACAATTGCAACACCAATCAAAACCAAAATCAAAATTGTAGAAACAATCAAAATTAGAATCAGAATCAGAACAATTAGATTCACAATCAAAACAATAATCAACAACCATGTAATTAATCATTCCTATTTCCTCACAACAATTACAAAAAAAATAAAAACAACAACAATAATAATGACAATCGACAACGGTGACAACTCACAGCTTTGGAAAAACCCCTAGACATAATCTTTAAACAACTTGCGGATCAAGGAATGATAATCTATCCAAATACGTGGCCTTTTGATGAGAATCAACCTAAACCTGTTTGGTATAGAGATACTGAATATTGTGATTATCATCGCATCAAGGGGCATGATCCCAAGAAATGCATTAAGCTTACACACTTTGTGCAAGATCTCATTGAGGATGGGAAAATTGAAGTTGAAGTTCAGAATGCATCCTCATTTAATGCGAAACTCAAAGTCTATAATCAGCCCTTCCCACCTCATAATCAAAACAATGCATCAAACGTGATCCCATATGACTATTCTTCCAATACTATCACAGGCCATGATCAAACATGTGGGAGTCTAAATGAAAATGGTATCTTTAGGTTTGACTCTCTTTGTGGCCACATTGAAGAAGCTGACATGCATGTTAACACCATAATCCTCAAAGCTGCTGATTGTAATGCTACCACACGCAGACCCAGAGTCACTGTACAAGCTGGTGATAAACCTTCTGCATCTACAAATCCACCTACTGCACCGTCTACCACTGCTTGACCTACCTTGTGCTATGACCTATTGGCTCAGTTAGGGAATACGCCTGCATAGATATCCATTCTAGAGCTCCTAACAACCTCGCCAATTCACAGATAAATCCTTGATAAAGCTCTAAATGAATCCCGTGGCCCTAAGAACATCAATGCCGCACAATTCCAAGCTATGATAGGGAACTTAGCCACACAAGAACATCTTGTCTTCATCGATAAGGACTTTCATGGTCTTGACCTGCATCATAATAAATACCTCCATATAGAAGGCAAAATCCAATCCACAAGAATAAAATGAATCCTTATAGATGGTGGATCTGGCTTGAATTTGTGCAAATTGAAAATGATTTGTAATATCGGTCTTTCTGAGGACCTCATTGATGTAGACAAACAAATCACAATAAAGGCCTATGATGATTGAGAGAAAGAAAGAAAGGGTCTAATCACACTATCCTTACAAGTGGGCCTGGCCTTGATTGAAACTATTTTGCATGTGCTGGATCTAGATCTACCTTATAATATCTTGCTGGGATGACTATGGATACATGCTATCAAAGGTGTACCCTATACTTATCATCAATGTCTAAAGTTCCTACATCACGGTAGAAAAATCACAATTCCTAGAGATCCTGAGCCCTTTAATTACTGCAAGAGCCTGGAAGGCAAACAATCTAACTAGTTTCCATTGAATGAGTTTGGTCGATATTCTAATCAAGAAACCCCTATTTCAAACACTCCATCAGTTCCAGAAAAGACATCAGAAACACTAGCTAAGAAATCCAAAGGAAAGGAAAAAGTTACTGAAGACCAGGTTATTGAAGACAAACCCTCATCATCTAAAGAAAAGGCCACTTTTACAGATCAAGGCATGGGAGAGTATAAATTTGAAAGTGCTCTATGTATTGGGCAACTCCTTTTGTCTCCAAAGTCTTATGGAAGATCATCCCTAATACCCCCCTCTAAAGACAAAGCACTCATGCATTTCAAAACAACTACTTTTGAACATTGGGTGTCTCTATCAGATGAACACATGGAATACAATGTTCTTGATTGGCTCTATAGTGATGAAGAAGAAAGACCTGTAACTTTCCCAAAAGGAAAATATCCTAAGGTTACTCCCATTGTTGTAAGCATGGGATATCATGGTGCTGGCCTTGGAGCTAATGAATAGGTAAGAAGAAGATCATAACAACCAATGGCTATCCTAAAGGACATGGATTGGGTTCTGTAGAGACCAAGACCAACTTCGCTAAGGATTACTGTTTAGCTACCTCAGATTTAGACACTGAGGAAGAGTTCTTCTAAATTCCTTTCCACTATGTTGAAGATGACCCAAAAAAAAATCACCATGTCTTCACTATCACCCAAGCCAACCTTTCATTTCCTTGTCTACCCCTCACAAACCCTAAATTAATTGACTGGGATCAGCAAGACTCATCACCATATTTAGACATTTGTGATTGGGATGAGGCAGTTTTATCCCTCTTTGGACTTAAGAATCTCTGAGAGTACAAACATCAGATCCACTATAAAAAACAAGCCTACTTTGGTAGCCAAGTCAACTCTCTCAGTCGCAAAAATGAAAAATAAAATAAAAATAAAAAAATGAAAATACATCCTCTGGTGAAAACCTCTCACAGGCACCTTTAGATGAAGAAAAAAATAAAAAATATGCTTCCTCTAGTGAAAACCTTTTTGAGGTGCTAGAGGAGGGAAAGGCTAACTTTCCATTTATATCCTCATAACCAAAAGTTCCCTCTATGATTATCGAAGACACTATTCTAATCAATCTAGGCACAGAAACCGATCCACACATCACCTACATTGCAGTTTCTCTCAGTGATCAAGAAAAGAAAGACATGATAGCGTTCTTACATAAACATAAAATCAACTTTTCCTAGACTTACAAAGACATGCCTGGGCTAGATACAGATCTTGTCATGCATCATTTGGCTGTAGATCCAAGTGTAAAACCTGTTAAGTAGAAACTTTGCAAGATGTATTCGCAAGTCGCATTGGTACTCAAAGTAGAGCTTCAAGAAATGATGGATGTTGAAGTAATTAGACCAATTGATTATCTTGAATGGGTTTCTAATATTGTACCAGTAGGCAAGCCTACTGGGGGCATTCACATATGCACTAATTTCAGAGATCTAAACGTTGCATGTCCCAAGGATGATTTTCCACTCCCAAATATTGACATTATAGTGGATTTGACTGTCAGACATGAAATGTTGTCACTTATGGATGACTTCTTAGGTTACAATTAGATCAGGATAGCACTAGAAGACCAGCACAAAACTACATTCACAACCCCTTGGGGCACCTTTTGTTATCAGGTGATGCCCTTTGGCCTTAAGAATGGAGGAGCTACTTATCAATGAGCGATGACTGCCATCTTTCATGATCTTATACATGTCATCATGGAAGATTATGTGGACAATATTTTAGGCAAATCTAAGACAAGGGAATCACATATTCCTATCCTTACTACCATTTTTGAGCGATTGGAGAAGTATAATCTTAGGTTGAATCCTAAGAAGTGTGTCTTTGGAGTATAGTCTAGTAAGTTGCTAGGATACATTGTGTCATGGCATGGAATAGAATTTGATCCAAAGAAAGTGAAAGCAATCCTAGAGATGCCACCACCCAAAACATTAAAGCAATTGCGCAATTTATAAGGAAAACTGCAATCAATCAAAAGATTCATGTCACAACTGGCAGATAAGGTGCATCCGTTCTCTCATCTCTTGTGCAAGAATATCAAGTTTCAGTGGGATTTCTTATGTCAAAATGCATTTGAGAAACAAAAAGGCTATCTATCTTATCCACTTGTGTTATTACCACCTATTGATGGCCATCCTCTGATTTTGTATATATCTACTACAAAGGTCGCATTGGGAGCCCTCCTGGCAGAATTAGATGATATCGATAAAGAGAAACAAATTTACTATCTCAGTAGGACTCTTATTGGTTATGAGTTGAATTATTCCCTAATTGAGAAGGCATTTTTGGCTATTGTTTTCTATACACAAAAACTATGACATTATATGCTCAATCATAAGATTCATCTTGTTGCCAAAATTGATCCACTCAAATATCTCCTGACACGTGTTGCTGTTAATGGTCATACAATGAAATGGGTCATGATCCTTAGTGAATTTGACATTATTTATGTGGATTTCAAAGCTATAAAAGGACAAGTAATTGCATATTAGTTAGTTGAAGCACTTTTTGATGGTAAACATCCTTTGATCACAAATTTTCCTGATGAATATGTCCTTAATCTTGCCCCAAGTAGACCATGGAAGCTTTATTTTGATGGATCCTTCGCTCAGAAAGGATCAGGGGAAGGAGTCTTGTTTGTTACACCTAAAGGGGATCTCATCCCTAAATCTTATAAATTACAATTTCCTTGTACCAACAACATTGTAGAATATGAAGCCCTTGTACTTGGACTTTGACAGGCCATACAATGGAAGATTCTCAATTTATTGGTGCTCGGTGATTCACAATTGGTTATCAAACAAGTTATGGATGAATATCGAACAAAGGATGACAAGTTTCTTCCCTACCACTATACAGTTGAAGATCTTAAAATGCAATTCACTGAGCTAATCCTCCAACAGATCCCTCGTACAAACAACAAAGAAGCAAATGCCATGGCAACAATTGAGTCTTTGATCACCATGCCAAAACACAACACATGGTGAGAGTTTCTTGTTGAGAATCTTACGGACCCTTCCTATGAAAAACCAAATTCTAAAATGATGTTTAAAATTACTGATCCTAACTCCCCATGGCACCAAGAATTCTATTCCTACCTTCGTGATGGACATACCCCACTTACCTTAACCCCCAACCAACGTAAAACATTCATTCGATGCACTTCCTGATACACAATCCTTGGTGATACCCTTTTTTGAAAGCATTTTGATGGAGCTCTTTTAAGGTGTCTAAATTCTGATGAAGCACAAATGTCCTTGGAGGAGGTACATCAAGAAATCTGTGGGCCTCATTCTAGTGGACTTACTTTGGCTAATAAGTTGTTACGCACTTGATATTACTGGCCTACTATGGAACAAGATGCCTACAACTATGTAAAGAAGTGTGTGACTTGTCAGCAGCACGATGATTTGATACACGCTCCATCCCAATCCCTTCAGCTCACCATCACCCCTTGGCCTTTTTCATGCTGGGGTCTCGACCTTTTTGGCCATATTTTCCCTAATTCTTCCAATGGCCATAAATACATCCTTGCTACTACTGAGTACTTTACCAAGTGGGTCGAAGCCATTCCTCTCACCTACACTACTAGAAAATAGATTTCGAAGTTCATTTTGAACTATCTTATCTGTCTTTATGGAATTCATCAGGATATTATTACTGATAATGGAGGACCTTTTAAGAACAAGGATTTCATAGAGCTATGAAGGAAATTCAGCATTACCCACCATACCTCTTCCAAATACTTTCCACAAAGTAATGGTCAAGCTGCGACTATGAATAAAATCATCGTTAGAATCCTCAAGAAAATAGTTGATGAAGCTAGCCATGATCGACACCTTCACCTCAATCCTACCCTTTGGGCCTACTGTATCTCCATTCAAAATCCCACTGGAGCCACCCCCTTTTCCCACTGGAGCCACTCCAAAGAAGAATATAGATTTGCCTGCTTGCAAGAGCTAGAACTGCTTGATGAGAGATGCTTCACTTCCCTAGACCACCTCCATGTGTATCAAAATTGCCTTCACCTTTAGTTCAACAAAAGGATCAAGCCTCATCAGTTTGAGGTTGGTGATCTTGTCCTATAGCACAATATGAAGAACCTCCAGAACCATGAAAAGAAAGGAAAGTTTGAACCTAATTGGTTGGGGGCCTTCATCGTCATAGCAAAGTATGGTTCCATCGCTTATCAGATTGCGTCACCAGATGGAGATCCTATTCCTAATCCTATAAATATTTTACATCTCAAGCGCTTCTATGCTTGATCCATCAGTAGTCTATTGTATAGCTGAAATTTTAAAAAATTCAAAAAAAGCAGAAAAGCAGAAAATCCAAAAGCATTCAAAAAGCAAGCAAAAACAAAAAATAAAAAAAGCATAAAAATACAAAAGCTTCAAAATATCAAAAAAGCAAAAGAAAAAGATAAATAAATTTGTCCATCTGTGAAAACCTATTGCAGGCACCATGTGTAGTTAGATCCACCATCTGTTTCCACATTTTTTCCAAGCAGCATACATCGCCTTTCATAATAAAGTCACTACCCATATCTGTGCAGGTAGTTCCTTGACCATTTTCCACCTCCGCAATAAAAATCCCCTCACAACTAAGATTACCATATCAATACTGAGCTTTGTTCTCGATACAGTGATCGCAAACATTTCCAACAAATCAGCAGACAGATTGACTTTTCTAGTTTCCTTCTACTCACAAGAAATTGCTAGAAAATTTCCATTTTTATCATTCAATCTTTGGCCCATCAGGATGTATCCTTCCCGTGTCAGCTATTCTATCAATCCTCTTATGGATGATATCAGTTTTTGGTACTAATCGTGTTGTTGATACTCATGTTTTGTCACTGATGTCAACATATATTTCTATGAAATAAGACAGACTAGTTACTTGATTGGAAGGTGTCTACGGACACCGTACAGATGAACCAGAATGAGAAAAGCTAGATTTAAGCAGAAGACTAAGTTTTGACCTTACATCTAAGGTTGCTTGACTTTATGTTTCATATCATGGATGTTAAAATGTTTTAGTAAAGACTATTTTTATGGACTGTGACTGTGATTCTAGACAGAGAAGGTCTCTATGTTTCAGGCATATCTTGCTGAGGAAGATGTTTTAGAACTTGTGAGGTTACTAATGGAGAGCCGACATATGATGGTGAAATGGGTTTAGTTCAATTTTTGTTTGGGTATTGATGACATCAGTTGTGGCGTGTGTTCTAGAGAAGACTTATTTCTTGGTCGACTTTAGACTTGTAACATGTGGAAATTAATGATGAGCATGGATTGCAGATCTGGAAGTATTTGTAATGAATTGTAAATATTGTATACTTGTTATAGGTACCATGTGTATCTTAGCAAGGGCTTATGTAATTATTTGTATTATGGGAAGCCTTAATTGGCCAACCTAGTTAATTGTGTATTAGGAAAGCTTAACTAGCCGACCTAATAGGTTATTGTAAGAGGGTATATATGAGTGATATTTTCATTTGTGAAAAGTGTGGTAGAGAAAGAAAAGAGCAGAGACTTGTGAAGCTGCAAAGCTTGACTACTGGATAGAGAGTAGAGTTGGTACTTCATTGGAACTGACCAAGCAAAGACAGTTTCTATCAGATAGTTCATTGGATTGTGTATTTGTTGTATACACTTGATGCGTATTGTGAATACTTGAGGGTGGCTTTAACCTTTGTTGGGAAGTGAGCCTACTAATTTCATTAAATCCTAACAGGTTCTATCTCCTAATAGGGACTGTGTCTTGTAATGTAATAACAAGCTCCTAACAGGGCTAATATCTTTTAACAAAGATACGATACTCTCAGTACATTATTTTGTGTGTGTTAATTCCCATCGGGGTTTTACCTTTAACAGGGCTTCCTCAATAACAAACATTATGTTATGGTGTTGGCAATTACTATGTTATTTACTTTTGATGCTATGGTTCATAAAGTTTAAATTTTAATAATCTATTGCATATTTGATTCACCCCTCCCCCTCAGTTGTCTTGTGGACTATTATTCCTAACATCCTCACATCAAAATTGTTCATCGCAAGAAATTTTGGACTGAATGACCCCTTGGTCAGGATGCCTTTTTGTTGATTTTATCTTGTGTTTTACTATGTCCTTATCACGACAGCCTCAATCTTTTATATCTTGGTTCATTATGGTGAGTATATAGTGAAATACGTGTCATTTGTGGTATGATCTACTTGTCATAGATTGTTAGTGCATTTATGTTTTGATATTTAGTTATGACTATGTATGCCTCACTAGGGGCAGGTTTCATGCATTTTAAATCCCTCAAAAGATCTAGATGTACTGTGTCTCCTCATGAGTAATATTTCATAGGTCTCATCATACCTAATATCTTGCATTCTTGTTCCTAACAACCTATTTGTCTGAGAGTCTAGTCCATGCAAAGTAACCATGTCACTTGTGTTTTCTAGCACATGGTGCATAACTCCTTTTGCAATATCAAACTAGGGTGTGCTCTCCAACATTAAGATGGTATCAATCCCAATATCATCATGTAGTCAGAATTTGCATTGTAGTTAGGTCATCTTTCATTTTGTTTTTTCTCTTGGAAAAGGTTTCTATTTTTTCCCCCTATCCAGTCACCTAAGTGATTTTATTAAACCTCTTTGATATACACAAAAAAATAGTGTCCTCATATGTCTCATATTGCATTCATTCATTAGGTTACTTTTATTATTTATTAAGTTCATTCATTAATCATTATTTATTATAGTTGCATTGTTACTTCATTTATTAATCATTGCTCATTAAGGTTGCATTTAGTTCCATTACATATTTTAGTTGCATTGTTACTATCCATTCATCATATTATAGTTGCATATTTCATTTCATTTATTATCCATTAATCATTTTAGTGGCATATAGTTGTTCATTTCATTTTTTAGTTGCATTGTTACGTCATTTAACATCATTTTAGGAGTAATTCATTATAGATTTCAAAAATCACATATGCATTTATATTTACTAACCCTCATATTACATCAATACATCCATCTATACGAATTTACACACACACACACACATAGATATATATCCCATCCCTGCATCATAAATAAGTCAACATAACCATATACATTCATCTCATCCTGCATGTCATTCATAAACATCATATGTAATATAAAATCATAAATGCATCCATACATCTTGCATAAACATTAAATAGTCCATAAAGTCTATGTATATATCTCAAAATGTCAATATTACATAATGTGCCACATAAATCATACAAAAATGTGTATCAAAACTGGTCTAAGATGAATCATGGTGGTGGCTGTGATGGTCATGCACCACTGCCTGGACACGGTGCTAACCCCACCGATCCCTGCGAAGCCTGACCTGTATTGTGGGATATAGACCTCTCTGTATAAGGAGCCTCTTGCTCTGCCTCTGGCACAACTCTATGATATAAAGTCATATAGTAAAGGGCCTCTCAACCCCTCACACTAGCCTCTCTCTGTGTCGCAAAGGCATCTACTAGAACCTGCCCAAATTCTGCTGTCATCCCTGTGTCTTGAGCTATATCTCGCTCGGTCCTGTATGTCTCTATGTGGATCTATAGAGAGTCTCATTCTACTGTCAGAGCTTCTTTCTGTGATGACATCATTGCCAGCTCCTCTGCATCTCCATGCTCTTCTATAATAGAGAACTCTCTGCTATCAACCTGAGCCTATAATAAATCTTGTGCTCTCTACGCATTATCTCCCCGAGTGGTCTCCACTGCTAGCTCCCCCTGTATCCTGGATACCTCTATCTGCAAATTGCTAGATGTCGCTTGATTTGTATCTAATAAACCCTACAACCTCTAGATCTCTGCTTTCTTGCTCACCTCAGTTGCCTGAGATGTCACTAGCAAGCCCTATACCCTACCTAACTCAGTCCAGATACTATCCCTCTCAGCTACCACTATGTCATAAATCTCTTGGGCTATGTGCCTGGCTGGTGGCCCCTGTCCCTGTCCCTATGGTTGATCAGGTGACCCCTATGGCCCATGTCCCTCTGGCCCCTGTGGCTGATTAGGTGGTCCCTGTTGTCCCTGATCTTGTCCCTGTGCACCTGGGACTATCGGAGGCTGCCTCCCCACATGTATCTCTACCTGTTGTCTCCGTCTCTACGCTACCACCCTGGGCCAAAATGAGCATATGCTGGGACCACTCTGGCATCTTGTAGAGATTCCCATGCCCTGATTCATCGGACCTCTATCATCCCCATAAAATATTCTCATGCTATGTAGGGATCTACTCCTATCCCCTAGATGCTACCCACCTCTCATGTCTCTAGTGGATGTGGGAACCCATCTGTCTCTATACCCTAAACAACATGTATCTGGAGATCATATATGCTATCCTCCCAATCAACCAGCAGTTAGTATGGACAAATCTCATGTAATACGAGTCGTATAAATTGTCCTTTTCATACTCATCTTGCTCTAGGATCTCATGTCCCTAGGCCTCGCACCCTGCATATGGTGCCCACTGTATCTCCCCCATCTCATCGAGCCTCCGCCACTAGTAACCAACTAAATCTATGGCCTCATAACTGATCGGTGGCCTGTATCTGCATGCGAACGAATCATCAGCCACTCTGGTCTCTTGGTGCTTGATCGGTTGTATGAATACAATGTGCTCCCATGCCTATACAAGAATAAGTATGCATCCTGGCTTAAGTGCCCTACCCTTATAGTAGGCGCACATGTGTAAATCATAATAGAGCTGCCTGAGAATAGTGTATCCCTATCAGTACTGGTCTCTGTTCTCCACAATGCTACTGAGAACTCAAGCCTAACTGACTGGGAATCCCTTTCCTACATGATCAAGCATCAACTGTCCCCCAATCAATCCGGCCAAGTATAAGGCCACCTGCCACAACTGTGACTGCATCATCATCGCCCCCGTCTAGGACATCCACTAATGTGTAGTTAGAAGATTTGCATACCTCTGACTGAATGCCATCTCCATGTATGGTGCAAAACCCTCGAAGTAGTACTCGGGTATCAGCCCCTGAATAGGAACTTTGTAGATCCTCCACACATCGTGAAAGGTGATAGTAGCTTCCCCCGTTAGGAAGTGAAATATTGAAGTGGTACTGTGCCACCTCTTGATCAAAGAAGACATAAGTGCATTATGCACTCTCAGATGTGGCCAATGACATACATGCTCTAACCCACAGAGTCTCACATTCCGCCACTTAGTTGTAGTCAGCTCGTGCTCCAGAACTATAGTCGCTGGATAGCACTCCCTCACCTAGAAGGTGATGGTATCCTCCTACATTCAGCACGCTCATGTTAGATATTAGATAGCATTCTGGGGCATCAAAAAATTTCCCTAGCCTGTTCCAGGGCATTGAAAAATGCTCTCGGCCCTTTCTTTTCCTCTTCTTCCTCTTTTTCCTCTTATTTTCAGGTTAAACCACACAGACGGTAGTTGACCCTCATAGATGATAGATTTTTGGAGTCACCAGTCTACGGAGATAGTGGATCTTTGCAATCCCCAGTTTGTGGAGATGACTGTTTAGGCTACTACCTCTTTGCCGCATAGATGGCAGAGTTTGAACTCCGCTATCTCCACTGCGCACTTCCACCTTTTCCTACCCTCGTAGACGGAGATCAAGCAATCTCTATCTATGCAAACACTGATCCTTGATCAGTTATCTATGAGGACAATGATAAGTTGATTGTTGTCTATACAGATGGTGGTCAGGCGACCGCCGTCTATGCTGTGGGCCGATTTTCACCACATTTATTACACCCTAGATGCTTGAAAAAACATTAAATGCATAAAGGACTAGGAGGTGTTTGACTACTCACTGGTTGTCCAGCATTTGTCGGTCACTGGTGGATCCAAATGCACTCTCCAAGCTATGCACGATCTCACTCTACTACCATTTCTCTCCTCTTCTTCTCTCTTTTTTCTCTTTGTAAGTGAAAATGACTTGTCTATGGGCCCCGATGGACTATTTATAGCCCCTTGGGACCCGTTTCTTCTATCCTTCTCCTCGTTCCATATTTTGGTCCCTATTTTTCCTCTATTTTCTTGGACATGCCATGCAATTGGTCTTCTTTTCCCCTTTTTTCTGTCCTTTTCGAGAAAATTTTATTAAATTTTTTTATTTTTTCCTATTATTTTCTTGAGGGGGCACACTCCTCCGCTCTCGCTTCCATAGGTTTTCCTGACCTCTCTGAGGTATCTTATTTTATTTTCTTTGACACGATGCCACATCAAAGAGGGGCAAAATGTAGACGTCTAAAATCATCCTTATGTTAATTTAATTAATATTCCCTTAACATTATAATTAATTTTAATTAATTAATTATATTTGTTATATTCTTCTATTTATTTAATTAAATTTATTTAATTAAATGTAATTCACTTTCCTTAGTATTTAAATTTAATTTAAATATTACCCCCTTTGATGTATTAAATCTTATTTAAATACATTCCCCTTCATTAGTCCCCTTTAAATAAATTTTTAATTTATTTACTCCTCCACATGACTTAAATTCTACTAAATGAAATTAATCTAAATTTTACATTTAGATTAAGCTAATTTAAACCTACATCCTACCCTACCTCACATCACTCTCACCAAATAAACCTACTCACTAATTAACTAAGGTTAATTAGGCTAATTTCTTGATTCCTACAACAATTAGTCCTAATTATTTGCTCACACATGTGTGAGCAA